>CAWUFW010006777.1:600000-1101242 GCA_963921515.1 Calotriton arnoldi | reverse complement strand
CTCGAGTCAATTTTATTTTGTAACCTTTACTGGCTCACCATTCTGAATAGTTTAATTTAGCATTGCTTATCATATTTTCTCTCTTCATCTGATGTACTAGTAGTCTAGTCTCTGGTGACTGTCTAATTTATTTTGTAAAGCTTGCATATGATTACAGCATTAACTCCGTTTTTATTTCAATTTAATTAGTTCACTGCGATGAATATTCCTTATCTTACAGTTTGAGTTCGGCTAGTAGGGAGTGGGACCTCGCTTCTGAATCTGGTGCTTTCACTGTTCGACTAGTGCACTAGCATGCTGCTACTGTCTACTACCACCACATCATGGCACCTTGGGAAACCATGCAGTCATTGCTTCATATAATCAGGTAAGAGAAGAACTGTGGGGGATTCATTAGTGAACTGCAATAATCTACATACAATGAAAATTCACACACCCACCCCCTCCGAGTCCTTGGGGGTTAATATAGTTGCAGACTACAGAGACTAGGAGAGAGGAGAGTAGTAGGACAAGTGAGGGTACCACATAACTATTTTGTTGTTGTTACACTATCAGCAGAATTTAAAAACTGGCTGCGGACCTGCAGCAAAGGCAGCAGTGCAAGGTAAAGCAGTAACCCCCGAAAAAAAATTCAATCATATGTACAACTATAAAAAAAATTATTTCCCTAACAAATATAAATGAACTAGTAAACCCACAACAGCGGGCCACCTATCTCCCTAACCCCAACCAATGTCCAAAGTAAGCTCAGTCCAAAGTAAAAGTCCAAAAACTAAATTGTATATAAAGAAGAAATAAGAAAACCCCAAAAATGCCCCAACTCCCACATTCCCAACCTCTCCCCAACAAGTCCCACCCACCAAAAAAAGATTAAAAAGGGGCAAAAGAGGCAAAAGAGGCCTAGCGGGGGATAGGAGCTTCACATCCAAATTGTCCACACTCTCCTGCATCCTGGTTTCCATGGACGCCAGCCTCTGGAGAATGTGGAGCTGAAAGGCTCTAAAATAAGAGGGGGGCAGTAGTGGTGGGATGGCGGTAGGCGGCTGCCTTGTTACCATGGCGACGGAGTACCGGAGGCACTGGGGCCTGGCTGGGGCCGGGACATTTGCAGCTGCAGCTGCTACCGCCTCTACCTCCTCCTCGGCCACCAGCCGCTGGTATTCAGCCCTGATGGCCTCCAGCTTCCTTTGCTGGGTCCTGGCTGCTACCTTCTGCCTGTTGTGATGGATTGGCAGGAGTAGCTATATCAAGAAAGAAAAAAGACAAATTGTAACCAATACTCTTAGCAAAACACAAAAAATTATATGGTGGCACAGTAGCACTAGCAGTACATAATATTTGCTGGTATCCTTGGGCCATTCGATTTTGATGTGATTATAGTTTCAGGCATTAAGCACTATGGAGCATACAAGTATTCTTCTCTCTCTTGTTGAGATCAATTAATGTAGACATGCCAGCTCAGCTTGCGCCGTAAACAGACATACTCTTGTTCCGTTACTCTGCTACTGTCTGCAGGTGGGGCAGCTGTACTATACAATTATCTCTTTTCCAATCATGGCCATGCTCTGTTAAATGCCTCAGTTTCACCCTGACTACAACATGGCAGATGAATAGTTACTATGAATGATATACGTCACGTGAGGTACTATTAACTATTTATAAAGAAGACACTTATGCAGACAGACATCCTCCTGTCTGCCCATGGGAAAAAGAAATGCACTACAGTACAGAGAAAAGATTAAGGAACATGATATTGTATTTGGCACAATCATTACAGACTATCTCATCCACAAACTGTAAAGTCATTTATTCTTTAGTCCCAGTTTACTCCCTGGCCTCACCCTCCGTCACCACATTTAACATGACTTATTTCCAACAAAACAGATTTGTTTGGCAGTAGGGAAAATATTTATTAACTGAGTCGGCTGCAGGTAAGTTAGAGGGAATGACGTAATACGTTATGGAAGCAATAATAAAATATATCACTTGGCCAGAGGAAAGTGGCACATGTAAAGAAAGTTTTTTAAAATTTTTATGGAAGGCTGGGACAGAACAAGGATGTTAGGAAAGGATTGGAGTTATTCATGCACTAGGAAGTGAATGAGTGGGCACTGGCAGTGAAGGCAAACACAACTATTTATTTTTCGCATTGCCATGACATTTGTAAAGGGGCCTACACATTAACTGAGGCAGGTGCTCATTGCACAGCCAACAATGCAGTGCTGCTGATGTAACCATGCAGCCGACAGGTCACCTATCACTGTCACTGGCAAAATGCCATGCGTAGGGACTCAGAGGGAGGCGATTGATGATAGTGGGTGGGTACTAGGAAGGATCCATAATATGTGTAGTGCTTGAAAACTACTGTGAGTCAAGGGAGTAGTCTGAAATGCCCCCTCAACCCTTTGAATCAAAAACCTTGACATAAAAACAACATTCCTTGTTTACTCTTCTTCCCTGGGATTTTTTTCATTCATCATTGCATTGTTATTCTAGTATTTTTATTATTCACCCTTGGCTATGCTACTCAGCTACCATTTAAGTTTTACGTTGTCTCCATCCAGTCTTCACCTATGAATACCATCCATCCATTCAAACATTCCCAACAAACCTTTCACCAACATACGTTTGTCATTTAACCACCCATGCATCCTTCGACTTATCAAACACACCGGAGGATTCCTTTCACCCATACACTTTCACCCACCCAGGTAGGCATCTTTTCACCTTTCATCCATCCTTCACCCACCCATGCGTCCTATCAGCCACATATAGTATATGCATCCTTTCACCCATGCATCCTTCTCTTCCAGTCATATTACATTTCACCCGTCCTTTCTCCTTCCATCGTTCTTTCCCTTTTCCATCAACCCATCAAGGTCTGACTCTTCATGAAAATTTCTCTGCTGAGTTGAAGATAGAAGAATCCATTAGTTATTCAACTCCAGCTGTTTATGCGAAGTAAAGAGGGGTGTGTTCAACTGTTCACAAGTCTCAACAGTACAGTGTACACCCTTGCAGTGAGTATATAATGAATTGTCAATCAGCAAGCAATATGACTTACCACCACCTGCCACTGTTGCTGGCTCACCTCCTGTAGCTGCTGAATCTGCTACCTGGCTGACGCCGCCGTCACCGCTCGCGCCGCCCCCTTTTTTAAAAATTTGTATAGCAAAATTTAAAATACACCACACACATCACTACAATTTGGATACACATAGTATCTTTTATCAACAATTTCAGGTTGGGCATTTTGCTGGTGGCAATTTTGGAAAAGCCTCTCAAGAATACAACCTGTAAATGACTGAAGTGGCTAGAGCTATTGATGAATCTGATTTTTCGAAAAGAAATAAGAGTGGACAATTGGACATAAGGTCTTGGTTGGCAAATGCAATGGGGCCGTCCTCCTCCTCATACTTTCTTCCAGCCATGGTGCACGGTAATCAGTTCACCATCAACTGCTGCTAATAATACTAGGCCTAGATAAGAAGAAGAATACACAACTTTGCGGTGTCCAACGTGACCATGGCCACTCTCTTGTTTTACTGATTGAGCAATGACATGAGAAAATAAAAGAAAGCCTTCTCATCTCAACAAACATGCGTAGAATGCCTTACTTGGACTTGCAATCTGCATGGCAGAGTAGTAGTACTAGTAGTAGTACGTGACCATGATGACCAATGGGTTCTCTGAGTCTTACAGTACCACCACTAGGCAGTCCACAAAATATATATGGGGAGAGGGAAAGCTGACTGAAAAACCAGAAGAAAGGAAGCTGCAGACAGACTAGTACAGACAGAGACAGTTTGAGGTAAAATACAGACACTAGAAATATAGAACATAAGTAAATAGGATAATGCAGGGATAACAAGAATTTAGAAACGAATAGATCAAAGAGGATTTGGGGAAAAATTTCAACTAGGAAACAGGTAGAAATAAATAGTTCAAAATAAGGAGCGGTAACATTTAGGGAAATCTATATTAATATTAGCAACAGGAGGACTTACTGGGGCCAGCAGAACCATCGGCCAAGGAGCTTCTTGACTCTGAGAGGCACCACCAGCTCCCGTACTCGCCTCGGGCAACCTCTTGCCCCTGGATGCTATGTAAAACATAATTAAAGAGAAAAAAAATGATTGGGGGTAAATAAAAAATCTCTCTAAGAAGATTTTTTGGCAATAACATTGAACTTTCCAAAATTAGATAGACTAGTAGTAGACTAGTATCGCGAACCATCCTATCAATTTATTGCACATTTCCTAAACCTACCTAGCCCGCCTATTCTAAAGACTTTGGAATTACTAATAAATTGCAATGAATGATATTTGCTTCTAAGTTCTAATCACATTCGCAATCATTCGCAACCCCCTTTGACGGGCCAATTAGCTAAGTCTGCATTTTGCCTTTAAATTCATAGATGGACGCATGCATACACCAAATTGGTTGGCTGCTTGTCACTGTACGAGCTACAAAAAGGTTCTAAGAACTAAAGTGAGAGGACGCACACCGCTAAATTACTAATACTAACTACCACTATCTTAGTGACAGGACAAAGGATAGGAGTCTCTCTGTAGTTTGCATTACCTAAGTTCTTCCATAATCAGCCCAAGCGAGAGCAAAGTCGCAAACAAATACAATTAGGTAGTGCCTAGCACCTGTCTAGAATAATACTCACATAATATAAGATTTGTAAACGTAATTTACCTGCATGTGAGCAGTATGCTTGCTATTTGGGAAAAAAAACATTAGCAATAACATAGAACACACAAGTAATAATAATATTAATAATTAGCTACTCACCAAGCCCTGCGACCTCAACAGCTAGCAGGGCCAGCAGGTCCTGCTCTCGGTCCAGGATGTTGGACCACCGGTGCATCAGCTGATTGCGGGTGTGCCGGACTCCAGAACAGTGATGCACTGCCTGGAGTACCCTCGCCCAGCGCTGCTGGCGCTCCCGGAGTCCGTACCCAGACACAGGCCTGCCACCAGCTGCCAGAGTGGAGGGGAGGTGGTGGACAAAAAAAAACAAGCGCTGCCACCTCCACCTCCAAAAACAAGGCCAGGGATGTACCCCGTCCTGGTGCCGCCTTCCGATATGAAGGCCGGTCCTGGTTGCCACCCTTTTTGGGGCACCCTTCTTTGCTATGATGCTGGGGGGTGGAAGAGAGAAAATGAAGAAAGTATTAAAAAAAACAGGAATAAGAGGGTAGGAAGTAAAAAAAATTAGGAAGGAAGTAGAGAGAAAAATTAAAGTAAGAAACTCACCAAAACACACAAAAAAGTAAAAGAAATTGCAAAATACACACTTAGGAAGACAGAGGGTAAGATAATAAATAATAAAGATGAGGAAAAAAGTTTTAGAAATCAAGGATTGAAAAGATTAAAGAAGGAACAAAAAGTAGGCCCCAGCACCATAAACAGAGTAAGAAACAAGAGGGTCGCAGTTTGCTTGATATTTCTCCCCGAACACACAATCTGCATTGCCGTACTGCGGAAACGTCACGTGAACGGGCGGGACAAGCAACTCCACTTGCTCACAAAACTCCACGCAGCAGAGTTTTTTTGCGGATTTGCGGAATTCCGTGTAGCGCTGCTCCTCGAACTTCGCCCACCCATATGGATAACGCCTCATGATCTCACCTGATTTATTGGGAGAATGATCTCCTGTATAGCGAGCCTAAGGTTGCTGAGCCTGGGGCTGCCCATGTACTAGTGGCACCCCAGTTCTTCAGAGCCTTCCTACTGGGTTTGACTCATGATGTGTCTCTGGCAGGTCATTTGGGGCAGGACAAGACCTTTGAAAGGAATGTCACCCACTTTTATTGGCCCCAAATAAGTAAGGCCTCAGATGTGTGGGCAATGACATTGTGGAGACTCTGGACAGCCAAGGGCAACAGGTTCATCCTGGTCTTGGTGGACCGTGCTACCCGGTACCCGCAAGCTGTCCCTCTAAGGACGGGTGACTGGACCCACCATGACCTGGGCACTGAAGGGGATTTTTAACCGTGTGGGTTTCCCCAAAGAGTTGGTATCTGACCGGGTTACCAACTTCATGTCTTTGTACATGACGGCCATGTGTAAGGTGTGTGGTGTTACCTACACGTTCACCACCCCATAACATCCCCAGAGCAATAGGTTGGTTGAAAGGTTGAACTGTACCCTGAAGGGCATGATTTTGGGTCTCTCAGAAACCATGAGGCATAAGTGGGACCTCCTCTTACCATGCCTTCTGTTTGCCTACAGGGAGGTACCGCAGAAGGGGGTTAGCATCAGCCCTTTTGAATTTCTCTATCGGGTCCCTGAGAGAGGACCTCTCAGTCTGGTAAAGGAGGGCTGGGAGCAAGCTCCTAGGAAGCCACCCCAGGATGTATTCAGTTACATGCTGGCTTCCCAGATCCAGGCAGCCCGAATCAGGAAACTTGCCCAAGAGCACCTAGAAGCTAGCCAGGAGGACATGAAACACTGGTATGATCAGAATACCACTCTGGTTGAGTTTCAGCCTGGCCAGAAAGTGTGGGTGAGGGCACCCGTAGAGCCCCGTGTTCTCTAAGACAGCTGGTCTGGGCCATTAGAAGTGAAGGAGCGCAAGAATAATGTCACCTACCTGATAGACATGCAGACTCCTAGGAACCCTTTGAGGGTCCTATACATGAACTGCCTCAAACCACATTTCGAGAGGTCTGAGTTGACCATGCTCTTGGTCACGGATGATGGGTTGGAAGTGGAGAGTGAACCTCTCCCCGACCTCCTAGCCTCCAAAGAGCAGGATGAATCAGTAGAGGGTATGATCTTCTCCTCTACTCACCCTAGAACAGCAGAGAGAATGTTTCCAGTTGCTGAGACAGTTTGCCACTCTATTCTCACTCATCCCTGGGGTTACCCAATGGTGAAGAGGAGAGTGAACCTCTCCCTGACCTCCTAGCCTCCAAACAGCAGGATTGGTCAGTAGAGGGTGTGACCCTCTCCCCTACTCTGACCCTAGAACAGCAGAGAGAGTGTTGCCAGTTGCTGGGATAGTTTGCCACTCTGTTACGCTCATCCCTGTAGTCACCCAATGATGCACCCATGACATTGACACTTGGCACAGCCTACCTGTTAAGCACAAGTCTTCCATTTTGTCTGATAGAGTGAGAAACAGCATCAAGGAGGAAGTCTCTAAGATGCTGGAGTTAGGGGTGATTGAGCCCTCCAACAGTCCTTGGTCCTGCCCTGTGGTTCTGGTACCAAAAGGTGCTCCACCAGATGTCACACCTGAACTGCAGTTCTGTGTTGACTACCATGGGCTCAGTGCCATCACTAAGACTGGCACACACCCCATCCCCTGAGCAGGTGAGCTCATTGACCGGCTTGGAGCTGCCAAGTTCCTCAGCACGTTTGATCTCATGTCTGGGAACTGGCAGAATACCTTGACCAAAGGGGCTCAAGAGAGGTCAGTTTTCTCAACGCCAGAAGGGCACTACCAGTTCTGTGTCATGCCTCTTGGGTTGAAGAATGCCCCTGCCACATTCCAGAGGTTGGTCAACCAGGTCCTGGCTTGGTTGGAGAACTTAAGTGCCACCTACCTTGATGACATTGCAGTGTTCAGCTCCAGTTGGGAGGAACATTTGTACCATCTTCAGGAGGTGTTGAAGGCCCTGCAGAGTGCAGGCCTCACTATCAAGGCTAGTAAGTGCCAGATAGGGCAGGGGTCCGTGGTGTAATTGGGACACCAGGTAGGGAGCGGCAAGGTGCAGCCTCTATATCCAAAGATTGATACCATTCTGGTTTGGACACCCCCCAGACAGGGGTGAGAGCCTTTTTAAGTCTCACCGGGTACTACAGGAGATTTATCAAGGGGTATGGCACCATTGTTGCCCTTTTGCCAGAGCTGAATTCCAAGAAGCAGGTCCAATAGGTGATCTGGACAGAGGTGTGCCAGACTGCTTTTGACACCCTGAAGGAGGCCAGTGCACGGCTCCCGGGATACTGGCTTCTGACGTCTCCAAGGAATTTGTGGTGCAGACTGAAGCCTCAGAGCATGGGGTGGGAGGCATGCTTTCACACCTAAATGAAGAGGGCCTAGATCAACCTGCAGCCTTCATAAGTAGAAGGTTACTTCCCAGGGATCAGAGGTGGAGCGCAATAGAAAGGGAAGCTTTTGCTGTGGTCTGGGCGCTGACGAAGCTAGGACCCTACTTGTTTGAGACTCACTTCCGGGTCAGGCCCCTCAGATGGTTAATGCAGATCAGGGGTGAGAATCCCAAACTATTGAGGTGGTCCATCTCCCTCTAGGGAATGAACTTTATGGTGGGACACCGCCCTGGAACAGAACACGCCAACGCTGATGGTCTTTCCAGGTTCTTCCATCTTAGTGGTGAGAACTCCCAAGAGGTTGGGTAGCTCTACCCACTTTCAGCTGAGGGGGACATGTGTTAGACCTGGCATATTTTGACATGGTTTCCCCTGTCTTTTTGCCTCTGACCTCCTGTTTTTGACTGTATGCTGCATTTCATTTTTGCTGGTGTTAGGACTCTGGGTACTTTACCACTGCTGACCATTGCTAAATTGCAAATGCTCCCTGTCTAAAATGTAATAATATTTGTTTCCTCGATGATTGGTCTATTTGATTTAATAGTAAGACCCTAGTACAGTGCACTGTGTGTGCCTAGGGCCTGTAAACTAAATGCAATTAGTCGGCCTTGAGCACTGATTGTGCCACCCACATGAGTAGCCCTGCAAACATGCCTCAGACCTGCCACCGCAATGTCTGTCTGTGCCTTTTTTTAAACTGCCATTTCGACAGGCCCTGTTCATGCCTTTTATTACATGTAAGGCACCCCTAAGGTAGGCCCAAGGTAGCCACATGAGCAGGGTGCAATGTATTTAAAAGGTAGAACATGTACTGTTGTGTTTTACATGTCCTGGTAGTGAAATACATCTAATTTAGTTTTTCACTACAGCAAGGACTTTCTCTCTCATAGGTTAGCATTGAAGCTGCCTTGTAACATCTTACAAGTGTATCTGCCAAGTGGGAGCTGATTGAAAATTGGAGAGTTTGGTGTTTCTGACTCACAATTTAAAAATACATATTTTAGTGAAGTTGGTTTTTAATTTGCAGGTCTGAAAATACCACTTTTAGAAAGTTGGCCTTTTTTTGCTTTAACCATTTTGAATACACATCTGGGTCAGGATGACAGTAGGGCTGTTTGTGCATTTACTCTAGACAGTCACACAAAGGGAGCTCAGGTCTGCCCTGCATATCCTGATTGCCCATCACCAGGCTGATGGGCCTTCCTGAGCTAGAGTGGTGGGAGAAGTGGACACTGAAAGCTGAATAGTGCTGTGCGTGTCCTCACACAAAGAAGTCTCCACCCCCTGTAGTGTTTCTGGAGCCAGGACAGGGAAAGGCAGGGTCTCGTGCACTACAAAGAATTTTCTTTGAAGTTTGCCTTGCTCAAAGGCTGAAATGAGTATAAGTACTGGACCTCTGACACCATATTCTCAGAACACTTCTGAGTTGAGGTCATTCTTCCAGGAAGAAGAACTGGATAGCAGTCAGGAGGGACTGCCACTTTGCTGTTTGCTTTGCAGTGTTGGCCTGCTGCTTGCTGCTTCCGTCCTGTGGGTGAAAGGATTAGACTTTGCTTTCTACATCCTGCTTCCAAAGCTCTCCAAGGGTCCAAGCTTGCCTCCTATTAAGAAGGCTCAGGGCCATCAAATACTTCACCTGCAACCCCTGGGCCCCTCTGCAGGGGTGTTCTACTTTCCAAGTGATGCCAATTCCAGTTCCTGGGTCTTTGGAAGTGAGCTTGGGGTGCTACTAAACAGAAACCAAGGCATTGACGCCAATTGACTTTTGAACCGGCACCCTTCTGCAACTCTGATGCCATTCTGCTGCCTGCATCGGGGCTGTGGTCCCGCTCAACGCACTGACTGTGACTTGCACCGCAGTCTCTGACGACAACGCAGCGCCTTTGATGCTTGGCCACTACACGAGTCTCGTCAGCAGCAACGTGCCTCCCAGACCATGGATTTACATGCATTTGAGAATAAGAATATGCATGTAAATCCGTGGTCTGGGAGGCACATTGCTGTTGACAGTTTACGTCGAATCCAGCCTCCACAGTCCTTAACTGAATCACTCCCCAATAGGAGATTCACTACACGAGTCTCTAGCACCGCACCATGAAAGTGCATGGCGCACTGCTTCGACTCCGACACCTGTGGCTTGGTCTGAAACTGAAGCCTCGCAGCATGACTCTCGATACCTCCACCTCCCCTTCAGCAGTAAAGAACCTACGCATCACCGCCACTGCCTGGCAGTAAGGAACCAACGCTTCACCCCTCCTACAACAGTAACAAACCAACGCCACACCGGCCTCCATGATGCCTCACTGCCTCATCTTCGCTGTGTTTTGCATCACCTTTGTTTTTCACAATGCCTCCAAGGTACTGTACTGGGGTCTGCCCGACTCTGTAACTGGCTCTTGCTCCATCGAGGTTAGACTGACTTTGTGGAGTCGTCGACTACGACCATATAGCCCGGGTTTGAGCTACTTTTGATTTCTAAGAGCTGTACTTGATTTAATCTTTAAAAAGAGATATCTTGATTTGTTCATTTTGGATTTTTGTCATTTGGTTCTTGTTTTATTCAGATTAATATTGGCTATTTTCTTAAACTGGTGTGAAGTCCTTTTTGTAGTGTTTTCACTGTGTTACTGTGTGTGTGTGTACAAATACTTTACACATTGCCTCTAGGATAAGGCTGACTGCTCTTGCCAAGTTATCGAAGTTGGTGTGTAACTTACTTGATCTGACTAGAGTGGTGGGTTCTGCCTGGCTTAGGTGCCTACCCTAGCCAACCAGAAGCCCCATTTCTAACAGTAACTCCAATGTTATTTATGGGAGAGATAGGCTCTGCAGTAGTGAAAAATAAATGTAAGAGTTTTTCAATACCAGGACATGCACAACTTAAAATAATGTCCTACTTTTTAAATACACTGCACCTGCCCTCTTGGCTGTCTAGGGCCTACCCCAGGGTAACTTACATATATGAAAAAGGAAGGTTTTGGCCTGGCAAGAGCTTTATTTTGCCAGCCTGAAATGGCAATTTAAAACTGCACCCACAGGCTGTAATGGCAGGCCTGAGACATGTTTAAAAGGGCAACTTAAGTGGGTGGCACAATAAGTGCTAGAGTCCTACTTGTAGCATTTAATTTAAAGGCCCTTGGTACATGTAGTATCGTTTTACTAGGAACTTATAAGCAAATTAAACATGTCAATTTCGGGATAAGCCAATGTTAACATGCTTTAAGGAGTGAGCACGTGCGATTTAGCACTGGTCAGCAGTGGTAAAGTGCACAAGGCTAGCAAAAACAATATCAGCAAAAATGGAAGAGGAAGGCAAAACGTTTGAGGGAGGACCACTCTAGGGCTGACAGGTCTAACAGCGGGTATACACCTGGCTGTCTCAGGAAACACTGACCAGCTTGAGACACTTCCGAAAAACACTCACAAACAAGGACAAGGCTGTGAAAGCATAAATTCATAGAATTGATCTCCTCATTCTGGCAGACTTCCTCAGTATTTACAATGCGCAAAAAATGCAATTGGTCACTATTGTGTACAGGAAAGTTGAGGGATCCCTTGATTGTGCTAGAGTATCCCAAAGTGTTCACAGGACTAAGAAACCTAGAAGATAATGAAGGATTTCAAATTCACCTGCAAATAAACAAATCTAAAGGGCTTTTTATATTTAAAAGGTGGTAGACCAAAAGCTGCAAGACCTATTCACTATGAACATCATGTCATAATACCAGAGATCCACTCCCATGTTGTCACCTCAGGTCGCAATACACAAACATAATCTAGAAGGAAATCTTTGTTCATGTACCATATTTCTTTAGACAAACACAGACATCAGATGGGGACGGCGCACCCAGCCACACCTTAGCAACATGATAACGCACCTGAGTGGTGCCAAGATTTTCTCAAAGATGGATCTCAAAAATGACTGTCAGCCGGTAGAACTTCACAAGAACTCTCTTGACCTCACAGCTTTCAGCAACCATCTTGCTTGTCCCTTTAAAAGCGATACAAAAGGGGACGATGGACGGAACGCTTGAGCCAATCAAACACTCACCCCCAGTCAACTGATCTGGGTTTAATCCATCATCATTCTTTAGCTCACTCCACCACCCCAGTTCAGACATGGCCATATGCAAATCAGTCTGACCCTGTGCCTCATGGGAACAGTCCAGCCCGAACTGCCAAGCCATGTCTTCCCTGGACCGGAAACAAGCATCCTAGGACCGGTTTCTGGCATTCCAGCCGTCATCAGCCAGGCTTGCTTGAATCCAGTGGCAAAGTGAGCAAGGGACCCACGTCTGGGCATACCCCCGCCAACTTAGGGCGAACAAAGCGATACAAAAGGGGACGATGGACGGAACGCTTGAGCCAATCAAACACTCACCCCCAGTCAACTGATCTGGGTTTAATCCATCATCATTCTTTAGCTCACTCCACCACCCCAGTTCAGACATGGCCATATGCAAATCAGTCTGACCCTGTGCCTCATTGGAACAGTCCAGCCCGAACTGCCAAGCCATGTCTTCCCTGGACCGGAAACAAGCATCCTAGGACCGGTTTCTGGCATTCCAGCCGTCATCAGCCAGGCTTGCTTGAATCCAGTGGCAAAGTGAGCAAGGGACCCACGTCTGGGCATACCCCCGCCAACTTAGGGCGAACAAAGCGATACAAAAGGGGACGATGGACGGAACGCTTGAGCCAATCAAACACTCACCCCCAGTCAACTGATCTGGGTTTAATCCATCATCATTCTTTAGCTCACTCCACCACCCCAGTTCAGACATGGCCATATGCAAATCAGTCTGACCCTGTGCCTCATGGGAACAGTCCAGCCCGAACTGCCAAGCCATGTCTTCCCTGGACCGGAAACAAGCATCCTAGGACCGGTTTCTGGCATTCCAGCCGTCATCAGCCAGGCTTGCTTGAATCCAGTGGCAAAGTGAGCAAGGGACCCACGTCTGGGCATACCCCCGCCAACTTAGGGCGAACAAAGCGATACAAAAGGGGACGATGGACGGAACGCTGAGCCAATCAAACACTCACCCCCAGTCAACTGATCTGGGTTTAATCCATCATCATTCTTTAGCTCACTCCACCACCCCAGTTCAGACATGGCCATATGCAAATCAGTCTGACCCTGTGCCTCATGGGAACAGTCCAGCCCGAACTGCCAAGCCATGTCTTCCCTGGACCGGAAACAAGCATCCTAGGACCGGTTTCTGGCATTCCAGCCGTCATCAGCCAGGCTTGCTTGAATCCAGTGGCAAAGTGAGCAAGGGACCCACGTCTGGGCATACCCCCGCCAACTTAGGGCGAACAAAGCGATACAAAAGGGGACGATGGACGGAACGCTTGAGCCAATCAAACACTCACCCCCAGTCAACTGATCTGGGTTTAATCCATCATCATTCTTTAGCTCACTCCACCACCCAGTTCAGACATGGCCATATGCAAATCAGTCTGACCCTGTGCCTCATGGGAACAGTCCAGCCCGAACTGCCAAGCCATGTCTTCCCTGGACCGGAAACAAGCATCCTAGGACCGGTTTCTGGCATTCCAGCCGTCATCAGCCAGGCTTGCTTGAATCCAGTGGCAAAGTGAGCAAGGGACCCACGTCTGGGCATACCCCCGCCAACTTAGGGCGAACAAAGCGATACAAAAGGGGACGATGGACGGAACGCTTGAGCCAATCAAACACTCACCCCCAGTCAACTGATCTGGGTTTAATCCATCATCATTCTTTAGCTCACTCCACCACCCCAGTTCAGACATGGCCATATGCAAATCAGTCTGACCCTGTGCCTCATGGGAACAGTCCAGCCCGAACTGCCAAGCCATGTCTTCCCTGGACCGGAAACAAGCATCCTAGGACCGGTTTCTGGCATTCCAGCCGTCATCAGCCAGGCTTGCTTGAATCCAGTGGCAAAGTGAGCAAGGGACCCACGTCTGGGCATACCCCCGCCAACTTAGGGCGAACAAAGCGATACAAAAGGGGACGATGGACAGAACGCTTGAGCCAATCAAACACTCACCCCCAGTCAACTGATCTGGGTTTAATCCATCATCATTCTTTAGCTCACTCCACCACCCCAGTTCAGACATGGCCATATGCAAATCAGTCTGACCCTGTGCCTCATGGGAACAGTCCAGCCCGAACTGCCAAGCCATGTCTTCCCTGGACCGGAAACAAGCATCCTAGGACCGGTTTCTGGCATTCCAGCCGTCATCAGCCAGGCTTGCTTGAATCCAGTGGCAAAGTGAGCAAGGGACCCACGTCTGGGCATACCCCCGCCAACTTAGGGCGAACAAAGCGATACAAAAGGGGACGATGGACGGAACGCTTGAGCCAATCAAACACTCACCCCCAGTCAACTGATCTGGGTTTAATCCATCATCATTCTTTAGCTCACTCCACCACCCCAGTTCAGACATGGCCATATGCAAATCAGTCTGACCCTGTGCCTCATGGGAACAGTCCAGCCCGAACTGCCAAGCCATGTCTTCCCTGGACCGGAAACAAGCATCCTAGGACCGGTTTCTGGCATTCCAGCCGTCATCAGCCAGGCTTGCTTGAATCCAGTGGCAAAGTGAGCAAGGGACCCACGTCTGGGCATACCCCCGCCAACTTAGGGCGAACAAAGCGATACAAAAGGGGACGATGGACGGAACGCTTGAGCCAATCAAACACTCACCCCCAGTCAACTGATCTGGGTTTAATCCATCATCATTCTTTAGCTCACTCCACCACCCCAGTTCAGACATGGCCATATGCAAATCAGTCTGACCCTGTGCCTCATGGGAACAGTCCAGCCCGAACTGCCAAGCCATGTCTTCCCTGGACCGGAAACAAGCATCCTAGGACCGGTTTCTGGCATTCCAGCCGTCATCAGCCAGGCTTGCTTGAATCCAGTGGCAAAGTGAGCAAGGGACCCACGTCTGGGCATACCCCCGCCAACTTAGGGCGAACAAAGCGATACAAAAGGGGACGATGGACGGAACAGCTTGAGCCAATCAAACACTCACCCCCAGTCAACTGATCTGGGTTTAATCCATCATCATTCTTTAGCTCACTCCACCACCCCAGTTCAGACATGGCCATATGCAAATCAGTCTGACCCTGTGCCTCATGGGAACAGTCCAGCCCGAACTGCCAAGCCATGTCTTCCCTGGACCGGAAACAAGCATCCTAGGACCGGTTTCTGGCATTCCAGCCATCATCAGCCAGGCTTGCTTGAATCCAGTGGCAAAGTGAGCAAGGGACCCACGTCTGGGCATACCCCCGCCAACTTAGGGCGAACAAAGCGATACAAAAGGGACGATGGACGGAACGCTTGAGCCAATCAAACACTCACCCCCCAGTCAACTGATCTGGGTTTAATCCATCATCATTCTTTAGCTCACTCCACCACCCCAGTTCAGACATGGCCATATGCAAATCAGTCTGACCCTGTGCCTCATGGGAACAGTCCAGCCCGAACTGCCAAGCCATGTCTTCCCTGGACCGGAAACAAGCATCCTAGGACCGGTTTCTGGCATTCCAGCCGTCATCAGCCAGGCTTGCTTGAATCCAGTGGCAAAGTGAGCAAGGGACCGACGTCTGGGCATACCCCCGCCAACTTAGGGGCGAACAAAGCGATACAAAAGGGGACGATGGACGGAACGCTTGAGCCAATCAAACACTCACCCCCAGTCAACTGATCTGGGTTTAATCCATCATCATTCTTTAGCTCACTCCACCACCCCAGTTCAGACATGGCCATATGCAAATCAGTCTGACCCTGTGCCTCATGGGAACAGTCCAGCCCGAACTGCCAAGCCATGTCTTCCCTGGACCGGAAACAAGCATCCTAGGACCGGTTTCTGGCATTCCAGCCGTCATCAGCCAGGCTTGCTTGAATCCAGTGGCAAAGTGAGCAAGGGACCCACGTCTGGGCATACCCCCGCCAACTTAGGGCGAACAAAGCGATACAAAAGGGGACGATGGACGGAACAGCTGAGCCAATCAAACACTCACCCCCAGTCAACTGATCTGGGTTTAATCCATCATCATTCTTTAGCTCACTCCACCACCCCAGTTCAGACATGGCCATATGCAAATCAGTCTGACCCTGTGCCTCATGGGAACAGTCCAGCCCGAACTGCCAAGCCATGTCTTCCCTGGACCGGAAACAAGCATCCTAGGACCGGTTTCTGGCATTCCAGCCGTCATCAGCCAGGCTTGCTTGAATCCAGTGGCAAAGTGAGCAAGGGACCCACGTCTGGGCATACCCCCGCCAACTTAGGGCGAACAAAGCGATACAAAAGGGACGATGGACGGAACGCTTGAGCCAATCAAACACTCACCCCCAGTCAACTGATCTGGGTTTAATCCATCATCATTCTTTAGCTCACTCCACCACCCCAGTTCAGACATGGCCATATGCAAATCAGTCTGACCCTGTGCCTCATGGGAACAGTCCAGCCCGAACTGCCAAGCCATGTCTTCCCTGGACCGGAAACAAGCATCCTAGGACCGGTTTCTGGCATTCCAGCCGTCATCAGCCAGGCTTGCTTGAATCCAGTGGCAAAGTGAGCAAGGGACCCACGTCTGGGCATACCCCCGCCAACTTAGGGCGAACAAAGCGATACAAAAGGGGACGATGGACGGAACGCTTGAGCCAATCAAACACTCACCCCCAGTCAACTGATCTGGGTTTAATCCATCATCATTCTTTAGCTCACTCCACCACCCCAGTTCAGACATGGTCATATGCAAATCAGTCTGACCCTGTGCCTCATGGGAACAGTCCAGCCCGAACTGCCAAGCCATGTCTTCCCTGGACCGGAAACAAGCATCCTAGGACCGGTTTCTGGCATTCCAGCCGTCATCAGCCAGGCTTGCTTGAATCCAGTGGCAAAGTGAGCAAGGGACCCACGTCTGGGCATACCCCCGCCAACTAAGGGCGAACAAAGCGATACAAAGGGGACGATGGACGGAACGCTTGAGCCAATCAAACACTCACCCCCAGTCAACTGATCTGGGTTTAATCCATCATCATTCTTTAGCTCACTCCACCACCCCAGTTCAGACATGGCCATATGCAAATCAGTCTGACCCTGTGCCTCATGGGAACAGTCCAGCCCGAACTGCCAAGCCATGTCTTCCCTGGACTGGAAACAAGCATCCTAGGACCGGTTTCTGGCATTCCATCCGTCATCAGCCAGGCTTGCTTGAATCCAGTGGCAAAGTGAGCAAGGGACCCACGTCTGGGCATAACCCCGCCAACTTAGGGCGAACAAAGCGATACAAAGGGGACGATGGACCAGGCAGCTTGAGCCAATCAAACACTCACCCCCAGTCAACTGATCTGGGTTTAATCCATCATCATTCTTTAGCTCACTCCACCACCCCAGTTCAGACATGGCCATATGCAAATCAGTCTGACCCTGTGCCTCATGGGAACAGTCCAGCCCGAACTGCCAAGCCATGTCTTCCCTGGACCGGAAACAAGCATCCTAGGACCGGTTTCTGGCATTCCAGCCGTCATCAGCCAGGCTTGCTTGAATCCAGTGGCAAAGTGAGCAAGGGACCCACGTCTGGGCATACCCCCGCCAACTTAGGGCGAACAAGCGATACAAAGGGGACGATGGACGGACAGCTTGAGCCAATCAAACACTCACCCCCAGTCAACTGATCTGGGTTTAATCCATCATCATTCTTTAGCTCACTCCACCACCCCAGTTCAGACATGGCCATATGCAAATCAGTCTGACCCTGTGCCTCATGGGAACAGTCCAGCCCGAACTGCCAAGCCATGTCTTCCCTGGACCGGAAACAAGCATCCTAGGACCGGTTTCTGGCATTCCAGCCGTCATCAGCCAGGCTTGCTTGAATCCAGTGGCAAAGTGAGCAAGAGACCCACGTCTGGGCATACCCCCGCCAACTTAGGGCGAACAAGCGATACAAAGGGGACGATGGACGGAGCAGCTTGAGCCAATCAAACACTCACCCCCAGTCAACTGATCTGGGTTTAATCCATCATCATTCTTTAGCTCACTCCACCACCCCAGTTCAGACATGGCCATATGGGGTGGTGGAGTGAGCTAAAGAATGATGATGGATTAAACCCAGATCAGTTGACTGGGGGTGAGTGTTTGATTGGCTCAAACGTTCCATCCATCATCCCCTTTTGTATCGCTTGTTCGCCCTAAGTTGGCGGGGGTATGCCCAGACGTGGGTCCCTTGCTCACTTTGCCACTGGATTCAAGCAAGCCTGGCTGATGACGGCTGGAATGCCAGAAACCGGTCCTAGGATGCTTGTTTCCGGTCCAGGGAAGACATGGCTTGGCAGTTCGGGCTGGACTGTTCCCATGAGGCACAGGGTCAGAGTGATTTGCATATGGCCATGTCTGAACTGGGGTGGTGGAGTGAGCTAAAGAATGATGATGGATTAAACCCAGATCAGTTGACTGGGGGTGAGTGTTTGATTGGCTCAAACGTTCCGTCCATCATCCCCTTTTGTATCGCTTTGTTCGCCCTAAGTTGGCGGGGGTATGCCCAGACGTGGGTCCCTTGCTCACTTTGCCACTGGATTCAAGCAAGCCTGGCTGATGACGGCTGGAATGCCAGAAACCGGTCCTAGGATGCTTGTTTCCGGTCCAGGGAAGACATGGCTTGGCAGTTCGGGCTGGACTGTTCCCATGAGGCACAGGGTCAGAGTGATTTGCATATGGCCATGTCTGAACTGGGGTGGTGGAGTGAGCTAAAGAATGATGATGGATTAAACCCAGATCAGTTGACTGGGGGTGAGTGTTTGATTGGCTCAAACGTTCTGTCCATCATCCCCTTTTGTATCGCTTGTTCGCCCTAAGTTGGCGGGGGTATGCCCAGACGTGGGTCCCTTGCTCACTTTGCCACTGGATTCAAGCAAGCCTGGCTGATGACGGCTGGAATGCCAGAAACCGGTCCTAGGATGCTTGTTTCCGGTCCAGGGAAGACATGGCTTGGCAGTTCGGGCTGGACTGTTCCCATGAGGCACAGGGTCAGAGTGATTTGCATATGGCCATGTCTGAACTGGGGTGGTGGAGTGAGCTAAAGAATGATGATGGATTAAACCCAGATCAGTTGACTGGGGTGAGTGTTTGATTGGCTCAAACGTTCCGTCCATCATCCCCTTTTGTATCGCTTTGTTCGCCCTAAGTTGGCGGGGGTATGCCCAGACGTGGGTCCCTTGCTCACTTTGCCACTGGATTCAAGCAAGCCTGGCTGATGACGGCTGGAATGCCAGAAACCGGTCCTAGGATGCTTGTTTCCGGTCCAGGGAAGACATGGCTTGGCAGTTCGGGCTGGACTGTTCCCATGAGGCACAGGGTCAGAGTGATTTGCATATGGCCATGTCTGAACTGGGGTGGTGGAGTGAGCTAAAGAATGATGATGGATTAAACCCAGATCAGTTGACTGGGGTGAGTGTTTGATTGGCTCAAACGTTCCGTCCATCATCCCCTTTGTATCGCTTGTCCCTTTAAAAGAGCATAAACTTTGATGATTCTTAGGTCGGGGAAATATTTCAAATATTTGCCCCGATATAGGCTCAGGTAGTAACCAGACCTTTCACCTATATTTCCCCTACCAGTACGCTACATAACGTTTCTTGGTACTGACCTTTTACCTAATTACGCCACTGCTTATATGACGTGGGGCATTCTTCAAAAACCAGCCTCATTCCTTATGCATAAGGATTCTTGGAATCTCAGCAGGACTACCATCTCCTGCATCATAACTAGGTAGAAGGGTCATTCCTTCCGTCATCCTAGTCCGACATGACACAGCAAGGTAGATAGCCTGAGGGTACCACTTTGTGTATATAAACACCATATATTTGCAGAGGCAGGGAGAGGAGAAAAAGGACTTCCATGCTGACACACTGATGCAAGACTCTGAGGTTCCTGAGTGCAGACACTCCAGCTCGCAGTGGTCTGACATCCCTCGCGGGGTGTCCATCTCAAGACCAAGACAGGGTCCCACAGTCTCTCACTTCAGGTAATGGGGTTTGCTTTATCCTAGAGGGATTCTTGGCTCTACATTACATCCATGCTAGGTACACTTAGGTACATCTAGTTAGGGTCGCATCGTAGGAGAATGCATTATTACGTTCATGTATTTCCATACCTTCCTGTATTCATTGTTTTAGCACTACGGTAGGAATATACCATCCTTTTACTCTGTTGGTGCTTATAATCATTTATATCTGATTCTGTCTTATGGTCGTTTCAGCACACCTATTTTACACTAGAATGACTCTGGTTCAATAAATGCTTATTGAAAACGTCCCCACAGTTTATTCTGTGTATCTCTCTGATACAAAGTGAGCACGAGTGACTGAGCGAAAAGTACTGTACTGTTTCCACGATCCCTGATGGGACAGAGTTGTCATGTTCGATAGTTGCCAAGAACTATTCTCTCTATAGTGGCACTGTGAGCCAGCTGGTATACAGCCTAACATACCCAGTGGGGATGTCTGGAATCAGTCTGGACACCAATCCCACAGTCTATTTTGTCTAAACATGAGGATCCTATATAGGTTTATAGGAACTACACGACAACTGGCTTTACCTACAGTGATGATAATTTGGTGTTTGGAGCCACATTAAAAAATATGACAAAGTCCTTGAGCTCAAATGGAGACCCCAGCAAAAGGGCAGTCTAACCATGACTGTAAAAAAATGTACCTACCACAAGAAAAAGACTGAATTATTATGATCACTTTTTTATTCAAAGACATGAGCAAGATCCAGACACGGTTAAGGAACTGAACAACACACTAGCTTCCACTGAGGTAAGCAGTGTGTGGTCCTTAGGGCAGAAAAATGTACATAAGGTGTTAGATTTATATCAAAACATTTTGTAATTAAAAATTGTTTGGGTTGTATCTCTGACTTCTCATTTATCGATCTCTGTTTGATAATAGACAGGAAGAATCCCTGTCTGAGGTCAGAAAAAGAAACAATAATACATTAAAAAATGTAGAATTGTTATCAAATGATATGAACAATGGCTGACATTTTTATTAACTAAATTAAATCATGCATATTTTCATAACCGTTCACTATGAAATCACTACTCTATAAAGCAAAAAAGATAATTATATAAATAAGCAAGCTAGCAATGCCAATTGCTTAAAAAAATTAATCTTATATTTTTTTCTCCAAGTTTCATATAGCGCGAACTCGACCCGAAGGTATCAGAGCGCTTTAAAGGAGGACCAGTTGCTTTACAGACGGTCACATTAATTTTTGTAAGACACGGGGAGATTAAGGACTACATGTATCAAAATTGTAAATTACGAATACCTAATTGCAAATTCCTGAGAATCACAATTAGGTAATCACAATTTACAATGTATGAAACTCAGAGGGAGTTCTGTCCGTCGTAAGTCCCAGTCCACTACCCACCCCACCCTGCCCCTCCCCCGCCCCACCGCCCCACATCGCTCCCTCGGCGAGCCGCCACTGCTTAGTAGCCTGTGTTGTCTGCCAAGATTTGAACTGCTCTTGTCCTCCAGAGAGTTAGATGCTTGTGTTTAGTAAGGCTATAGTGCCCATGGGGTGTTGGCAGACTCCAAGGTGTGAGCCCCAGTATATCTTCAGCTACAGGAAGATGTGCTTCCATGTTATGCGTCATAAACAAGAGATAACTGTCTTTGCTAACCCTGCCTTTCCCTGTGCTGCTCACTCTCCATACTATGTGCATGGTTTTCTTTGTGATAATAATCAGGTAAAGCTTTTCGCTGCATTTTGTTAGTTTGATAAATACATACAATACTTAAAAATGATGGTATTGCATTCTACCATGCAATGGCAAAGGAATTTCTCTATAAAAACATTATTTTAAAACAAATGTAGATTTTTTTACATCACAAAGACAACACTACCGACCTATGTGTGCATTATGTCACTAATCAGAAAGCACTCACTGCCCTTTTCACTTCTACTACACACTCATCCAACCCGCCATCTCTGTTGCATGCCTTTCTATTGTCTATAGCTTTAATAAGCCATGGACGATTCAGCTATACCTGGATTTCACCCTCCGTACTCAGTAGGAGGTGTCTCACACCAGTTCCCCATTGACTTGGGCTGGGTCAATAGGCTGGTACTCTCTTACCAATAAATTGATCTTACTACTTATTTCCTTATCATAGTGGCGTGCGGCAAACATATTATGATGATGATTATTATTATCATTATTATTAATATTAATATTATTTCTAACCCTTTCACTCCCACTGGAGGATTGCATTACAATACTTTACAAAATGTTAAAATATGTTTCCATTTATTTTAATTTCATGTCATATTCTTTTAAGATCATGTAGTAGTACACGTGGTCTATTGCTGTTTCTGTATGGACTTGCTAACTTTATGTCCCTATTCTTTTCCCATTGGAATATTTCTCATTCTTCACCAACTCCCAAAGCAATGCATACTCCAATTCCCCAGCCCTGGGGTTCCCTTGTTTTTTTTGTATAGCATCTTTGAAGTCATTTGCTACTGTCTGAAATTAAAAAATGTAATAAAAAGCTGTTCCAAAAAAAAGAGACCAAATAGGAATCAGATTTCTCCACGGACATCTGTCAGATATTCATCTATTCCTCAATTCACAAAACTAGGAAGTCTTTATTTGCTTCACCTGTTCAATGCAGTTCTCTGCAGCGAGCAAGTAGCGCAGAGCAGGTTTAAGAGTGAGACTAGTCAGTGATTAGTGATTACATAAGTGGATAGGAATATAACATTCACATTTACTATCAGGCCTGACATCCTTGGTGTGATATTCCCCCAGACATTTTGCCTTCGCCCTCTATTTTTGCAGAACTTGTTTTTGTTAGCTTTAGGACTCTGTGTACACCTGCTAGCCAGAGGTAACATACTTATGCTCTCTTTCTTCAACATGGTAAAATTGGTATACACCTAATTGGTACATATAATTTCCTTATAAGTACCTAGTATATTGTACTACATGTACCCATAGCTTGTAAATTAAATACTACCAGTGGACTACAGCACTCATTGTGCCACCCACTAAAGTAGATTTTAAAACTTAACTCAGGCCTGCCACTGCAGCTTGCAGTGCAGCTTTCATCTGCCATTTTGAACTGCAAAATAAACCTTTTTGAAGCTCTAACTCTTCCTTTTTAATACTTTTACGCCACCCTAAGGTAGGCCCTTACGGCTGATAGGGCAGGTTGCATACTTTTTAAAAAGTAGGACATCTGTATTGAAGTTTTATATGTCCTGACAGTGAAAGACTCTTAAAGTCATTTTTCACTTCACAGGCTATCTGTTCCATCGACTAACACTTGGTTACCTTATGACACTAAATAAATGATAACATTAGTTTGGGAACAGATAGAGAAATGCTTCCTTCATTGATGTGAATTGTAGTTTAAAATGCTCTTAAATTGTAAATTTGGTGTTTAATTTACTGTTCTAAAAATACTACTTTTAGAAAGTTGGCATTTTTCTACCTAAACCAAATATGCCTTTCTGCCAGAGTCCAAGGTCACATGACTATGAATGGCTCTCCTTTGGTATGTTATGTATTTCTTCCAGATGTGGAGACAAGATGGCCTTTGAAATGGGGCAGGATGTCCCTCTTCTGAGCAGGATGTCCTGGGTGGTTGTACTCAGCACTTCCCAAGATTCAAAGAGGTAGCCTGTGGGCTGTGTCTACCCCCTTCCTGATTTTAAGGCTGCCTGCCATGCCACTGACAAATGCAGCTCTCACTTAGGACTGCCTGCCCTTTCTTACCCTAGACAGTTTGAAACCAGACCCAGGAAATGAGGAAAGTTAGACAAAACTGCATCCCTCAAACACATGCTGGCACTAGGTCTTACACCCTCACAAACTCTCATCAGAACACTACTGGACCTGTGGAAGGCTCAGAAGAAGGACAGCCCTGCTGTCTGAAGAAGGAAGACTGAGTCTGCTTGCCTTGAACCCAGGATTCCCAGGAGTGACTTCAAAGGTCAGTTGACTGACCTCCTGTTCGAACTACAGGGGTACAATAAGCTCCAAGAGGCCTTCCCTGTAACTGCCCAGCTGACCAGTGCTAATGGAACCTGCCTTGCTGCTGGCATCTGCTGGAGTGAGTTCTGAATCTCAAGATGTGCCTCCAGGTCCTTGGCCCTTTGGCTAATATGAGAGTGTACTCCTCCTGCTCCCAAACTGCACTGCAGGTGAAAATCCAGATGTTTGGGGCTCGCCGTGACTGCGAGCAGGCTCCTCACATCAGCAACAATCCCTGCCTCTCCCACCAACACAAAGTTTTGCCAGAAACCTGCTTTTCGTGCCCCACAGAACCTGTTCTTGAATTCCAGCAATGCAAAGCTCCAGCGACAATCTCCTTCTCGAGCTGACAATGATCTCCTCGCAACCCCCGCCAAGGTGAAGCTCCAGCTGGGGCTCTTAGTGTGGACTTGGACTCAGAGAAGACAAACTCTTAAACCAGGATGAGCCTGGTCCCTGTATCTGGCCTACACTCCTTTGCGGTAGGCCTGAACTTGTATCTTTGACCGAGTTCAGCACAACCAGATACCGGTGAGTGGCACTTTATGCTTTTTGGAGCTATTTTCATCTATAAATTTTAAAATTTATAATTATGGTTCTACCTATTGGAACTTTGTCATTTAGGTGGCACTTTATTTATTAAGATGTATTCTATTGTTCTAAGTAGGATTTGCATTTTTTTTCTGTGTTGTGTTTTCACTTTATTACTGATTGAGTGCTGCATACATAATTTACACATTGCCTCTAATTTAAATGTGACTGCTTTTAAGCCAAGCTACCAGAGGGTTAAACACAAGTTTATTTTTATTGACTTTTGTGGTTGATCCATAAAAGGAATGTGTTTATTATTTGAGTGAGGCTCTCACCCCTCTCAACTAATAACCACATTTCTTACATTGGTGTCCAGTGGTGGGATCCAGTGCTTGCATTTGCGCAGTGCAAAAAATCCCTTGTGATAATCTGACATCACAATTGCTTTTTATTTCTCGTTGATTTTTGATTTGCCATTTGTTTTCCTTTTTCCAAATGTAATTCCTGCCTCACATTTGTGCACCTGTAGTATTTATTTGAAAAAAATGGAGGGAGTCCTCAGCAACATTGAAGGCCACACTATGGTGGAGCTGATCAGTTGTGCAGGGAAAGGGTACTGCAGATTGTAAAAGGCTCACGGAAAAAGGAATATAGCCTTCAGCGTATTGGTGGAGGCCCACAGTCTGCCATCTACAGCACAAGGGCAGGAGAAGGATGAGTATGTGTTAGAAGAGGAGGGAGAGAATCCACCGACGATGACCCCAAAGGAGAGCAGAGGGACCCACAGTAGGAAGGTTCCGTGATGGATCCAGATCAGGAAGCAGGGTGTCCTCCCACAAGCTGTCCCCTGAGGCACTGGAGGACAGGAGGGCTGAAAGAGAGATAAGGCTGCAAATGGTCATTCTGGTCATGGAGAAAAGGAAAGCAGAAGTAGCTGCAAAGAGGGCCCTGGTGGAGGAAAAGGTTGAGGCAGAGAGTGCCTAGGCAGAATTAAAGGCTGAGGCTGAAATAGCCTTGGGAGAGAAAAACCTCGCTCTGGAAGAAAAGAAAATATTGCTGCCTCATGAAAGGAGTAAAAAAGAACCTGTCCTAAAAGCCAAACAGCTCTCATAGTCTAGCAGCAATGGCAGCAGTGGCAATCGTGTGTCCAATAGAGACAAAAGGTTCCACACTCCAAAAGTCCTCGTACATAGTTATGTCGTGGGGAATTATATTGATATGTGGTTTGCAGCATATGACACATACCTATGTATGCATAGGGTTCCAGAGGAAGATTGGGGGAATAGTCTATGGAAGCACATGCCAGTTGTTGGGAGGGATACCCCGATGGCCCTAAGGTAGCTGACCAGATGATCTATTCACGCGTGAACACAACCATTATCGCCAAGTTTGGTTTCACTGCAGAGAAGTACCGCTTGAGGTTCAAGGAAGTCACAAACTGTCTAACCAGTTTTGGGTGGATTTTGTGGATTTCTGCAGTAAGGCACTGAATAGTTGGGTGAAGGGTATGAAAGTGAGGGATTTTGATTGACTGTATAATCTGTTTCTGAGAGAGCACTTGCTCAGTATTTGCTTTACAGAGGTGCACCAAAACCTGATAAACTCCAAGGTCAGTGCAGGAGGCTGACCTCTGGATTAGTACTAGGATTCAAGGAAGGTGCTTAGGGGATCATCAAAAGGGAGAGTGTCCCCACCAGAAGAAAGAGGGGGAAGACAGGGAGACCTAAAGAGTTCTCAAAAGGCACCCAAACGAGATTTCAGGGAAAGAATTCTCAGTCAAATCCTCAACAAAAGAAACAAAGTTTTTATGGGCAGAAGCTCTCAGGCCACCTTATGCCCAAGTTCCATATAGGCACTTTAAG
The DNA here is from genome assembly GCA_963921515.1 of Calotriton arnoldi. Classification (NCBI taxonomy): domain Eukaryota; kingdom Metazoa; phylum Chordata; class Amphibia; order Caudata; family Salamandridae; genus Calotriton; species Calotriton arnoldi. Next base: position 1,074,737 of record CAWUFW010006777.1, on the reverse strand, counting down.
GTGGGATCCACAGAAAGCAGCCCCCCGACGGTGGCCTACTCCAGAAATGGCGAGTGTAGGATGTGGGAAATATTTTGCTCCAGTTAAAGTTGGAGGAAGTGAAGAAGTTACCCTAGTGTCCCTGGGTGACAGAGAGATGTTGCCAACGACACACATGCCTGACATTACTAATAAGTACAGGCAGTGGCTTACCATCAATTGGCAGAGGGTGGAGGCTCTGAGAGACACAGGATCCAGTATGACTACTGTTAAGTGTCAACTGGTGTCATCAGAGCAGGTAACCCCTTAATATAGTCCGCCAGATTATAACAGCAGACAACCAGATAAGTCATGATCCAGTGGATCTGGTTCCCTTTGTGGTAGGGGGTCTCAGGTTCCTTATAGGTAGCTGTGGCTATGGCCTTGCTTGGAGACTTGTAGAAAATAACGTGGAGCACACTATCTGGCAAGAGGTGGATCTCCGGTTCCACTTAAAGATTTTAGGATTGCCTGAATGGATGTGCCTGACCACACGGTCCATGGCAGCCAAAGAAGAGAGTCAAAAGGACATAGAGCCTGGAACCATGATACCTCGGAACCTACAGGGATGACATTGTTGCCCTGGAGCACCTACCTCAGCTACCCAGATGGCAAGATGAAGGCGGCCGCTCCCGGGTGGAGTACGGCCAGGAGGAGAAAGAGTGGCCCACTCTCAAGGGCCTACGGCAGCAGGCCAAGGCCCAGGCAAATCGAGACACCTCTGGTGATCACTTCACTGGGAGAATGGTCTCCTGTATAGTAAATCTAAGGTCCTTCATAATAAAGCAACACTTGTTCTGGTGGTTTCTGAGTGCTAAAAGTCATCCGTCATCCGGGGCAGACCATAACCTTTGCTTGGTTGGTCACCCACATTTATTGGTCCTGAATGAGAGACCACAGATGCATTCTGTAAGTCCTGCACTACTTGCCAGGCCAGTGGGAAGTCAGGATTAAAGCATAAGGCTACCCTGCTCCCTGCCCTGTAGTGGGGGCCCCTCTTTGAGAGGGTGGGCATTGACATTGTGGGACATCTGGTCCTAAGACTGCCCTATGAAGCAGGTTTATGATGGTCTTATAAGACCATGCAACCTGGTACCCGGAGGCAATACCTCTAGTGACTGTGCCAGCAGTGGCTAGGGCACTGATGGGGATAGTTCCCCGGGCAGGTTTCCCCAGGAAGTTTGTCTGACAGGGGCACCAACTTCATGTCAGCATACACTAAGTCAATGTGGATGAGTATGGGGTAGACTACAAGTTCTCCACACCATTCCATCACCCAGGTGTGGCTCCTCTGTAATTACAGAGGAGCGTCGCCCCACTGCCAGCAGATGATAAATAAAACGATAATAAAACATTGTTATTATTGTTTTATTTATCTCTGCGCTGCTTACATGGGAGTGGGAGGTGCCGGGCCAGGCCATGACAGGTAGGAGTGGTGGGCACTTATAAGTGCGCATATCTGTTTGACCAGGCTGTCCTAGGCCAGCCAAATAGACATGCGCACTTATGTTTCTCCAACCCAGCTGTATCACACAGCTGAGTTGGAGAAATGCCACAGGCTCCAATGTACTGTCTGAGCTGCAAATGAGGCCGCTCAGACCAATCCTGGCTCTGCTCTCAAATTTTAATGAGAGCAGCGTCTGGATTGGGTGGGGAGCCTGTGCTTTCAGGCCAATCTACTTCCGGAAGACAAGAGTAGCAGGAGCAACAAGGCCACAGCAAGAGCTGTGTGAAGAAGCAGGTAAGTGATTTTTAATTATTTTTTTTACATCCCAAACCCTCTCCCCCCATGCCGCCCTACCAGGTTCCATTGACGGCAGCCACCACTGTCATGACCAGACCAAAGGGCTTGTTGAGGTACAACAAAACCCTCAAAGGAATGATCAGGCGCCTGCCAGAGCCCTTGAGGCGTACGTGGGAAGTCCTCTTACCAAGCCTATGATTTGCCTACAGAGAAGCATCTCAGAGAGGGGGGTAGGGTTTAGTCCCTTGTACTTTTGTATGGCCAATCTTTTAGAGGGCCAATCAGACTTATAAAAAAAGGATGAGAGCAATCTCCCAAGAAACCTCCCCAAGGTGTAGTATACTACAAGTAAGCTAAAACTTGGCTCCCCATTCACAGGTGAAGCCCTTTTGGAAAAGTCCACTGACAAATTGGAGGCCAGCTGGGAAGGCATTAAGCTCTGGAATGACCAGAAGACTACTATAGTAGAGTTTCAGCCTGGCTAAAATGTCTGTGTGATGGAGCCAATAGAACCCCAGGCCTTGCAGGACAAGTGGACCTGGCCCTATAAGGTTGAGGAGCAGAAGGTGGAGGTCACCTGCCTGCTGGATCTCCAGATCTCAAGGATCCCTTGAAGGGTCCTGCATGCCTACCACATCAAGCCCTACTTCGAGAGGTCTGAGGTCACCATGCTGTTGGTAACAGATGGAGGTGAAGAGGAGTAGAGCAAACCTCACCCAGATCTCCTTTCTTATAAAGAGCAAGATGGTTCAGTAGAGGGCGTGAACCTCTCACCCTCTGACACCAGATCAGGAGAAAAAAACATTGCTAGAGCAATTATTCTCCCTGTTCTCACTTACCACCGGGCTCATCACTTCATATCATCATGAATGTCTGTCAAGAATAACATTTACAGGCTATCTGATAATGTGAGAGCCAGCATCAAGGAGAGGTGTACAAGATGCTGGAGTTAGGTATGATTGAGCAATCCAAAAGCTTGTGGTCTATTCCAGTTGTTGTGGTATCTAAGGCTGCTCCACCGGGCACCACCCCAGACCTCCAGTTGTATTACTAAGGGCTCAACTCAGTGACCAAGACTGACACCCACTTCATCTCCCAAGCTCACAAGCTCATTTACTGATTGGGAGCTGCCAAGTTCATGAGTACATTTAGCCTAACATCAGGGTACTGGCAGATTTCCTTAACTGTGGGGGCCAAGAGAGGTCAACAATCTCCACCCCAGAGGGCCACTTTAAATTTAGAGTGATGCTCTTTGGTTAAAGGTACACCTATGCTACCTTCTAGAAGTTAATTAACCGGGTCCTGGCTGGGTTGCAGGATTTCAGTGTCACCTACCTAGATGACATTGCAGTCTTCAGCGCTAACTGGGAAGAACACCTGCATAACCTCCAGACAGTGCTTCTGGCCCTGCAGAGGGCAGGCCGGACTAGTAAAGCCAGTAAGTGTCAGATAAGGCAGGGATCATATGTGTACTTGGGCCATCAAGTCAGTGGGGACAAAGTGCAGCCCCTCTAGCCCAAGATACAAACCATCCTGGCTTTGGAATCCCCCAAGACCCAGGCTGAGGTGTGGCACCACTGATGGCCCCTTAATCTAGCTGAAATGAAATGAAATTACATTTTAATTTATATAGCACGCTACTACCCAAAGGTGTCTAGGCGTTGGTGCTCTGTTAGGTTGGAAGTAAGAGAAGAGGATAAAAGAATAAAAACACTATTTGTTAAAGAGGCAAGTTTTTTAAGGTTTTATGGAAAAGAAGAAGCTGTGATTTTTCCTTAAGATCTGGTGGCATGGAGTTCCATAGCCTGGCAGTACCAGCTACGAAACCTCTACCACCCCAGGTAGCTCTTCTGACTTTGGGAATCACAGGGTTGTGAGCGGATGATGATCGCAGGGTTCTATTGGGCACATACCACTGAAAACTTTGCTTAAAAAATTCAGTGCCCAATCTTGAATTCAATCTGTTTTTTATAGGAAGCCAATGCAACAAAGGAAAAGCAAAAGATACAGATTGATATTTAGGAATGGCCAATAGCAGCCGGGCAGCTGCATTTTGAAGAGCCTGAAGTTTATTTAAGAATCTTTTTTGAATATTAAGAAAAAGTGAGTTGCAGTAATCCATTTTTGACAAAATAAGTGCAGAGACCACAGATTTCTGTAGATCATGTGGGCTAAAAGGGAAATGTTTCTTCATTATTTTTAACGTAAAAAAACAACAAGTGATAGAATTCACATGGCCTTCAAAGTAGAGCTTATCATTAAAGTAAACTCCAAGATTTTTTACCTCGTTGACTCAGGAAGGGAGCTCTCCTAACTACTGCGTCTACCATATCGGTGACCAGAAAGATGTATTTTTTTACAAACAACAGAACCTCTGTCTTATCTGAGTTAAGTTTCAGGGAGTTGCCTGGCATCCAGTTCCCAATTTCAGTCATACAGTCATGGAATCTGGATGCTGTGTCATCTGGATTGCAGATGAGAGAAACCACGATTTGAGTGTCGTCGGCATGAGACACAAGTGTAAATCCGTAGGACTTTATTAAATTGGCCAGGTGAGTCACGTAGAGATTAAAAAGGGTGCGCTAAGAGAAGAGCGCTGTGGCACCCCGCAAGGTAGAGAGAAGGAAATGGATTTAATACTTTCAACAAGAAGCCCAAGAAGGTGATCTGGACAGAAATGTGTCAGAAAGCCTTTGACACTTTGAAAGAGGCCCTGTGCACAGCACCAGTGCTCATGGCACCTGCCCTCCAAAGAATTCATAGTGAACACAGATGGTCTCACAGCTGATCAATTATGGCTTAGACCAACCTGTAGCCTTCATTTCCCAATTTCTACATTTTGTACAACTGCACACAAATGTTGCGCCCATACAGCTGATTTACTAATGTGACAGCTATGTTTAATGTTAGATGAAGATAAAATGCAATAATCTTTGCATGCAGACCTCAAACAATTGAGGTGTCATCAGTAAATGTCTACTATTGCATGGGTCCAAAACCCTGAGTGAAAAAATAGGGGGCACTCAGCTAAACTATAGTCTTCCTCACAAGCACCTAGGGTAGGCTGGAAGAGTTAGAGCTTTTTCCAGTGAGCCCCAAGATCACAGAATCTACAGGGATAACAACTGAAGACATTAGAGTGGGCAATAGGTAAGACTTACAGTTTCGAAAATGGTCCTGCATGTGGAGAGCCAACCATCAAAAGCATGGCTGTCTTGGGAAGGGTTCTGGTAGCGTACTTTTACAGTCACTTTACAAGTGCAGCTTGAACTGAGATATGCTGGGCAAAACAAAAAGGGTAAGAAATCAAAATGGTATATAAAGTGTCCAACTATTTCAGATGCTAAATGAACACATTGTGGAGGCTACCAAGGCTACCACGCTTGTCTTATGGTAAAGGCTGAAGAGGGTACATAATATTCATTGTTCAAATTGGGCCAAAAATAATTTCACCTACATCCTTTCCTACAAGGAATCAATGCAATTTGATAACTATAAAGGCACGCAAGAAAACATTAATGAAAGGTTTGACTGTAGGCTTAATGGGGCACATGCATCAAGCCTGCATTTTGCGATTCCCAAATAGCGAATTTTACCGATTCACTATTTGGGAATCGCAAAATGCAATGCATGGAGGAATCGCAAAAAAATGTGCGATTCCTTAACATTACCTAATAGCGATTCCGCAAATAGCGAGTCCCTATTAGGTAATGTGACTCCATTCATTCCTATAGGCGTAGAAGCTCATAGGAATGAATGGTATTGCATTCACTAATTGTGATTACTAAATTGGTAATCGCAAATGGCGAATGCAAAGCAAAGGCTGCTCGGGGGCCTGAGGCCCCCTTGAAGCACCCCGAGAAAAATGCAAGTGTGCACATTTAAAGCACACACATGCCCTAAGGGCATGTGTGCACTACATGGCACTTTGAGAAATGCCTTTTGCGCATTTTTCAAAGTATGCACATATTACCATCAACTTGAAGTTGATGGTAATCAGCGTTTCCTAAATGCACAGTTCGCATTTAGGAAAGGCTTCTTGCATCTGCATTAGGGAATCGCAAATTGCGATTCCCTATCTGCATTTGCAATTAAGGGAATCGCAAAAAATTGCGATTACCTAAATTTGCAAGTTGCCCAAAAGTTACATGCATCAGAAAAGGCCATTTTGCGAACGCATACGGACGGTTTTTGCGATTCGCACTGTTTGCGATTGCAAAATGGCTTGAGGCATGTGCCCCAATATGTGTAGGTAGACAACACATGCTCTAAACTTTTGAACTAAGAGGGTTTTTTTTTCCAGGACAAGCTGAATAAGTGCAGCAAGCGCTCATTTGTCCTGGTAAACAGGTTCTTGGTGAACCTGCTGAATGTTGGTGAAAATGATTACGGTTTAGATAGCTTAAGTTCTTTAGTAATTTCTAATATGTAGAATCATGGTGCTAGTAGCTCAAACTTAGATGAAGCATGGTGTGCAGAGTGAATTGTTTTTCCAATTTTTAACGGTAGCTTGAAGGTCGATGCTGTGGGGGTGAATCAAGGCTGGGATCTTGTCTGAATTGATCTTGACTATTTATGTATTCACTTGTTTATTAATTGACATGGTTTTGCAACACTGTGCCATTGTCACTTTGTGGGTGTTGTGACTTCAAGCAAAACCAATATACATACCAGACACTGTGAAAGGATAGTTGAAAGCCAACGAGAAGCATGTTGTCATATCCAGTATACTTCATTCGTTGCCTTTGAAACTGAAGCTGAAGGCCAATGAGAAGAGTTCAATGTCTAGAAGTTGAGTTCTGCCCTGAAAAGTTATAGTAGTTAAAGTCCCAGTAATCGACCTCTGTGTTTTAATTATTTAAACCCTGTTTGTTGGCTTAGGTTGAAAGTGGCTGAGTGAAAGGTGTTCCTGGAATGTAATTAGAAACTAGCTTTTGTAAGCATTGAGTCTTTCCCCAGTGGGCCCTGTGTATTGTATGTAAAAAGGAGAGAGAGACCCCTTGTTATAGCCAAGGGAGTAGGGTACTCTTGACAAGTGAAACAAATATTCCCTTGGGTTATGAAAGGAACAGGATACAAGGTTCACCTCACAACTAAGTCGTACCTCACACGGCGCACAATAATACAATTCAAGGAAAATCCCACCTAATATTTGAATCAATTGCTAAATAGCACTGAAGTTTTACAAAAATCTTGTATTATTAAAAAAATGGTTACAATGTTAAAATTACAATACACTTCCTATCTATCACAGTTTTATGCAAAACAATTGATAAAAACAATTCATAAAAACAATAAATGTAAAATCCCCAATTACAATCAGTTTACACAATATACCATGACATAAAAAGAGAACAATAGTTAGACAGTATACTTTGTCTTTCAAAGGAACATATCCTATGGGACAGTTTAGAAACCTGGCCTGGATACACTCATTTTCGTATCTGCAGGTCCAAATTTTCCCTTGGATTATGTACAATGATGCGTTGACGCGTTTCGATGGGTTCGATTATTATTCCATCTTTATCAAGACAATAGTTAGTTCGTTTCTCTCTGTATTCCTTATTGTATAGCTTGGATTACATGCCCTGTATAAAGTAAGTATATATAGAGACATTTTTGTTTAAATTACACAAAAATGCTAATTACAATGGCAAACACAGTCTTCAAAACACCTTATATTTTAATATGTTTTGCTTTGTTATGCACATCTTTAATTAAGCACCATTCTAAAACCACAATGATTCTCCACGATTATTGTATACATGCACTAAAACTAATCTAATTTCACCATTTGTAAATACACTGTGCCTCTATCTATAAAATTTGTAATTCATTGGAAAATCGTGAGTCACATTTCTATAGTCATTGTCGAATGGATCTCATATTATTACCTTAATCAAGCCGAGATCCTAGCTAAAACATTATATAGGTCAGACCAAAAATTACACATACAGCCATCTATCTCCTTGCAAAGAGGTCAACTTGTCCCCCAAACTTGCAGCATTTGGTTCATTACCTCTTGAGTCAAACTTTATAAGTGCGTTCAATTCTTCTACTGATTAAAACTGTTTTCTGTTCGATTTCTCGTCAGTTAATGTAGATACTCTGAAAGAATTCAATAAGGCACAGACTAAGCAGAGTAATTCTAGAGTTTCGACTCTGTACATTGCTCAAGGGCTAATTATTACTATCTCACCTGCTTAGTGCATTCGATGTACTTATACGTTCTAACTTCCTTTTGGCCAACCCGAGAGGTCGCTTCAATTTCCTGCCGAGTGGCTACTGTATTTAAATGCCTAGAAAGAGAAGGGGACTATTACTTTTGGCCATAAACTCGATTAGGTCCCTGCATTCCTGCTCATAACTACGCAATACCCTCGGCCCATGTCATACCTTAATTACGTATTCACTTTCTTGTACACTCTCCCGTGTCCGTTCGTTCACGAGGGTAGAGGGGTATTGTATACAGATTTTTTAATGTGATTCTTTATTCTACTGGGTGCCAAGGGAGATCTTCCACTAGCTTCCCTTCCCAGCCTGCACCATCTTCAAAACTAGCTGCCTTATGAGCACACCCATCACAACCAGCACCTCTGTGTATCTTGCAGATAAGGTCACCATCTCTGGTGGTTCTCGGCACACCCTCAGCCACTACACTATCGGACTGCAGGCTAAGAAGTGTAAAAAAGAAAAAAACAAGTCAACAGATCTTTTCCATCTGTGCACCCAGGATCTGGAACAACATCCCTGTATCTACCAGGAGACTGCCCCAAAGCTCCCCCAATTCAGGAAAAATTGAAGATTCACCTCTTTAAAGAACACTACATCACAATGCATTAACCGTCCACAACTCAGTTTCCTTTTTTATTACTTGCCAACTTTAGGCTTGCCTTTGACCACGTATATCGCTTCGCTTCCTTTTGGCTAGGTTTGCACTATCGACATACTATATACATAATTACATATATCTTTCAATGGTGGTTTCATGTGATCGTATTCCATGAAGTTGAGATATAGAGTGGCAGCCTGATCTCATACTCTTTCCAGTCCGCTTATGTGGTTCTTTGAGTGACACGTATACATTATATTGCATTAGTCAAAGGCTAGCTAATACCAAGACTTAGGTTATTTCCACTGTATGCTAGGTTTGAAAGAGAAGAATGATTTTCTGCAGCATGGATAGCCTTGACAACTGTATTTTGTACATATATTCGAACTGTGAATATTCGGTCAAATCTAAATCTCGTTCTTGTGTGCAGCTTACTTGTGCCTCCGCGTGCATTCAACTCAGTGACATTCTATGGTCATTAGTGAAGGAGAAGAGACAGCAGTTGACAGATATGCATTTCCTATAAAAATGCATGCCAGTTGTAAAGGTTTCCATGAAGTACAGATTACATCAAGGGGAGTAAATGCCATTGGACGAATCTGCATGCGTCAAGTCAGAACCGGCTCAGGCTTGAACAGAATTGATGGTGTTACTGAATGTGCGTGCTGCACTCTGGACATTAGGGCAATGTATACTAGGTGCAGTCATTATATGATATTATGTGTGTGATGTGAGACAAGGACACCAACTTTAATTTGCATAACCTTAACATTAGCACGTACTAACGTCCGTTGATTTTGTATTTTAATTCAAGCAATGTAGCACAAATGCTTACTGGGTAGTTTACAAAGACATGCTTGGCAACATAATACATTTCATGTACTTTTCCACAGAGGAAAACCTCCAGTGGAGCTTGCTATAGTAAGGATCTCTTTCACACCGCCAGATCTCATTAGACAATCTAACGTCTTTTCTAAGTCATGCTTCATTCATACTGATTGCTTCACCTCTTCTAGACAGGCAGAGATTATTCTAAAAATGCAATGTTGCACTCAGTCTTCTCTCCGTGCTTATTTTGTTCCACTCCTACATTATGGACTACCCTACCATGCTTAACACCACAAACAACCACAGCAGTCCTGGCTTAGAGCATACCTAGTTTGTGGTTGCGCATACCGCCCAAAACTCAAGCCCACCACACAGCCTCTCCATCAGTACATAAAGTGTACACGCAACTAACACCTCAATCTCGTATTCTGGGTTCATCAGCTATCCGACAGCATTCCCCACTAAATAATGTCATTGAGTAACAGCATTCCAGACAAACCCTCAAAGGGTCAAACTCACAGAGCACCCAGTCGACACAGCCTTTACGCCTACATACTCGCAGTATTGAACCAATGGCAACATGGAACTAATGCCATATAGTTGGCAAAACCACCGAACAGCCAATAGTCATACATACACCACAGTAACACATAGCAAAAAAATATTTCGGCAACGTACGCGTATGCATGGGACTCTAAAAAGATCTCTCAAGATCGAACATAATTTATCTTCAAGCTGACACCACTAACCATATATAAACTAAACATTGAACATAAACTCTACTAATCTCATACATTCATACGTGAACAAAATGTCAGACATGATCGTTTAACGGCCTTCAAAGTTGCACACGGAAGACGCCGAGTTTGAAAACATGCTGCGATGCCATAGAAATGTGTACCTGAACTTTACAAATGCGAATGAAATAACCCGCATTTTACAATGCCATTGTCGGGACTTTAACTCCTTCTATTATGCACATTTTGATCGAGATAGAAGTGCATATCTATTAGACTATTTTACACCAACGAGGATTTATTTCGGAGGGTTAGGACGGTTTTGCATCTATGAACTCAAAAGCAATGAAACTAAGGTAGGTTAACGCATTGCCTAAAATGGGCGCTCTAAATGAAAGGTGAGTATTTCATTCCGGTGTTTTCCTAAGCATTTTAAGTATGGTAGTAGTTGGCACCGAGAGATAAGATTGCTCCGAACCCCCTGTGGGGGATCCTGCAGAGAAACAGTATTAAGGCTGTGCAGAAAAGGTAAGTGGAGCCATCTTTCTAATATCGGCCTTGCTGTTGATTCAGGAACATTTAAGTCATTTGCAGGATCCTGGTTTCTCGTCCAAGGGGGGCTTCCTAGCGCCATTGCTCCCAGCTGGGAAGATAGTGGAATGGGCCTCACATCTTTTGAGCAGTCATGGGGTTTCAGCAACCAGGAACAGTACGTGGCATAAACAGAATACCCAGTGCAAACGGATTGACTTTCAGCATGTTAGCAAAAAGTGAAAGAAAACACGTTTATGAAACCACTAACTCAACTATAAACAGGCTGAACAATCTACACAACAAATACAGAGCAAACAATACCAAACACCTGCAACCATATAGTGATGCAACAATACGCCAAATCCCACGTACCTGAAGCACACACCCGCCTGATAACATCCATTAACCGGAAGTACTGCATGCCCCCACCACAGAATACTCTGCATCAACTCATTGGTAGCGCATCACAAAATAGACTCACGCTGCATCTCACATAGGAGGACACGTGACAAATGGGAATAACTCTACATCTTACACGAGTCCTCGTTCATGAAATGAAGTAGAAGATATGCAAAATTAAGCCCTAATAAAAGACCATGTAGTGGACACGTGTTGGTCATGAACCCTAAAATGAAATTATGAGTCACCTTTGATATCAGGCCAAAAGTTCACACAAGTGACACAAAGGACATTTAATATCCATCCGTCTGCAAAGCAACATGAAAAGTCAGAAGTACATTTAATCCTATGTTTCTTTTACAAATACACTGTAAGACATATGGCAAACCAAAATACACTTCTGCGACATCAGGCGATTCCGGCTCTACGTAGGTATTATTGACTGCACACTTACACTTCCAAGAAGTACACGACCTTTATCTTTTGGAGGTGCATCTGAATAAAATCCTCAACATTCAATACGTATGTGATTCTCACCTATAATTTATTTCATTTTCACCAGAATTCCCTGGATGCACAACATGATACAGATTGGGCTCTTCAAACAATGGTTCACATGCTCAGTGCCCGCCCTGAAACACGAGCAGATAAACAAATACACAATTGCTTTATGAAATGTATTGCAATACCTAACCTAACACGACTCTTGGGCACTTGTAATAAAATCATAGCCACAGCATATCAAGCCAGTGTAGCCCCTTAAGGTCTGCTTAAGAGGTGGTTAAACTCCAGTAAGAAATGCAAGAATCCTTTAGTCAGCCATAAACCTAGATATTCACTTTATCAATGAAAAATAACATATGGGTGTGATTCTACTGTCATAAGGCGATTTGTGAATAGATATACATGCTTTTTTTCAAATGTATATATATAAGAGTTATTTGGGATGTGGTAAGTTTAACAGTGATCTAGTTAAAAATGGTAAAAAAAATACCTTCAGGGCCATTGGAATTATGTCGCAATAAAAGGCAAGTTATGTGGCGTAGTGTGATATATTTTTTCTGATAGTGTCACCTCATTATTTTGTCAATTTTACACATGTTAACACTATCTGGGCAAAGGGTTCACCTCATTAGAACCCGTTTGACACCCAGATACAGCAATAAGCAACACAAAGGTGACAAGTCACCTTTGCGAAGGGCATTCCACTGCACAGCAGCAGGTGCATTTTTAGGAATTCTTGATCCGTTTGAGCTAGAAACAACATTTCTTTTGTTAAAATTTGCAGATTATGCAACAGATGATAGATTATGTGGCGCAAATGCAGCAAATCCAAATTTATGCAGAAAATTCCACAGCCACAAAATATTATTCCAGTGGCCCTGCCTATGGCACTAGGTTGAAGTCCATGTGTCATTATACCCCATTCATATGGTCAGAATGAGAATCAATGCATTGTGTCGTTTACTGACACAAATTAAAAAGGACCTTGATACCTGAGAGAGAAATGGTCGATAGAAGTTTGAAGCAAAATGACTGATAGGTAATGGGAATTGGGCTAGCATACACACTCACACTCACTATTAAAAAATGCTTGATTTAGATAACAAAAATTTAATTAGACCAATATAAGATATCTCACACCCAATGAACAGGGAAAAATGTATCACACAACATCAAACGACAGAAACCAAATGCATACTTTTTTCACATGGTTTGAACATGCTCAGACTAAGGTCCTGATTTAGATGTTGGGGAAAAGAGTACTCTATCGCAACAGGGACGCAGTACCCTTTCCTACATTATGAAGGTCAGCCCATCTGATTTACCGATTTACAGATGGGTGGACCTTCAGTATGTAGACAGCAGAGACTACTCCGTCTCCATTCCCTACATACCCCTCCAATGGCCTGACAGAGTAAGGGCCATCAGAAGACTGGCCATGTGTCTGCCCACCCAATTTAGAGTGGGTGAACACATAGACAGTTTTTATTTTCACAAATCGCCATCTAAAAAGATGGCAGTTTGTAAAAGAAAACACCTTTCAATGACTCCCGTGCAATGGAAAAACACTCCCATGGTGAGGGGTTAATTGCATTTTTAGTTTCAAAAACAAAATCCCGCTTTGGGATTTTGCTTTCAAAAATAAAGAAAGAAAATGAAAGTGTGTTGTGCAGCACCGTCATGTTGACAAGGCAGCAAGTCACACTTTCATTGCATTTACAGGAACCACTGTGACTGAGCTTCCTGTAAATGCAAGAGATGTCCACTGGACCGGCATACATCTTTAAATGTGGTGGGGAGAGTACCCTCAACATTTCGGGAGTGACGTACCTATCAAGAAAATAAATGATAGAGGAGTTTTTTATATAGAGATATGATATCTATATGCTGCTGTCCAACTGGACATAATAATTTAATGTAAGTAATTAAAAGAACAACATACAAGTGGGAACATATACAACATGTGAAAGAAAAAGAACTCAGCCAATTGATGAATCGTGTCCAAAAAAATATACAGCAGTTAGGCCAACATAATTACATTAAGGTACTCAGGCACAACATATTAAATTTATGTCAGAGTGCGAGAAGTCGATGACGTTTTGATCCATTTAGTGCTATTCTAGGATCATCTTCAGGACAAGGCAAGTAATGCCTGAGACAGATGCCTGTTACAGTCTGAAAAAGGAAAGAAGGGAAGGGAGGAGGGGAGGGAAGGGCATAAAGAGATGTTATTTACAACACAGCAAATCCAAGAATTCTTGTTAGAACTGAATATTAGTGCAAACTCATTGAGATTTACCTGATTTTGCAGAGTTATCTTAGTGTCTGGCATGCATTAAAAATGGGGCGTGAGGCATTCTAGTATCCGGAGCTGTTGCATACTCCCGTGATAAGGAGTAAAAAGTAAGTGGCTCCGGGCATGCGGTTTCATTTGACGGGAGCACTAGTAGTAAAGCATGTATATGCACATGCAAATGCACAGTTTAAATAGTGAGGTGGTGGGAATTATATTGGCAGCAAGTGAGTGAATACAGTTCAATATTTATCAAGGACCTATATACCGTAATGCTGTTCAAAGCGCAAAGGAATTGGCACTAAATAGGTGGAAGAGAGACCAAAGAGCGGTCTAGGCGGGGCGGGTTGTAGGAACGAGCAGAATTGCCAATGTGGTCAATTCTTTTCCTTCTCCCCTAGAGGCTGCTACCTTCAATTTTCTTGCTAACATTGTCTGTGGCCACTACGCAGATCTGCACGTTGACCGCAATGGCAATTCTGCTCGTTCCTGCAACCTGCTCCACCTAGACCGCTCTTTGGACTCTCTTCCACCTATTTGGAGCCAAGTCCTTTGCGCTTTGAACGCCATTACTGTATTCACGTTCTTGGTAAATACACAAACAAAAAATCCAGCGGAGGACTATAGATGCTGCACCCCATTCCAAATAACTCAAGTAAGTGTCCCGTGCACAATTCTTCCAGCACTTGCCGCTGTTGGGTGCCACTGTGAGCCAGATCCAAAACTTTTTTAACCATTGGAAGGTGCACCAGGAAAAGAGTCCATGTCCATAGTCAATTTGATTACTCCATAATCCTCTTTATTATTGATATGCAAAATACAGTTTAAAATCCAGCCAACACGTTTTGTTCCATGTTACCAAGGAACTTCATCAGGGCTGAAAATAATCACATACAAAAATGACATAAATAAACATGTATATCCAACATAAATCCACATGACATAATTATAACAAACTAATCAACCATTTCACAAACTTAATTACAATGACAACCATAAACATTCCAAGTTGGCCCTATTCCATAGGTGAATGAATGAATATACTTTATTCGATTTCAGTTCATAATAAAATCATAAAAGCCACAATAAAACCATTCGTAAAAATATATCGATACACAATACAAATTTATCTATACTCTATTCAATATTATCTAAACAACTGCATTTTAATAGGACTCCTATCTGTTATTTGCACTAAATTCCTAACATGTCCTTAGCGTTTTGGATCATAAATACACATTTTAAATTTATAAAATAGAAACCATTACCTAATAAAACTCTTTCTTTTTTTCATTATACTTTTCAAAAGGCCACTCATGATCATCACACAATAAACGTTTTCCAATAATTGCAGATATAAGAAGGCTGGGCGGCATTGCCTCCAGCCCCCTAGTCTTAACAAAGGCAGAATCCATCTAGCTCTTTCCTTTGCATATATTTTACAGAAGAGAATCACATGGATAGTTGATTGCTTTGAGATATTGTCACACGGACAATGACACAATTTCCTTGACCAATCGTTAACAGAAGGGAAACTGACCAAGCGATGGAAACAGTCAAACCTAAACCGTGTCAGAAGATATCTATCATACCCTCCAATACACCATACCAAATAGGGCTGGATACGATAGGTTGTCAAAGTCAGATAATGCTGGGTCACCGTGCATTTATTCATCTCCTGTGCGGCTCTTAGGGACTCTAAGTGTGTCATACAAAGAAATTTAAAATCTTTCCTAGATATAGAATTCATGGTTTCTGGTACGTTATAAAAATCATAGCAGTTAATATCCAATAAAAATTTTCTAATATAATTCAGCCATTTAATTCTACAGGCATAGTCCAATTTCATTACATCCTTAATAATATCTCTATTCAATCCTGTATAGGTAGGTGTCCAAACTCGATACCATAATAATAAAGGTTGCATTCTAATCATATCCGTAATATATGGAATCCCTAATTCACTATGACAATTAAAAACTGGGGAACTCTGTGGGACCGCTAAAATAAATCTTAAAAAAGTATTTTCGACTAGTTGGATTAGGGAAACATCATAAAAACCCCAGATTCCTGCCCCATACATTGCAACACTCATACACTAAGCCTGATAAATTTTGAGGAGAATCTCCGGGGGTCTTTTACCCATTTTGTTTGCAAAGCTAACCACTGCCGCTACTGACCTCTTAAAAAGGAGACTCCTACTCTTAATCGCAGCTCCCCAGGAGCCAGTACGCTCAAACAGAACACCCAAGTAAGAGAATGTACTGGTTGAATCTATCCTATCTTTCCCAACTGAGAGAGTTCTACCTTTGCTTCTCCCCCTCCCACATGTCATAACAAATGTTTTTTTTACATTAAGTTTTAATCCTCGGTTATCCATAAAACTGATATAGGAGGCAAGTGCTCTCTGGAGACCCAGCTGCGTTCTGGCCATAAGGACCGCATCATCCGCGTAGAGAAGAGAAGCTATCGGCTTATTGCTAACCCGAGGTGGATCTCTCGCCCCGGCCACCAATTCCTCTTCTAAAGCGTTAGTATACAAAGAGAAGAGGAACGGGGCCAGGACGCAGCCTTGTATCACACCCTTCTCCACGCGGAAAGACGCCGTACATTCACCCCTTAACCCGTATCTCACCTTTGCACTGGCCCCCGAATATAATTGTATTAAGAATTGTACAATAATTGGGTCAACTTTTAAATCTGTCAGAATTTCCCACAGTCTAGCATGATTGACACAATCAAATGCGGCCGTGAGGTCTACGAAGGCCACGTAAAGCTTACCTTCCTTTGCTTGTGTGTATTTCCCCATTAGGAGGCTCAGGTTTAAAACCTGCTCGTTAGTCCCCAACCCCTGTCTAAAACCATGTTGGACCGCACTCAAAATATTATTATCCTCTGCCCACATTTGTAATCTATTTAAGACAATCCTGCCAGCTACCTTAACCAAAGCATCTAAAAGCGATATTGGTCGGTAGCAGGCAGGGTTGTTCCGATCCCCTTTTTTAAAAATCGGTATAATCACTGATTCCGACCAAGACCTAATAAAACCCCTTGCACAACAAGCTTCTAACACCCGAGTTAACAATGGGGACCATAACGTTGGGATCGATTTAAATAGATCCATCGGGACCCCATCAGGACCTGGTGCCTTACATCCTTTACTGGCATTAATGGCCTCTAGCACCTCTTCATGCATAATATGCATCTCTATAGGCCGAAAACCACCCGGTTCTTCCCCATATTCAGGGCCAGGGTCCAAAGAGTTTCCTACCTTCTCCTTACAGCTATATACATTAGAAAAGAAGTCAATCCTAGCTCCATCGTTATTGGAAAAGAATGGGGCATTAACTGACTGCCAGAATGAGATACTATCCTTTCTTAATGAAGCTTCGAGGAGAGTATCCCACGCTAAATCTTTAAGTTCTTTCTTCCTTACTTTTCTGGCAAGATTATAAGCCCTCCTACTTTCTCTAATCTCCTCCCGATCTCTCACCGGTCTATGGAGAGCATTTTTTAGTCCTGTATAAGTCCTGGTACAGTTGGAATCAAACCAGCCATTTTCCTTAATAGTAGGACCCTTACTCTGTGCTATGAGCAAGTTTTGGACCACATTACTAATATTGGCGAATGCACTCAAGGTGTCATCAAAAGCAGTATCATCTTGTAAGCATACTAGGATGTTATCGTATGCTTATCGTATGCTTTGGTGATGATCTGCTTAATGAGCATCTCTGGTTCCTTACTACCCCAACGCACAGAATATCCGTTCTGGCGGCCGACGGCAATATTTTGGACCCATGCCAAACTATTTTTATTAGAATAAAAACCCCATTTAGGGGGGGTTATAGTAAGACTTAAGGGCAAATGATCGCTTAATACATTATAATGTGTTTTAAATTTATCAATCCAGGTGGCGTAACGGTTAGGAACAATAATTAAATCAATTATAGATTCACAGCCTCTACCAATAAAAGTGTAATCAAAATCCACCAGAGGGCAACATAACAGGTTCGCAAAACCCAGCTCATGTGTGGCCATTAGATCATTAAACTTCTCACCCCTATCGGTATGAACAAAATGAGTTATCGGATCATTCTCTTCATTTACTACCCCACACTGCCCGGATCCGACTTGAGTGCATATGTTTACGTTAAAATCACCTCCCCAAATCGTGATCACATCAAGGCCTATTAAGGCCCCTAATTTGTCCATTTCCTCACTAAAGGACTTTAAAATATCACCTAGTTGATCTTTCTCCATATTGTTGTAAAAGTTAACTATGGACACGGCTATATTACAGTTCAAGTAAATAATAACAAATTGATAGAATGCTGTGCTTTTACCATTTTCAATTCTTAAAACCCAAAGTAAATTTGAGATATAAACACATATCCCACCTTTATGTCTCCCATGCGTTGACCGTATTGCTGGCATATGGTACGTCTTGTACCCATCAATATTAACTTCATCCAACAGCCAGGTCTCCTGAAAACATAGGATATCAAAGCTGCGGATGAAGTCTATCCAGATGGAATTGTTCAACTTAGAATGCAAACCTGCGATGTTCCAGAAAAGCACTACGATATCCTTGGGTGCTCTATCAGTTGAATTGATGTTGGCCAAGCTTTTCAAGGTCTGCCCCATGGTCTCCGTCCTCCCCAGGCCGCTCACTGTACCTTCATCACTATTTTCAACAAACAGGGATTCATCCATTCCCAACCCTCCACTCAATATCTCACTCTGATCAATGATGGGTTCCATGAAGTGAGGTGTTACAATTCTCTCCTGGATAATTTGAGGTGTTAAACTTTCCTCATCAATGTATTGATCAGAGGTGTCAAAAAGTCAGTCGTTCTCATCTAGCGATTGAAGGGGCCCATATCTATTTGACACCTCTAAATTATAGGTTGAATGAACAATGGGCTGGGTAAAAGGATGCAGATTTAAATACCCATTAGATGTACTAGGCTGATAAAAATAGCCCAGAGGGAGAATTTGTATACCTGACGCCATATTATTAATTTTGTTGCTTCTAAAAAGAATTTCTCGAACCAATAAGGGATTCCCCAAAGAAAGAACGACGCAGTCCCCTGGAAAAACTTTCCTACTTGTACCCACCCAAACGACACGTCTTACCATCTTAAAGGCGAGAAACATCTCTCTAGTTAAGCCCACTCTTTGCCCCAAACAATGAATAACACAGTTCCTCAGGGCTATCCATGATTCGTTACTTCCATCAGAATGAGGGGGCACATTAGTCAAAACGACTGTAAAAGGAATGGCAGCAGGGGGCAAATTTAAATTTAAATTCTGCAACCGAGACGGATACTCATGCTTATTTATACTGTGTGGCCTTGGGTTCGGGCAAAGATCATTCACCGAAAGTCCACCTTGCTGTTCTAATGGTCTTCCTTTTGCTGCCTCACATGGAGCCACCTCCTTTGGCAACGGTTTACTTCTAGGAGTTCCAATAGGACTCTTGGGTCCCGAAACACCAAGCTTCCTGGCCCTCTCAACATGCTGACTAACAGGACTAATTAAGGTAACTGATGAGGATTGGTTAGAAGACTTTAAAACACTACCCTCTCTGTCCTCGTTTATCTTGGTAATATTCACTTCCTTTACATAATTCATATGCTGGTTCTTGATAATATTTTCCAACCCCACTTCTATTTTACTTAATCTTGCCTCTAAAGTACCAATCGATAGTCTGATATACTTAGTGAGGTCGGTTATCAAACTTACTATCCCGTTACTTTCAATAGAAGAGGGGGCGTTACTCTTACTTTTATTACGTGTAACTAGGTCTTTATCTTTACCTTTACCTTTGTGATTTAACGGGGTACCTTTCCCCTGCTGTTTATTGGCTTTAGCCTTATGTATAGGGAGTACAGGGGGGGCCTGATGGATAATTGGCAGTTGATTTCCAGGTAGTACCTTCACAATGGAGTTACAAGATCTTTTAGATGGAGGAAGTAGCTCTGGGTCAGGATCGCTAAGTGATAACTCGTCTCTGTTAGGCTGGATACAACCATTTCGGGGCTCCTCAACCACATTAATTATGGTAACAGCGTCCGTACTCTCATTGTGGTGTAGGTCAGTTGTATTACTACTTGTTAAGGCACCTTGTGTGTCCTTAGATAGAGACTCCTCAACGGTGGATATCTGCTTTTCAAGAGCTCCAACCGCCCCCGTGAGGTATTTCATCAGGGTCATATTAGCATCTTTTGGTTTATTTGTTGATTGCACAGTTTGCCCAGAGTTCATTGTACGTAGCTTCCTTTTACCCATATCTACAAAATCTCTGCAACTAGAAAACTGCTGAATACGCCAGTCCTTATACCCCTATAATAGAAGTGTATCTCTCTAACCTATATGCGTTCCCCCTACTTCTCAGCATCAATTCTATAACACGATCAAGTGAATAACTTATATAAACCCTCTTTCTTATAATACAATGATATACGGCAAATGTCTAAATACAATTGTTCAAAATGTTCAAAATGTCACTAATCTTACTCTTGTCCCATCCGGCAGGTTTTAAAAGTATAGCCCAGCCCAGCCCAGCCTCTTTCAATCTCCTTCAATCTCTGACGCAATGGAGAGGCGGGATGGAAATGCCCCCCCCTCACCAACGGAGCGGAGGAGGCAATACAAAGACCCCTATAACACCCTGGAGCTCATAGTCCCACCAAGATGGCTGGCTGCGCCAAAGAAGTCTCGGACGAGCGTTCCAGCAAATGGAATTAAGAGGGGACACTCTGGGCTTAGGCTCCCACCAGAGAATGCAGGCTCAAATCAAAATAAAGTGAAACAATGCCCCCTTCAGTTCCAGCGCGTACAGTTACTCAGATTTATGACTTACGTATCCCTACTCCATGGAATCCGTGAAGGAGTCTTCTTTTAAGGGTAGCAGATGACAATGATATGGCCCAGCCCGGCCTCTATCGGTCTATGACGGGCTAAGACGGGCCCGTCTTGGCCCGGTCTTCGCCCGGGCCGAGCCCGCGCGCGTCCCGCGTCGCGGGACCGCCGCCGCCGATTTAAAGCCCCTCCGGGGGCCGGGTGTAAAGTGCAGTGTGCGTTGAGGCCCAGGGACACGGGCAAAAGTCCTTTGAAGCAGTCTCCCGCATCGCGGGACCGCCGACGCCGATTTAAAGCCCCTCCGGGGGCCGGGTGTAAAGTGCAGTGTGCGTTGAGGCCCAGGGACACGGGCAAAAGTCCTTTGAAGCAGTCCCCCGCGTCGCGGGACCGCCGCCGCCGATTTAAAGCCCCTCCGGGGGCCGGGTGTAAAGTGCAGTGTGCGTTGAGGCCCAGGGACACGGGCAAAAGTCATTTGAAGCAAAAGACACACAATTGATGGACGGAATGGTGAAACCCCGAAACCGGTCCTAGGATGCTTGGTTCCAGTCCAGGGAGGACCTGGCCTGGCAGTTTGGGCTGGACTGTTCCCATTGGGCACAGGGTCAAGACTGATTTGCATATGGCTGGGTTCAAACTGGAATGGCATGGTGAGCAAAAAAACGTTGGATTTAGGCCCAGATCTCTGTACTGGGGTGAATGTATGACATTGTTCTGCATTCTGTCCTTCAATTGTTCTTTTTGCCTATTCCATAGGTAGGCACAAACATAAACATAAGCAAGAAAAACCATTAATAACATAAGATTAATCCACACATGACAATTACAAAAAGAACAATTATTAAATGTATATACACAAATATAACAGGAGAGAAAAACAAATCAAACATCATAAATAAACACACATAGAATAAACTAAACCTAAAATTATTTAAAAATGCCAATTGAGAATATTCATACATTTTGAGCATTATATATACATCTATACTTCAATTACAATAATTATTTATCCAAACAGAACCATAAGTCCCATCTCATGCAGCAGATATTAAGTGTTCCCATGTCTCCCCATCCATGTACCCATATATGATTGCTCTCAGCTCAAAATCAACAATGTTGCATAGGCGTCATATATGCCCTTTTGGTATAGTCTCACCATCATATAGCCAACATTCTCCTCCTCAAATTGTACACAAATCCTAGGTCATGAGCGGTATCAAGGGACACTATTACATCCCAAAAATGATACCTATATGAAGAGAAAACACAACAGGCAAATTTCAGCCAGATTTCCAGTTAGAAAATCCAATTCTACTGCACAAATGATATCCCAGACTGCCAGTCTCAAAATCAGGCATAAACCAATTAATGTCGATTTGCAAGGCACTGAAATACCAACAGGGTTTTCTTTCAGCATTTATCGTCCCACATGTAGCACTTAAGATATATCCGGGCCCATACTGCTTGTCAAAAGACACAACCCAGCCCAATCCTCTGTGGCTGTGTAAAAGATCACATATACAGACATATACTTCCAACTTCACTAAAATAAAAACAAATTTTGAGCCCAACATGATAAGAGAGCCCCTCAATACCGATTGACTAATATTTTATTAATACCATATGACCTTTAATTATTTCTCAAACCCCGGTCAGTCACCAATTCAACCACAGCTGACTAATATTGGTTTAGCTTTTAACCAGTGGGCCCGACATATTAAGCGAGCCCTACGGGATATGCCATAAAAAGCGAACCCCTTCACCCAAAACGTCCTCTCTCACCGCAGCATTTTATTATACACGCACTCACTCACAGGATTCCCAATATTAAGACACCCGTAACAAACCTATTCTCCAACATCGGCTAATATCCATCTCCCAGATGTATCTGTGTGGTAGCTTTCCAATTTAATGCTGCTATTTGATCTTATAATTATAGCTACTCCTCTCGTACTACCTCTCTGGTTGGAACAGACAATATCCTTAACCCAAGCCCATTTTTTGAATGCACTCATACATTCACTTTTTCTAAATGAGTTTCCTGTAGGAGAATGACATTTGCCTCGGATTTCTTAAGGAATTCCATAATACGGGCCAATTTCCTCATAGATCTCACCCCATTCACATTCCATGAGGTGAGATGCACTAAATTGTTACTCATTTATCCAATATAGAGGCCCATTTCCTCTTGGTCTAAACAGATAGGAATTCCGTTAACTCCCCTTTAATAAGGAAGGCCAAGACTACTAAAGATTTTATCAAAGTGAACGTACGCCAAGTATATGGCAGATTGAGGACACTATTTTTTTCTTTTTTCTCCCACATGCTCCCAACCCTCTGTGAGCTCTCCCCCTTCCCACCCCGGGGAACCCCCCTATCTATCTCTTAAGGCGCAAGCGCCTTCGAGATACCCCTATGCTAACGAGAGAAATCCAACAGCCCAAATGAAACCTATATCCCCAAACATAGATATTGATGTAGTGATTAAGAAGAAAAGTATATATAAGGTGTATGAATTATATGGATATATAAGTGAAGGAGGTTTATCAACATTAGTGTTAAACTAAATATATTCTTCTATTCCTCTATCGCTCTATTCCTCTAACAGCCCCTATTACAAAACTCAGTGTTATAGTATCTATATTACTATTTACATACTATTTACCTTCAACTAGAATGGATCAGAACTCTATTCGGAACCTCCCATCTGTTTTAAGAGGGTGTCTACCTCATCCGGCTCTCGAATGTTATACATCTTATTCTGCCACATTATCTTCAACATGGTGGGGAATTTCATATGTACTTGCGCCCCTCTGGAACGGAGTTCGTTCATTTTTGAGCCTAAAAGCCACTGCCGCTCAGCTGTTCTTTTGCCCATGTCAGACCGAATTAGGTAGACAGAACCCCCGTAAGTCAAAGATCGTTCTTTTAATGCCCGGGTCAGGACAAGCTCCTTGATTGAGTATGTAAGGAAATAAATCAATATCTTCCTAGGACCTTTCCTCCCGATCTGTAACCTATACATGCACTGTGCACCCTGCATAGTTACGTATGCAGTGTACTTAATATCTCATTTCCTTAGTCTATTATCATAACTTATATGTTCTCGAATATGATACATAGGGCCAGATGTACAACCGTTTTTTGTGGTCGCAGAGGGGTTTCAGACCCCTTTGCGACTGCAAAAAATGAGTTGGCCATGTACTATCCCTATTTTGCGAGTCGCAAATTATTTGCGACTTGCAAAATAGGAATAGCGAGTTGCTATTAGGAAGGGGTGTTCCGAGGGCGTCCCTTCCTAATAGCGAGTCCTCCAGCTATGTATGACTCTTTTGCAACCGCAATTGCGGTCGCAAAACAGTCGCAGTTTACCACCCTTCTTAGAAGGGTGGTAAAGCACTCGCAAACGGGAGAAACCCCTTCCCCTTTGTGAATGCAGGGGAAAATATTTTTAAGGGCAGGCAGTGGTCCCAGGGATCACTACCTGCCCTTAAAAATGAACTGAAAATGTTTCATTTTTCTTTTTTAAATGCATCCCGTTTTCCTTTAAGGAAAACAGGCTGCATTTCAGAAACAAAACTGCTTTATTGAAAAACAGTCACAGACCTGGTGGTCTGCTGACCCCAGCCGACCACCATCCCTGTGAGGTTGGCCATTCACAATGGGGTCGCAAATTGCGAGTGGCTCATGAATATTGATGAGCCTCGCATTTTGCGACCCCATTGGGAATCGCTAACAGTGTCTCTGACACTGTTGTACATTGGATTTAGCGCCTCACAATTTCCGACTCGCAATTTGTCGCAAATTGCAAAGCGCTAAATCCAATGGTTGCACATCTGGCCCCAAGAGGCTTAAATGTTACTGAGAGAGAATGCATTGTCTCCTAAAGTTGAAATATGTATTTGACAGAATAGGTATCACTATAACATTGTATAGGCATGTGTGAGAAATTGGGCTGGTGGTTGAGGGGGTGAACCCTACACAAGCAACAGCCACAATCTTTGTAACTTCAGAAAGTGGCTAAATTAACATGTGCTTAAACCTCTGTTAGCTTAGCACAAAAGCAGTCAGGCTTAACTTAGAGACAACGTGTGAAGTATTTATGCAGCACACAAACAGTAATAAAGTGAAAACACAACACAAGAAAAATTCCACACCAATATAGAAAAATAGAGTTAAATATAATACATTATTTGACACCAAAAGACAAAAGTTCTAATCAGTAGAACTTGAGATATGCAATTTCACAGATTTAAGGTAAGTACAGCGCCTAAAAGCAAAAAGTACCACTCCCGATTATCTGGTCTTGAAGAGTCCAGTTCGTGGTGGAGGAGGCTGTGAGGAGCAAGGAGAGCATTGCAGATGATCGTTGCTGTAGCGCGAAGAGCAGGCCAGGCATTGTTAATGGTCATTGCTGTAATGCAACAATCCTGTCGGGCGTGGCGGACAGTCGTTGCTGGAGCTTCACATTGGTGGTCACCGCGAACTGTCAATGTTGTAGCGCGAAGTGCAGATCTTGTGTTGTTGGTCATTGCTAATGGTCACTGTAGATCAAAGAGTCGGGCCCATTGGAGCTTTGCGTTGGTGGTCTGCGCGGGTGGTGAGATCTTGGCACAAACAGTCCTGTTCACCATCATGAGAAGCCCAAACCTTTAGCAATTTTTCTTTGTAGTCAGAGGAGTGCACTTTGATGTCAGCCAAGGGCAAAGACCTGGGGAGGCCTTCTTGGGGATCAGGTACTCACTCTTGCAGAGGCCAGCCGAGCTCAGACAGGTTCAGCTGCAGGCCCAGGCAGGTACAGTTGAAGACCCAGGCAGGCCCAGTTACAGCAGGTCAGATGGGCAGTTACAGCGAGGCCTCTGGAGATTGTTATGTACCTGTAGCTCTAAACAGGAGTTTTGACAGCTGACCATTGGAGTCACTTCAGGTAGCCTGCGATGAAGGGAGCAGGTCCAGTCTTCCTCCTCAGACAGCATGGCAGGCCTCCAGCAGCAGGGCAGTCCACTGGCAGCAGGGCAGTCCTTCTTTTGCATTATTCACAGTGCCATGTGTGTACTCAAGAGTTGTCCTGAGGGTCCAATATCTACACCTGGTGCCAGGTTTGAAGTGGGAGAAATTTCCAGATCTCCCTCCACATCTGGTTCTGAAAATTGTTTCCTTCCCCTGCCCTGGTCCCATGATGTCTTGAGTCATAAAAGGCTAGTGTAAAGTTATTTGTGTGTGTGCTGAAGCATCTCCTTTGATGTGCAAGTGTGGTAGGTGACAGCTCCGCCCCTCCCATTTAGCCAGGATGGCTCATCCTGCCAACACCCACTCCCTCTCTTGTGATACTGTCTGGAAGGAATACACAAAGGCCAGTTGCCAACTACACCTATTCATGTGACCCAGGATAAAGGCTGCAGACATCAAATGGTAAGGACAAGAAAGTGACGTTTTCAGAATTGTGACTTTGGAATCCAACTTTACCATTAAAGACGGTTTTAAATTACAATTTCTTGGACACCAAAGATTACATTTCTATCTGTTCCTAAACAAAATCTATCACAAATTAAATGAAATAAGATAACGTAGTGTTATCTTAAGGGAGAGGTAGGCCTTGCAGCAGTGAAAAACACACTTAAGAGTTTTCCAACACCAGGACATATAAAACTTAAAAGGACACGTCCCACTTTTTAAATACATCACATCCTGCCCTGTAGTCTGTTTAGAGCCTACCAGAGGGGTGACTTATATGTATTAAAAAAGAAGGTTTAGGCCTGGAAAATGATTCATTTTGCCAGGCCAAAAGGGCAGTTTAAAACTGCAAACAGGCTGCAATGGAATGCCATTGACATTTTTTAAAAGGCTACTTAGGTGGGTGGCATAATAAATGCTCCAAGCTCACTAGTAGCATTCAATGTACAGGCCCTGGGTACATGTACAAGTTTAATAGGGACTTTTAAATGTGCCAATTGGGTATAACACAATTTTACCATGTTTAAAGAAGAAAGCACAAGCACTTTAGCACAGGTTAGAAGTTCACAGAGTCCTAAGGAGAACACAAATGAGTTCAGCAAAACAGGAGTGAAGGCAAAAAGTCTGGGGGGAAACCAGACCAAAGATGTCAGTTCTAACAACATGTATCCAGGAAATACTGTTGTGATAACTTATATGTCTGAAACATGTGATTTGATTTATTAAAACCACTACAATTAAAAATTTAAGGGAAAATTCTCTGCACCCTTTTCCATCTTCTTTCTTGTTTACTTTTTTAAATTCAGTTTCTGGTCAGGGCTAGTTTAGAACACACACTTCTCCCTTGGTTTCTATCTTCTTAACTACATCTCTCTTCCTTCACCCAAGCTAGTTTCTCTCTTTGTTTTCTTCTTTACCCCAGTGATTTACAGCTACTTATATCCTACTACAGCAATCACTATATAAAGTCTCCCTATACCTATACCATACTATTACCTCTTTCAATACCTATTGCTCATACATATATACTAGTGATTTAATAACTATATATACCCAGGTACCCATATCGTAGCTTATGCCTTAGTGTTTATACCTTATTACAGCTACCCCATACCTAGTATGTGATACCTATGATCAAGCAACTCTGTCCCTGCATATACAACAGTATTTTTACTTCTACCTAAAACAAGTACACCTGCGTATACCCTAATACGCCTCCTGTTTTGCAATATATTTTTCCTTTTTCACGTTACCTAATTTATTATGTCATTTTCCGGTTATCCTTTCTTTTTTTTTGCTGTTTTCTCCTCATACCTGTTGTGGAAAGTAGTTTTCCTTTGCTTTGGAAATTCCCAAAATTGTAGTTTCACCAGTCTGGGGCCATCAAACTGTTGTTTGCTTTGCTTTGAAATGAGGAAGAGACGTCCTCACTGCTGTGAAGGGCACATGCCTGTCTACAACATGTCCTGCACCCAACCCCTCCGGGTGGCCATCCTGTGCCGTGTATGGCCTTTGGCCGGGTGCGGCATTGGGGTTGGCTGCAGAGTCTGGCCTTTGGCCAGGCTCTGCACCCACTGTGCAGGGCAGCCAAACCTCACCATGCGCTGCTTGAAATTGGATACAGGGCCTGTGCCCATCCTACCATGGGCAGCCAACTCCCCGTCGCTGATAGATTTTCACCATGCGCAGTGTGGAGTTGGCAACAGGGCCTGGCCTGTCTGAAGGGACACCCACTCCACTCAATTTTTTTTATTGTTTTTTCATCCCACAGGACTCTCAGACAATTAGGGAGGTTGCACTGGATCACTGCAACCCAATTTGTATTTCATTTGGCCCAATGGGGTTCATTGGGCCCCCTCAAAGGAATAGCCCCCCTTATACTTTTTATAAATGTTCACTACAAGGAGACTGAGTATCCATGTTCTGTAACGGTGACCTCAACATTTCGGTTCATGTTGCAGCCAGACAATCAGAGCACACACTGACCCCAAGGGACTAGTTGGGGAGTCCCAAAGAGACTCGTGGTCATGGTTCTCATTGAAATGCATTGCACTAAACAGCAGGTCTTGAGTACCACAAAAATTCACAGTATCTGTCTGACATTCTGAGTAAAACATGTACTTGCAAGAGAAGCATTAGCCTGTCAGTTGATTCCCCTGTGTTCTACCACAGCCTCCCACAGTGTTATTGTGAACAACTAGAGCACTAATGTTATGTATTTATGATAGAACTGTTACACCCTGAAGCCATTTTAATGGATTCAAAGTGTTAACATTTAAAGCATTTCCTTTCGATATGAACTAAATGAGAGTGTTTGTTTTGTCGTAGAAATTATGATTACTGCTCGAGAAAGGTAAAATAAGGATACATTTTCTGTGAGTTTTGAAAATTCTTCCTCATCCATTTCAGTGAAATATGCAGACTGAAGCGTACTTCCAACACAAGCAGCCTTCTTTCAGTTAACTTCCTAGTGATCAACTCTAGTTTCCCATAGTGTTCTAATGAACAACAAGAGAACTAATATTCTGCATTTATGAAAAAAGTGTGGCACACCTGAAGCCATCTTGATGGAATCCAAGCTGTAAAAACTAAATGATTTCCTTAAGAGGATACTGCAGTAAATGCAAAAAAAGGGGATGTTATGGTTAGTGATCTCGAAAGCTAAAATGAGGTGCCGTTTTCTGTGGCTTCTCAAATATCTTCCTCATCTATTTACATAAAACATTCTGACATGCAGAGTAGAACATGTACCACCAACACCAGCAGCAGTCTGACAACTATCTCCCCAATAATCACATACAGTGTCACCACATAGTTCTAATGAACAACTAGAGTGTTAGCATGTTGTATTCAGCACAAAAGTAACACCTTCCTGAACACCATTTTATTAGAATAGGAGGTATTGAATTTAAATCCTTTCTTGGAGAGCAGGCTGAAGTAAAAGAGCAATGAAATGGTAATACAGTCATGAAATGACAGGGTTAAAAATGTGAGGGGGTGGTGTGGCTTCTTAGTAACTTATGGCCTAATGCTGAAAATATGTAAAAAGAGGGATGTCTGCAAAAGTACAGTGTCCCCTTTCCCCATCTTCTCACTTGTCAACAGCTCCCTAGTTTTAAAATAGTCACATATGTACACATTTGCCTGTGGTCAAGGTATCTGTACCCTGCCCCCTTAAGTCCTTTGTTCTAAACATTTTCAGGACACAGGGACTGAGTCCCCGAGTCCTGTAGTGGCAGCTGAAACATTTTCTTATCTAGTGCAGCCAGTTAATCAGCTCAATGAGTTCCACAGGAAGGGTCCAGGAATATATTACTAAAATGTCAGACAGGAGAAAAATCTCTTTAGGCCAATCAGAGGGTCCTATTTTTTTTAAAGTTTTTGATACCGCAGGACTCCTGCTGGACTATCCGTCCAGACATATCTAACTTTTTAATCCCTTCAAGCTATTCTGAGCACCTCTTTAAATTCAAATTTCTTGAAAACAGCTGAACGGATTCACACCACAAAAAACATGCTTTCTGATCAAGTTGTAACTTTTATCCAAGTTTAGTGCAATTCCATTCAGCTGTTTTTAATGTATCAGAGAGAAAAGTTTCCAGTGGACATTAACTTTGAATAATTTTATACTCAAATGTTGTGAACAGCTAAACTACTAAACTTCCTAAAAATGTATTTATTTTATTTTTATTTAAAGAGTTTTATAAAGCGCGAACAAGACCACATATGGGTAACAGAGCGCTTTACATCTTGGTAGTTCAGAAGGTACACACTGTGGAAATCATAACACAACCAGAAGAAGAAACAAACATAACAGATCATGATAAACATAACAGATCTATAAAGAACAAATTAAAGCAAATGCATCCTAAGGTGATTGGGAACTAGCCCAGAAATGTCTTCATCAGTAAATCTTTGACTTCCCTTTTAAAGGAAGCTGTAGAATTGTCTTATTTCAGGTTGCAAGGCATTCCAAATTCTTGGTGCAATACTCGAGAATGCTCGATTGTAAGTTTTCTTTTTATGGAATTTCAGTGGCTTGAGCAGTAAGGTGCTAGAGCCTCTAGAGGAACGAGAGCCCCTAGAGAGCTCAGGTTTTTGCGCAAGATAAATTGGGGTGTTAAAGTATAAAGCTTTATGAGTCATGCATGCAATTTTCAGATGCATCCTTGCTTCATACTGTAGCCATTTAAGAGATTTCAACTCAGGCGTGATGTGATGATAGCGTTTGGAGCCTGTAATGAGCCTTGCAGCGGAGTTGAGAGAGGCCCTAAGAGGTGCCGTCTTCACTCTAGGAAGGCCGCAGAGGGTAGCACTACCATAATCCAGTTTAGAAATCACTAGGGCTTGCACCGCA
The DNA here is from genome assembly GCA_963921515.1 of Calotriton arnoldi. Lineage (NCBI taxonomy): Eukaryota > Metazoa > Chordata > Amphibia > Caudata > Salamandridae > Calotriton > Calotriton arnoldi. Next base: position 1,044,176 of record CAWUFW010006777.1, on the reverse strand, counting down.
TTTTTGAAGTCATTATGGGGTAGGAACGGTTTTATTTTCCTTAAGACTCTCAGTTGGAAGTTCGCACTTTTGATGATAGCACTAATGCGCTTTTACATGTTCAGATATTTATCTAGCATTATTCCAGGAGAACTCGTAGAATCAATAATGTTTGGAGTGCAGTCGAGAGCTGTGAGTTGACACATCCATTCTTCAATGCCTGGAGAGTGATTGGCTGGGGCGATAAGGAGAAATTCTGTTTTGAAGGCATTGAGGGGCATATTTACGTTCCCTGGCGCATCCCTGCATATCAGCAGGGATGCGCCAGGGAAAATGCGTCATGCAAGTTTACCCTTGCGCCACGTCCGATGCGCCGCATTTACAATGCGGCGCATCGTGGCGCAAGGATAAGCAGATGCGTGACGCATCTGCCGGCGGAAGGTTGGCGCAGTGCTGGAGTTGTGTCGCAAGCGCGACGCAACTCCAGCACTGTTCCAACCTTCCCTATCCCTAACATGGTGCGTCAATCCTTACGCCTGCTCGAAGCAGGCGTAAGGATTTGACGCACCAGCGTCGGAAAAGTGACTGCGTGAAATCTTGTAGATTTCACTACGTCACTTTTCCGAGGCGTTCCTGCGCCGGAACGCCCCCCCCTGCGCCGGTACGCCCACATGAAACCTGACGCAGGTTTCATGTGGCGCAGGGGTTTACTACGTGACGCATCTCCCTAGATGCGTCACGTTGTAAATATAGCGCAACGCGGCGCATGGTTTGCGTCGCTGCTGCGTCACATGCGTGACGCAACGGCGGCGCAAAAGTGGCGCAAGGGGCTTGTAAATATGCCCCTTAGTTTCAAGTGATTGAGAGTCAACCAGCTTTGTGTTTCCTGAAGAGTTGAGTTGAGGGACCTGATATCCTCTGGGGAGAAGACTTTCAGGTACATTTGGGTGTCATCAGCATACATGTGGTAATGGATGTTGGACAATTTCAGGATTTCTGTTAGAGGCTCCATGAACAAGTTGAGGAGGGTGGGTATAAACGAGGACCCCTGTCGGACCCCTAGAGTAAGCGGAGCAGGTTTTGACAGAGCCTGATTCACCTTAAGTCTTTGTGTTCTACTGTGAAGGAATGAGGAGAACCAATTTAGCACAGTCCCTGATAGCCCGATCCTGTGCTCGAGTAGCTCAACAAGGGTATCATCTTTGACTGTATCAAAAGCTGACAATAGGTTAAGGAGGATCAGAAGGCATGATTCATTTGAGTCTAGCATTCGAAGAGCATCATCAATAATGTGAGTAAGAGCAGATTCTGAGCTATGCCCCTGACGGAAGCCTGATTGGAATTGGTCCAGCAAGCGGAATTGTTCAATGTGGCTACATAGCTGCATGTGTACTAATTTCTCTAAGGGCCAGATGTATCAAAGGGTTTTGCCCATTCTGTGTCTATGGGGAAATGCGTTGATACATATGGCCCTAAAAGAGCTTAGCCAGAGTGGGAATGTTGGAAATTGGGCGGAAATTGTGAGGGTTAGTGTGGTCTGCTGTTGGATTTTTAAGGATGGGGGTGACCTGCCCCGATTTAAGCCAATACGGAATCATACCTTGACGCAGAGAGGTGTTAATTATCCTCGTCCAAAGAGGGAGTAAATTCGATCTGATTTCATTGAAGAGATTTGATGGCAAAGGTTTCGCCGAAATGGTTGGATGGTTTCAGAGATGCTAGAGTCTTGCGAATGGTGCTTTCGTCCAAGGTTTGGAATATGCTCTGAGCAGCATTGTTTTTGAGGGGGAGAACCCGAATGGGAGGGGGCATCCCCGCTCCAGAGGTATGATAGGGGACAGGAAGGTTCTCCAAAGCTACTCTTAGTTCAATCTTTGTTGTCTTTTCCTGGAAGAAGGCAGCAAATTCCTCACAATTTGGCTGCGCACAGTGGTCCATTGGGTGTGGATTGGGTTGGCTGTTAGATTGAAGCTTGATGATCCAGGCCTTGATCCTGTCCAGATTAGATCTTGGCAACTCTCTCTATCTGGGTGCCCCAAAGTCAGTAACCACCAAGTTGCAGGTTGTTCAGAATTCGGCAGCCAGACTGCTCACAGGAACCAGCAACCGCTCCTCAGCCAAACCCGCCCTTCGCTCCCTCCACTGGCTCCCGGTTCAGGAGAGAATCCACTTCAAGGCCCTATGTATCACTCATAAATCTCTGAAGGGGAATGGCCCACCCCTCACCAAGGCCCTAGTCAGACCTTATAAGGCCCCCAGAAGTCTCCGTTCCAACGAGCTCCATCTGGCTGAGGTTCCAAGAATTATGAGGTCCAGATCAGGCGGTCGCCTCTTTTCATATAACTCATCCAAGCTTTGGAATTCCCTACCTCTCTCCATTCGTAAGGAACCCAACCACCTGGCCTTCCGGAAACAACTGAAGACCTGGCTTTTCCCATAGGGACCTTCCCCTTCCTCCTCAGTCCTGCTACAGCGATGGGATGCCTCCGGGTAGCCATGCGCTATATAAAAATCCATTCATTCATTCATTCATTTTGCCGGTTCTTTGCTTGCTCAAGTCGCTTTCTGAAATAACTGGCTTTAGAGCATCTGATGCATTTGTTGTATTGGTTTCTCAATGATCTCAGCTGAGTGAGATGGTCAATGGAGGGAGAGGATCTCCACAAACGTTCCGCCAGTCTAAGATTTCTTCTTTCAGTATTTAAGCTACCATTATCCCAGGGTTTGGAGATTTAGGAGGGCATTCTTTTTAGCTGGAGGGTGCCACTGAGTCTAAGATGTTAGCCATGGAGCTCTTGTAATGATCTGTAAGTTCACCGCCATCAGACATATCCGGGGGAGGGGGGGCAGGCTGTTATTATCATATAGGTTAATGTTTCTAATACTTCTTTGCCAGTGCCTAGGTTTCTTTAGCTGAGATTTATTAAGTCTCACTGATTCCGTGATGAGGAAGGATTTGCAGTGGTGGTCTGTCCAATCACAGGGGGCGATAGCTTCAAGTTGTATGGAGTCTGTCTTACCAATGACCAGATCTAGGGTCACTCCCTTGATGTGGGTAGGTTTCTCGCATATTTGAATGAGGTCGAGGTCTGATAGGAAAGATTTGAGGCTGTTGACTGACAAATCATTTTTTTTTTTTTGTTAAATCTTTTTTATTAAAAGAGTCAAGAAACAATAATACAATAAAAACAACAACGCAAAGAAAAAGAGCAGTCATCAAAACAAACCTATCGTATAGATTAAACATCTCAGGCATATGATCACTAGACAAATCATTCTTATCATTCCAATGGAGGAAAGTCTCAAATGAAGATCTGGGTGCCATGGCGCACCACGTTTGATGAGATGATTTCTATGACCTGCTCTAGGAAGGGGAGATTGTCTCATGGAGGGTGGTAGAGCACGTGGAATTTACAAGCTTGCCTGTTGTTGCATAATACGTCGAAGCACAAGTATTCGCATGACGGCATGGGATTAGCATGCAGTTGTCTAACTGATTTTTACGATGTATACAAGTGATGCCTCCCCCTTGTCCACCGGATCTGTCTAGCCTGATGATGTCAAAGTTAGGGGGCACTAGTATGTCAATAATGGGTGCAGAGGAGTTGTTTGGCCAGGTTTCAGTCAACACTAGAATGTCTGGGTCATGAGCCAGGATGAGGGCAGTGATGTCAGCAGCATGCAGTACTGCAGATCTGCAATTGAGAAGCATGCATTTAAGCTGTGATTTGGGATCACCTGAGTGAGGAGTAGTGGTGGGGACAAGAGTAAGGTTGTTCTTATTTAAGGATGTCACGTTTACAGAAGGTTCTCTAAACGCGTCAGAGTGAATTGCTTCAATTTGGCAGACATTTTCTGTGTTAGCAACATGAGATGGGTCATAAGAGAGAATCTCTGTGTTAACAGCATAAAATGTATCATAAGGGAGATAATATCCTTATCTTGAAGTGGGTCTTTAACTCTGTAGGGCAGAGAGGGGTCATTAGGTAGGGGAGAGGTTTTCTATCTGTGGTGTTTAAGGGCCACTAGTGAAGGGGTCACAGTGGGTGAGGGATGAACAAAGTGCCTGGTGTGAGATTCAGAGGAAAGTGTGTAATTGAGGTACTCAGACTTCGGGGGTCAACTAGATTTCCAATTCTCAGATAGCTCGGAGGTGAGGTGTAAGAGGCTTAGATCATCCGCCTTGAGCAGATAAAGGGTAAGTGAGATCTCATCCAGTCTAGTTTCAAAAGCTGTGTGTGATCGGAATCCTGATACTTGGGGAAAGGAGCTATGCTGGGGGGGTGGTCTAGGGGAGGAGTGGACAGAAAGCTGCGGAGGCGAGGTGGCGATGTGAGGTGCATCATTAGGTTGGAAAATAAGCACCTGGTTAAGCAGAGGTGCAAGGGTCATATGATTCACGTTGCTGGCTTGGTTAGGGGGAACAGGGTAAGGGCATGACAATGGAGTGGCTATGGGGAGAGATATAGGTACAGTCGGTGTGTCCGCAATAATGTGCGTGGGGGCTGGGAAAGTAGAAGGGGTGAAGGTATGTCCTAATGGGTTATGTGCCTCAGACCTGGTTGCTCTAAGAGAGTGATGAGCATGTTGACTCGTAGGAGAATGAGAGGAGAGGGATTCTGGTCCAAGTGATGTCATTGCAGCATATCTATTTAGCATACAGGTCCTGCTAGCGGAGCAAGGAAGGGAAGGGCAAGGATCATCTGAGATGCAGAGGTCATGAGAGGCCACAATTATTGGATTGCAGGGGTTGCCTGAGGAAATAGGGGGACCATGGGAGGGTGAGGTTTCGTAGCTAGACAATGAGTTCTTGATGATGGGGAAGAAAGAGTCGAAGATAGCCAGGTTGTGGGCAGATGATTGAATAAGGATGGTCCCATTTTTAGACAGGGAGACGGTTGCTTCAACTTTGAATGTAGGTGAGGGGTCACCATAAATCTAAGACCATAAGGGGTTTTCTTGGATGTGGTGTTTTGTAGAAGTGAGTAAAATGCAGACCTCCATTAACCACGTCCTTTCATAAAGAAGATCAGATCGGCTATTGTCTCACCATTTCTTATGCAGAAATAGGGATCCGAGATTAGGGTTTCTGGGTGTGATTTTGAGAGTTTGTGTTTGAAGTTTTTAGATGTGTTTTTACAAGTAGTTGTATAAGCATTATGGCCTGCAGACTCCAAAGTCGTAGAGATGGATCTTAAGGATTTAGAAGCCATGACCGGGCTTCTGACAGCTGTTGAATAAGAGAGCAAGATCCCAGGCACATATGGTTGTAGAACCAGGGATAATGAGTGAAAAGCTCTATGTGTTCTCTTAGGACCCTTGAAGCGTGCTAGAAAGTGAAGGAGCACAGGGCGCCTATGGTGGAGTATGATGGTGCAGACTATGACCAACCATGAGAATTCAGGGAAACCGGAAAAGATTCAGACCAGGGGCATGTGGAGAACTCAGAAGTAATGTCCACCTCTGGGCATTCCTAGGCCATATCTTAATTCGCGAAGAAAAATAAAATTCCTCTTTCAATTTCCATGCCCCCCACAGGCTGAATAAGCCTCAGTTACAGTGAATCTAGTGCTGCAAAAGTCCTCTTTCAATTTCCATGGCCCCAGGCAGAATCAGCCTCAGTTACAATGTATCTAGCACTGCCTATGGACTATAGCCCTAGAAGAGCAGTGAGAACCTCTTCTATTTCTAAATGAATCTAGTTCACATACTACAAAATGGCCAGAAGACAAGGGCAAATGGCTTCCAAAGTTAAGACTATGCAGGCTGCACGAGTGTCACTGAAAACGTTGATCCAAAGAGCGACCACAAGCCACCGCGATTAATTAAGCATGACGTTGAGCAGCCATGTCAGGAAGGCATCGAGCAGCCAGATCGACAACTTTCCAACGCTCAGACTGCTCATACGCAGGCCCCCCCTCCGGGTGAGGCAGCGGAGGAAGCGCTCATGACTCATGGAATAGAGCCAACGTAATCCTCAATGCCAGAGACCCCATACGGCGCGATAGGGAATCGGCAGATAGGCAAGCAGATGGTCAACGTAGAGACTGTCTGCAGCTAGCCGATGCATCAGGCCGTAAGGTGCCGTGGAGAGAGGGAGTCCCCAGGTGAATTGAAACAGGGAGGCTGGGAGTCACCAACGAGGTAAGTGCTGGGGGAGAGGGGATAAGACATACCTCCAAGCCCTTGACATCCGAACCGGAAGTCCCCAGCGCCTCCAATGTGGCCCGACCATCCTCCTGTGTATGCTGGGCATTGAGGTGCTGATGAGGGGGGCTGGCAGCCTTCCACTGTTGTAGTATATCAGGGTGTGATTCCAGTGCCGCGGTGAGGTCAGGCAGCCTCCCACTATTTAAAAAAAAAACCACTATGGTGCGATCACCATATTTATTCATGCAATCTCACCATCTATGCGGGGATTCAGCCCACCTCCAGGGCGCCCCAGGGCCTTCAGTCGAAGCAGGAGCCAGCAGTCCCCTGCTCCCAAATGCTCTCCGGGCAGCAGCTCTCCAATGAGATACACGGGCCCATGCGGCCAGGGCCATTGTCAGGTTATGACCTCCGAAAGCAGGTTCAAACCTCAGGAAAGGAAGACAGGCAAGGGTAAACAACTCCCATGCAAGGTTAGTGCACTTCAGAAGTCAGATGGCGAAGGGCATACAGGGATTTGCACCGATGGTGATTTCAGCCCTCAGGAGCTCAGAGGACAACTCCCGTACCATCGGCCACCTTGAGATATTGCTGCCTAAATTAAATTATATTACATTAGATGAGTAAATTACACAGGTAAATTACTCAAAGGTTCCCTGTTTGAGTAGCCCCTGTAGTTTGTGAATAGCCCCCAGACACTTCTATTTAATGGAGGCATGTAAGAAACACTTTAAGAGTAAATTTAAAATCGGATTTTGTTACTAGCCAAAATATAGTACATTTACTCAAAGTTGTAAGTTATTCAAAAGTGTAAGTTACCTTTCTGAATCAGGCCCTTGAATACTGCATCAGCAATGGTACCATGATGAATTAGAACCTCAGATACTGTATCAGCAATGATATTCTTACATGGATAGTGAGGCGCTTTCAGAAGCAATGCGTCATAAAAGGCTGGTTTTCAGTTTTTTTGATTGGGCAATCTTGCCTCCCATTACTCCTCACTCAATACATGTAATTCTGAAGACTCCAATGCTTGCACCACCCCTAATAATTTGGAGCATAAACAATATACATTTACTTTAATGCACCCACTCACTTGAATACGCCATGATCAAACTCATACAACATATAGTATCAACACAATACGTAGATCTATATGTCCTAACCACAATCAAAGATCATTCTGCCCAAGCAATCTCAGAACATTACGCACCTCTCAATCCAGAGACCCATCTCCTACATATCACATAGTGTCTCGACCTTAATTGCAAGGTCCTATCTGCTCTCATCCAAATCTTTGAACTCAATCCTACTGCACTTTTAGAAACCTGGTAGTGCAAATCTGCCACACAGCAATTAGATCTTATCGTAGCATTAGGGAAAAAAATCCTCACTGTTATACAGAAGGAAAAATAATAGTGTGAGTTTGCCCTTATTTAAAAGAAGGACCTACGTGCAAACTGATTAATTCAATCAACTCCATTTCCTTCCAATGCCTCACTAATGAGATTGCAAACAGGACACCAAAACCAATGACAATGAATGCCACATACTAACCACCTGGCAGCAAAATGACTTGTATCAATAATATCTTTGATTATAGCACTGGGTGAATTCAACCACACTGGTAAAAAAAGAAAGAGACCCACACATTCCTTTTCAAACCCATCCTATCAGACAATATGCTACTAAAGCATTGTACCTTCCCTATGTACAGGAAGGTTCTAGCCTGGACTCGATTTTGACAAAACGTCAATTCCTAGAACTCATTAACCATATAAATTGATCAGATAATTCCTTTCAAAATCGTGACCTTAAACCACATTTCCAATTCAAAATTAAAAACAGAAATGGTCTAAAGACCTCAAACACAGTGATAGCCAAAAAAGTGGAAGATGTAAATTTAATCTGTTAGACCTGGCGTCCTTGGCGTGGTTTCCTTCACTTTTTGCCTTCTGATCTCTTGTTTTTTACTGTTTTTGCTGACTTTGTTTTTGCTGGTTTTAGAAATCTTGGCACTTTACCAATGCTAACCAGTGCTAAAGTGCATGTGTTCTTAACTTAAAACATGATAACATTGGCCTACCCACAATTGGCATATTTTATTTGATTATAAGTCCCTGGTAAAGTGCACTACATGTCCCCAGGGCCTGTAAATTGAATCCTACTAGTGAGCCTGCAGCACTGATTTTACCACTCCCTTAAGTAGCACTTTAAACATGCCTCGGGCCTGCCACTGCACAGGCTGTGTGTGCAGTTTTGAACTGCCATGTCGACCTGGCAAGTTACCATTCTTGCCAGGCCCAAACCTTCCTTTTCTTGTAATTACAGATAGGTGACCCCTAATGTAGGCCTTGGACAGCCCATTGGCAGGATGCAGTGTATTTAAAAAGTAGAACATGTACTTTTAAGTTTTACATGTCTTTGTAGTGAAAAACACTTTAATTCATTTTTCACTACTGCAAGCCCTATCTCTCCCGTAGGATAACATTGGAATTGCCTTATATCATTTTTTTAGTGTAATTTTCAATTGGGAAGAGATGGGACCCCAACTTTGTGGTCTCTGGACTCACTCTTTAAAAACACAACTGATGGCGAAGTTGGTTTTTAAATTGCAGTTCTGAAAATGGCATTTTTTAAAGTTGACATTTTCTTACTTAAACCAATGGTGCCTTCTGCCTGTCTCTGGAATACATGTCTGGGGTGGGTGACAGCTGGCTTCCTGCATTCCCCTAGACAGCCACACACAAAGGAATGGTAGGTGTGACTGAGTAGCCATCTGCATGTTGATGGGTCATCATGAGCAGGATGGGAGGAAGGAGCTGACAATTTACACCGGAAAGGGTTGTGTCCTTTCATCACACAAAGGATTGCATACTCTCCTGGAGTGAGTCTGGAGTCAGGCAGGAAAGGCAGGGCCTTGTACGCTTAAAAAACATCTCTTTGATGTCTCCCTACTTCAAAGGCCCAGCTGGGTATAAGTACTGGGCCTCTAACACCACCAACTGAGGACACTTCTGGAACTGAGGACATTCTACCAGGAAGAAGGATTGCTGTGCTACCAGGAGGGACTGCCATTTTGCTGAACTGCTTTGCTGTGTTGGCCTGCTGCCTGCTGTTTCCTGCCTGGGAGTGAGAATGACTGGAACTACATCTCTACATCCCAAGAACCTGAGTACTCTCAAAGGGCTTGTTGGCTTGCCTTCAGTTCCTGAAGTGTCAGGAATATCTTCACTTTCATCTTCAACTCTGCACCTGGACTTTATTTGCTGTAAGTCTTGCTCTGCCAAGTGGTGCCAATCCAGCATAGGGCCCTTGGACATGAGTTTAAAGTGCTACCTCTGCCAGAACCTGTGCATCAACATTATTGTGCTGATCAGAACCAATGCATCTCCTACTGCGAGATCAGGATTGATGTACCACTGATGTTGCATGGACCAGATCAGTGCACTGCACTCGGTACTGACACATCACCTCCAGAACCATCGCTTCAGAACCAATGCATCGCTGCCACTGCATGGAGAAGAACAACACATTGTCCCTTCAGCGTGGATTAATCAAGCGCATCTCATTCGGAACTGTCAAACTTGGAACCGGTGCTTTGCTCAACAGAACTGAAGCATTGCTGAAGTTGCATGGAGAAATCCAGTGCAGCACCCCAACTGTGTGGGGATCATCAACGCATCTCATGCTGCAAGAAGGGTTAAGGTACTTTTGCTCAGTGGGCCCTGTGACGGGTGCTATAGCCAGCCTGTGCTCCATCATGGGTGGCCTGAACTCTGGACTTTATCCCGGTCTAGCGTGACCAATTAACTCTTCGAGAGTTATTTGCTTCTAAGCGCTATTTTTTCATTTAATCTTTAAAAATGTATATCTCGACTTCTACTGATTGGATTTTTTCTAGCTTTATTTGCAAAATTATTCTCTATCTTTCTAATTTGGTGTGGAGTCCTTTTGCAATGTTTTCCCTGTGTTACTGTGTGTCATGGGCATAAAAACCTCTCAAGTAAGCCTGCCTGCTCTGTGCCAAGCTACCAGAGGGTGCGCACAGGTTAATTTAAAGTGTGTTTCTGACTTACTCTGCCTAGAATTGTGGTTCATGCTTGGACAGGGTGCATACCTATGACAACCAGAATCTAGAGGTGGGTGGTAAAGCTCATTTGACAACCAAAGAGAGACAGACATGTCTTATCTTCATTCTCCAGTGACTAAGACGACCGTCTATGGCTTGCCTTTTATTGTTAGAGTGTGACACCATCACAGTGGAGCTGGAGGCTGGCGAATTGGGCCAAGAGTTCGAGACAAAGCTTTTTATTGGCTATGGGGCGGATGCAGTGGGGAAGTTATGAGCTGCAGTTGGCTAGATGTGGTGAATCAGGAACCAGTGGAGGTTGAAAGGTGAGTTTGCAGTAAGCCGTGGTGGTTCCCCGGGCTCAAGTAGCATGGCAGGCTGATGAGGGGTAGTTATCTGCCATTATTTGCTGAACTGGTGCGTTCAGGGGTTCCCCACTCCAGTGGATGAGGGGTTGGGAGTGGCTATGCCTGCTCAGATACTGCATCTTCCTGACGTCACTTCTGTGCTGCTGCTGGGCTGCTGCTGGTGAGCTACCATGAAGGGTAGCCTCCAGTAATGGGAAATCAGTATGAGGCGGCTACTGTTTGCCTAGTGATTGGTAAGGGGTGCACAGAGTGAGGAGGCATAGTCTATGTGTGCAAGAAAGAAATGTCTGGAGCTGTTCAGTAAAATTAGGCAAGGGATCCCCAAAAAGTATATTTTCTTGTACAGCTTGATTATAAAGTTGTTCTTTTTAAGTCAAGGTGAGCTACATGTGTGTAGCAACACAAATTTCATTTGTAAATGTGCCCATTCACTGCTTGACCTTATTTTTCATTTAACACTTGCAAACTAATTCCTGCCCTGTCATCCAAGTGCAGGCATATGATGAATTGTAAGGCAGTGACACTGGCTAGGCGCAATGAGCATTCTGTTGAATATCCACAACACTCTATCTGTAACATAGCAATACTTCCATACAGCATACTCCAGTCTGTACCACCTCGGATAACGTTACAAAATAGTCATAAGAAACCCTAGATAAACACAGGAAGAAATGAGGCAGACTTTAATCAAAAGTAGGGGTGGGCGGAACTCTGATGAATCTTGCAGAGTTTTTATGTAACTCCATGGGATTACGCAGAGTAAAACTCCACAAGTTCCACCCACCCCTACCAGAGATCCAATTTCTAACATAAACATTTTTGTTTGTTCTGATTGGGTTTCCTCTTGGCATATTCAAAGGAAGGAGCTCAAACGCCCATCAGTGAAACAACAGCTGGTTGAGAAGAGGCTGGGGGAGCATTGCTGGAGAATTGAGTCCCTATCAGTTAAGAGGCAACATCTCTTGCTTCTACAAATACTCTTTCTATTTTTGATAGGGTTTGGAAGGGCGCTAATAGTCTGATTGCCCTTACTTGCAGAGCATTAGCGACTGTTACTTATGCATCCTCACCTGCCTGCAGCTTATAATCATAACTGCATGGAGGGTAATTAACAGCTGCTATTGCTCAAAAGTGTGGACTTTAATCCTTCATTAACACACAAATCCATATTGTTGTTTGGAACTGGCATTAAAGAAATATCAATGACAAATACCTGTTCTTAGTAGATAATTTAGAGGTCATGGCAATGCTCATGTGAGCTGCCAAAGCAAAGCTAAGGGCGCAGGGGTTCTAAGGGAAATAATGATGCCTTGTAAAGAACTTAGAAAAATGTTTCCCAGTCCCTTCCAGAAATGTAGTTCTTGGTCTGGAGCATTGGCCTTTTTATCAGCTGTAGAGAAATTGAGCGGTAGTAGGCACAGGTACAGATTTTTATATGCAAATTCAATTGCTCAACTCCAAGTAAAGCTCAATGAATTTGAGCATCAATTGAGCTTGACGAACTGAGTCTTATTTGAACCTGAACATCTACTTAGTCTAATCTTTGTAAGTAGTCAAACAATGCTCAACTACACTTACTTTAAAGCTGCCTAATTGATAATATAGTTTACATATTCAACAAGCCGAATTGAGGTTTAGTTGGGCATTGCTTGAATGAAGTGCTCAACTCTGAGAGCCCAACTAGTTTAAGCACTTTTATGGCATTTATGATGATGTTCAAATTGTTGTGAGTAAATGGCTAGTAAGTGATGATTTACAATTTTTTAAGGAGAGATTATTTAACTTTTTAATTATTTAAATTACCCACCCACAACAATCCTTAAAATGTAAATTACAAATTGATATTTGTTCTCAATCAGGAAACAACATGGGATGATGATCAATATCTAAGACTCACATAATTATTTTTTATTTATGCTATGGATGTTTCTGTGGGATGTACGAAATCATCTGTCTTTGTCTCATAGATTTTATGAGATAAAATAATCTGTGATGATTACAAGAATTTACATTGAGGTTAGGTGAAAATATGTTAGATGCAAATCTGTAATTTTGCACTGCATTTATGCATGAAATTAGTCCTTGTGTCAATTATTGGTGTCAGGATGCTTTTAAACAAAAGCACCCGAACAAGAGCAGTTCACGATCTGTTGCTCTCATGCATTTGCGGTAAAGTTTTACCAAAAACTGAGCGTTAGCTGTAAATGTTTTCCACAAATTATGTGTAAATGTGCAAAGTGGTATACAGGCACAATGTTGAGATTTTTGTGCAACAAGCATAATGTGAAATCCCCCAAATTACTACATGTGGGGGTGAACTTCCCTCCACTGGCGGAGCTTACGAAGTTCTTTCCACTTCGTGCTCTGCTTGGAGGGCGGGGTTCAGCAAAAACTGTGCCTCCCGCGTAGCAGAGCAAAGTTAACCAGCATCGGTCGCCAGCCCACCCCTAGCCTGGAGTTCCCCTTGCGTTGCCTTCTCGGGGCAGGACGGGATTATATGAAAATAACGTAAATTGTAAGAGGTTTGCTCTGGGAGACAAGTGTGGTTATGTCCTTACACAGCAAGGGTGTTCAAGTGTCAGGGAGCCTGAAAAGAAAGTGTCTCGAGATGTACTCGTAGAACTTGCTACAGAAGCGAAATCAAACATTGCCTCTGTGTGATCTTTGGTGAATTACTGCCTGCCGAAATCAGCTCCACCCACTTTAGCTTGAAAGCGCTCGGGTGCAGGAAACTCAAGAAACTCCACCAACAAGTCTGCAGTGACCACATATTTCACCAGGCCTCGACTCTGATGAAGCTCTGCCGAAAAGCTGTTCTTGGTGATTGGGCTAATCCCGCTCAGCCTCTCACCCCCACCTGCCCTTGGCTACAAACCTACGTTCCTTCGAGGCAAGGCGTCCTCCTTTCCACGGCCTTCGCAAGCCAAAAGAAATGCCAGGCGATCCTGCTGCCTTGATGGTTTATGACGTGAGACCTGGCTCAGCACACTGGAGATCCGCCCAGGCTGGCTTGAGTCCTCTGTCAGTGACAGTTACATGCTTGAGCAGCATGACGCAATGATCATGTGATGTCGCGTGGTTGCTTAGGGTTCTTCCTCTAATAGAAACTTCTGCCTGCCCTGTTGAAGCCAGTAGAGGAGAGGTGCGCCATTGTTTGGTGTGAGGTGGGGGGGATTTGGGATTGGGAGGGCTGGGTGAGCAGTATGGCTTGGGAGGGACAAAGGCTGCACAGGGTGGTTGGTGTTGTCGTGGACGGTACACGGATGAGGTGCTATTAGGCAGGGTGGGTGGGTTTTGAGGACTTGTCTAGGGCGGAGCGGAACTCTGCGAAATCCCACAGAGTTTTAATGCAACTCCAAGGAATTGCACGTAGTGCAACTCTGTGAGCTCCGTCCACCCTTACAAATTACAAAATTATGCCAGAATAATTGACATTTCATCCAGGCCTATTTGAAAAAGAAACTTTTCTGAATATCGGACAAATAAAAACTCAAAAAACGCCATAGAAAATCTCTAATATATCTACCTATTTATTATACACTGTAGCAAATGTAGACTAGCACTGGAAAGTCACACAGGGAAGGTCTACATCCACATGCAAATGAGGGAATGGTCACTTGACATCACTTGATATTAAGTGGGTGCAAAATAACGTCCTGCCTTATTAGTTGTTTTAGGAAGTGCTGACCAAGCATCTACAGCCCCTCCTGTAATAAGGAAGTGTCCCATGAACTATGAAAAACTGGTTCAATTTCTGGTTGCATCCCTGTGGTACTGCTGTAATATGGCTCATGTTGTGTTTTGAATCGATAAGACTTACCACAAGTGATGCCTAACTGACACTGGGTATGAAATGTGCAAAATATCCCTATTCAAAGTGTCTTTCTTTCTTATTAGCACACCTTCTCCTGCCCTGCATCCTGAAATGTCTGCAAGTTAGTGCAGAACATCAACAGTATATCCATACGAGAATGATGTAAAACACATTATTGATACAACAACTGGCTGAATGACACAGGCCTGGACCACACACCAATCTCAAAACAAGTCAGTGGTAAGCTTCATAAGTAAACTTTAATTGACAAGCTTACCTTGGAGATCTCTACCTGGACAGAGAGATACTAAGAGAGTGTGTCAGCTGAGGAGGATTCTTTTGTCAATGACCTTCTGGTAAAGATCATGGCATGAGTAAAGACAAGCATACACTGGACTTGGTCTTCCAAAGATGGGGCCAGGGCAATGATAGCTTAGCAAGTGTCCCCCATTGGTATTGGAATGGACTGGAGACTAGCATGGTGAGCTGAGCTGCATTGGCCTGGGAAGATGAATGACTATGGGCCCACCAAACTTTCCCCTGCCCACATAAATGCTCTAACTGATCTCAAATAAATGCTGCTAGACATGATGGAGTAAGGTGGGTGTTTGGCCTCAACTGGTGTCCTTCCCTACCTCCTGGGATTGAACTCTCATTATTTTATTGAACCTGGGTGTAGCACCTTGCCTTGGAAGGGCATTAGATCAGGGCATATAGAAGTGACACCTATGGGTCTTTCCCGTGCCCCAGTTCTCCAGGAACTATGGAGCATTGAGAAACGTGCTCAGAATAGTTGGTTATGTCCCCCTGCTTAGTGATAAATAGTGAGCAGAGTGGACAGAGAGATTTGAATGCCTGTTCCATAACAATGCGGCAACATGGGGCTTCAGTTCTATAACAGACTTGCAATGCACCTGAGGTGGTGTGTAGATGTGACACCACATCGTATGTGCATAATGGGTATTATGTTCCTCAGCCTTCTTGCTAATGAGTGAGATGTCCAGACTTAGTGGCAGCCCACTGTCTAGATGATGCAGGGCTGGTGGAGGTTTAATGTTTTGCTGTGGGGATGCAGTGTATGTTTCTCTCCTCCCTCCCCCCTCAGGTGGGGACATACTCCATGGAGTAAGGAACCAGAGGTTCCTGTAACTGAAGTCATCCACTTTATCTTTCTCAGCCCAAACCCTGTTGCGGGGAAACTATGGCCTACACCCAACCACTGTCCTGCCTAGGACAGGAGCCAATCTAATCAGATACTCAGTATTGGGGGGCAGCCTGGATTCTCAAAGCAAACTTCTAGAGAGATTTATGCAGAGGATAGACTGGACTATAGATTCCTGCTGATAATGGATATGCAGTAGGCCCTTGATAATAAAATTGATTGTGTGCCCCCTGATTATCAAATCAACAATATCAATTGGACAGAATAATGAGGACAGAATAATGAAAATAAATTATTAACAGGTAAGTAAGACTAGATTTTCTATACCTAACTGCACATATATGTACCTATGCGGCACATCTTCAAGTACATGGATGTGGAGACAGGAATAGCAAATCTATACTTCCCTATATGACTTACCTTTTGATATTTTGTCCCTCAACAGTCCATCCTTGATATTAGTATGCCACAATAGTGTTGGTGTCGATGTTCAGTAGTACAATCATAATTGGCAGTGTGGTCATTGAGTTTGGACTTCTCAGGGCTGACCAATGCAAGCCTGCTGAAAGAGTGAGAACACCTGAGTAATCGTTGGTGACTCTATATATCTCTGTGTCCATAAACGCTGCCAAGGCATGCAGGAAAGTGTGCATTTCTCTAAATATAGAATTGAAGGAATGATATCAATGTGGTGGGCCTTCTTGTAAAAGTAAAGGGCCTGATTCACAAAGGACCTCCACTCTTGTAGCAGAGGCCCTGCAATCATGGGAGAGACTCAGCACTCAGGGTAAATCTCCGTAATGAGAATTCTCGTTGTGGATATTCTACCTCGAGTGCGGAGAAAAACAAAGGCAGGTGGAATGTTACTGGCCGATAAGGTGGAGATTTGAAGGAGGCATTATGTATACAAATTATATGATTAAAACATCACAATATTCAATGTAATATTCCTCAACGTGGGGGCTGATATTACTCTAACTTTGTTATGTTTCTAAGGGGCCCATTACGATGGCGGGCGGAAGCACTACCGCCGTGCTGGCGGATGCAAAAACCACCAGTTACCGCCGGCACGCAGCAGTCCACACGCCCGCCCAATTACGATGCGAAAAGCAGGCCAAACACCGCCGGCAAGCCAGCAACACCGTCCGCCATCAAAGTGCGCCCGCACACGTAGCGGCGCAGCACAACTGACACACACCGTCCGACGAAACACGTCCCGCCCGGCGCATAAATTACGATGCCGCAAACAAACGGCTCCCACGGCAAAGAGACACCGCACGTGAAAGAGAGGCGGAAACACGGACGCAGAGCACGGACAACGAAGAAGCGGCACCCCGGGCATGAATCCAGCACTGCAGGCCCTTCCCATGCTTCTGCTGATGCACCACCAAGGACGCAACGTACCGCGGAGACGCAGGTAGGCACACACACAACAAGTGCACGCAAACAGCGCACACAGTGCAAGGGCGGATAAAGCGGACAACCCCCACCAGCGCGTGCACACTACACATCCACCATTGCATCCACATATGACACACAGGCCAAATCCTAACATCGCGGAACACATGTGTACACACCACCTGGGACTAGGAACCAACCACCCCGTCACGGCCCCAAAGCGCCGATGACGCCGCCACACATGCGCACAACGCAGAGGCCAACCGCAGCGCCATGCATGCGTCGCACACAGACACAGGGACACAACCAAGCAGCACACACACCAGCCCCACCCCGAACGCACATGACACGTGACAGGCCGGCCACAGACATGTCCCCAACGCCCAATTCACGGACAACACCCAACGCCACACAACCGACGCACACATGTCAGTTAAGTCACGCAACAGCAGGACACACCCCAGTGTAACAAACATGGCGAAGCACACAGCGGCGGCAACACCAACTAGGAGAAGCAGGGCCTCTTCGGGAAGAGGAACGCCAGTACCACACTGAAAAACCCATACCACCCTGCACATATGAACAAGACACATGAAACGGAACACCAAAGAGCCCGGGGACCGACAACAGGTGGCCCAAGAATTACATCCACACACAAGGCCCAACGCAGAGCAGAAAGGCAGCCTGCCGCCCACACAAGGGAGAGCAGACAGCACTGAATGACCTTCCATTCCAACACCGAAACCACAGCCCTACGACAGAAGCCGGTGAATACAGCCATTGTCCAAGAATAGACCAACACAGGCATGCCGAGGAGACCGACCACACGGCAGATAGCGCATATCACAGAAGCACACAACGGACGGGGAAGAAAGAAGAAAACACTCCCCCATGTCGGCCACATGCAAGTTAATTGGAAGGAGTCACACAGCACCGACCTTGAACTGTCTGAGAAGCATGTGGGAAGAGGGCCCGTGTCCTCCAAACAAGCCAACAGAACACAAGTCCTGTCTCCCCATGACTACACAGAGCTCACAGCAACCCCGGAGCGTGCACATTGCAGACTGCACACACAGCCGGAGCACGCCACCTCTACGAACCGCTGCGAAATGGCAACCGCAACACACCTACCCAACTACGCCGAAGAGCTCAAGCTGTACCAAACCAGCATGATACATACATTGGGATGCGATCTCCTGTCCCTGCTGAACGTAAGTTACCGACTGACTTACCGCATCACATTGTTCAGCTGCGTCATGCCCGTCTTCTACTGTCGGAGGTGTCCCTACCAGCATCCCGTCGAGATATGCCTCTCCAACCCGGCATGTCTGAAGGCGGACCTGCTACCACTACTCCTCCCTCTGGACGCACACGACAGGGCCTGCTCTGCCTATGGGGGCATGGCGTATGTGGCCAACATCGCACGCGCACTGAAATGGAACCACTGTGCCTCCACACGACGGATCATCGAGAACAGCTACATCGAATGTCACCCAGCATGCCCCATCATGGTCCTCCAAGGGACAACCTACGAACAACACCTTGACAGCCACCATCCGCTTCATTGGCTGGCAAACATGTACACCACCAATGACATGGAAGCCCTGCTGGACAGCATCGCATACCTGTCAACCTGTAAATACGTCGGACCACAACGCAGGTTCCCCGAGTGACCTATGAAGTCCAACCCCGCACCCATGCTCAGCTTCCGCACGGACTGGCCAGTCACCACCACAACAGCCATACCAAACGACCGGCAACTGTAACCACACCATCAACGACATCGCCATGACATCGGATATGACCGGGACATGCACACTGTTCCCCATCACATCCAGGAACACCGCATGCATCGTGGGAGGCAGTGGCATGGGCTCTGTGCATCGCACCCACATGGACGGAACTGCACGAACAACCAGGACACGACATGGATCCAGCGCACATGGACACACACACCGCTCAGTGGACATGAATAGGTCGCCTGGAGTCTGTGGGTGCTGCACCCCTCCCACCCCCGCCCCGGGAATCCCATACCAGGACCTTTGCATGGACGACAAGTGCATACAACTACAACACGACCCCAGTGACTGTGACATGTCCAGTAACCACCACATTGCAACAACAAGTGGCACGCCGCTGCATGCACGCAAGCACATGCCCTGATGTCATCTCACATGCACGCGTGCATGAGGAACAACCGCAGCAAACCTGTCACATGGAACTGAGATGGACTGTGCCCATGATGCCAAGCGGTCTGGTAGGCTACATGTATACCGTCTGTGTCAAAGTCCGCAGCTCCGCAGCTATACGTAAATGTACATTAGCACAGCCTTGGCCAAGCAGATGTCACTCTGAAGCCCACATCCCACATGCAACAGCCAATCACATGTAACCCCACACCCTATCCCATTTGCAATCATGCTCAGTATATCCTCAACATGTATTCCGCTGCCAGTAGTGTCCACTATACTGCATCACAGAGGACAGAAGACTCAATATAATGTTTGAAACCAAAACTGTCTCCGCTGACTCATTTCACAAGTACGAATGAGAGAGGATGAGAGTATGTGAAGTACACGGCAGTCGTGACATGACCATGTAGTCCACTGGTATTGGATGTCAACGCAAATGAGTAGCACAACTGTGGAAGACACACATGTGTCGTGTGAAGTCGTATGGACGCAGTGCTCAGGTGGGTGGGTGTGACGGGTAGATGCGCACATGCCAAGTTGGAGCACGCCGTGTCGGGAGGGGTCATGAACAGTACACCACCGCTTCCCTGGGCATTGTGAGAGGACACCTGTCGGGGGAGTGAACACGTGTGTGCACAGCAGCCGGGCACACGTACAAAGCGGTACCAGGCGCACCTCAGCCCACCCTCTGTGGACAAGCTGGATCCTGTTGTGCGCCCGCCATGCCCCTTGACAAGGCACACACAGCCCCAGTCGACCAGGTGTAACCCCAACATAGTCAATCCGCACAGGCGATACAGGGCACGGGATGGCAGTGGAGCATGGTGTGTGAGAGGTCTCCTCGCGCTCCTCCTGGTCATATCACGCAGGCAATAGAAGCTCAACGTCTAGCATGGCACAAGTCACATGGAAGTGTAGGGGGACGCACCACAGCACGAGCAGCACTGACATCACGGGAGGTGGCTCGCACCATCCCATCCATTGCCCATCATACCAACCACGCCACATGCCATTGCGACTAAGTGCAAGCGCGTGCGCCACCACCCCTGAGCCCTCCCCAGAGAGGCCAAAGAGTGAATGTGTGGGCCATCAGCCACAGACGGACGCGGCATGGCCGCAAGGGCAGCCACAGCCACTGGGTGTCGCAGGTGGCGGATCCGGAAGGCGAAGACTGTGATGCATAGTCCATGCAGGCCGGGTCTCCATTTGGGGCACCACGCAGGTGGACGGCGTCCCGCCACACATCATACCCTGAGACAGCCCACTCGTGCAACTGGACCCACACATGCACTCCTTGCCCTCTCTGGTGCGAGCTTGGGGCTGCCTGTGCAAGCGCTAGCCTCGCAGGTGAGCATGCATATTGGGGGCGAGGGGAGGACATGAGGGCTGGGGCGAAGATGACTGTATCACTGTCAGTTAGTACAAGGGATGACCCAGATGTGGAAAGGAAGAGACGTGTCCCGTGTGTACTGCAACTAGTCGCCAATCCAACTACCCCCATGTCCGGAATGTAAGCCCGCACCTAGGCCCGCCCATCCGCCACATCGAACATACCACCAGCACGACAACCTTCCCATTCGAAACACTGACTGGGGGTGGCGACCAGTGAACAATCATGTGTAGCCTACCCACGCGTACATGTGGGCCCTCCATGATCCATGTCACCTGCGGCAAAGACATGACATGCGCAATGAGGGAAGTGAGGAGAGCTGTCCGCCCCACGCGCAGAAGGTGCATCAGCTCCACAGACCCAGCAGCGAGTCCAGCAGGGGTCACATGTGCAGGGGCAGCTGTGCCTGGTGTGAAGGCACATGCATATGGACAGCACATCGACCAATGTGTAGTCTGCCCACATCCACAGTCCATCATCATGCGGACATAGGAATTGAACACAGGGCAACACATCTTAGCTGGTGCACCCACCGTGACCAACAATGCGCAATCATCGACGTACCCGCCCTGTGCATGGCCCCCACCCAACGGAGGCACATCCAGTGCCACCATCCCACACACACAAGCCTTCCACGGAACATGCTGTGTCCAATGGTCAGTACAGAGTCAGCGCCCATCTGGTGGATCCTGAACAGGAGACACATGCACACACATGCCAGCTCCCACTATGTACGACTGCCACCTGGCACGTGCAATGTAACCTCTCACCTGTGACGTGTGACTGCAAGCACACAGCCGTCTTGGCATGGGGCTGTCAATGTGGACACCAGTCAATGTTTCGGGAGCTGTGATCCGTACAGTGCTGTACATAGGGTGCAGTGCTGACACCTACTACTGTCTCATATCCCCTCGTGCCACAGGTCCCACTTGTATTGGCCGCTCAGCCCGTGCCCACATCGTCGTCGTCGTGTGCCATACTCATCCAGCCTCGGAAGCAGTACCATGCTCAGCAGACACTCATGTTGCCGTGGCGTTGCCGCTGACGAATATGCAGTCAGTCCCCATCAGCACGCCCGCAAGTCATTGGGGCCTAGATCCCCATGTGCATGCACATGGCAGTGGTATGTCTCACTTGCCATTGCCATTGTTGGGAGACCTGTGTAAGTGTATTGTGGCCGTGCCGTCCCAGCTTGACAGCTGGGCTGTGGCCCATGTGCTTGCTCAGTCATGTCAGTGATGTGTATGCGAAATTGCTATGTGCCGTGTTGCTTTGACATGTGTCCTCTGCCATTTAACCCAGGCGGAGACCGAACATTGACCGCCCATACCAATTGCTGGCGGACATGGACGATACAGAGGTAATCAGGAAGTTTCGGCTGGACAGGCCAACTCTGCATCGACTGTGTGCCATGTTAGAGCCCCATCTCCGTCCCCGCAGGGTGTATCCGACTGCTGTCACCCCCACGGCTAAGGTGATGGCCGCCATGCATTTCTTCGCCACTGGGTCATTCCAGCACACAGTGGGCAGTGGAGGAGGGATGTCCCAGCCCATGTTCAGCAAGGTGCTGAGGGATGTACTGGCAGCCATGATGCTGTACCGGAACAGGTACATCAGATTCCCCAGGGCTCGTGAATTGGCGGCAGTGAAGGGTGCATTCTATGCCCTTGGCAGAATCCCACACGTCGTGGGAGCCATTGACTGCACTCATGTTGGCCTTGTTCCACCACAGTCCACTGAGCACCTGTACCGCAACAGGAAGCACACGCACTCCCTGAATGTGCAAGTGGTGTGCCTTGCGGACATGGTGATCACCCACGTGTGTGCAAAGTTTCCAGGCTCGGCCCATGACGCACACATAATGCGCAACAGCATCTTGCTACGACTGATGGCCAATCTGCAACAGGATCGTGGCTGTATTGTCGGTGAGTATGTGGAGTGGTGTAGCGTGCTGGTTGTGCGATGCTGTCCCCTGTCCAGTTGGAATAGCAACGGTTCTCTGTGTCCCTCACACCCAGGTGACTCTGCGTATCCGAATGGGGCATGGCTGCTCAGTCCATTGAGGAATCCTCGCACCCCAGCAGACGATCGATACAATGAGGCACATGGGAGGACCAGACGTGTGGTCGAGCGTACCTTTGGCCTCCTCAAGTCCAGGTTCAGGTGCCTGGACCGCACCGGGGTGCACTGGCGTACTCCCCACAGAAGGTGTGCCAGGTAGTGGTGGCGTGCTGCATGCTGCACAATCTGGCCATTCGGAAGCAGATCCCCCTCATTGTGGATGACGGAGATCAACCAGGGCCCCAGCCCGCAGACCAGGACAGCTCGAGTGAGGTGGACAGCGGAGAGGAGGAAGCTGGGAATGTGCGGCAGCAGCTCATCGCCCGCTACTTCACTTGACGGTGAGTGTCCATGTACGACGGATGATGTGTCTGTATCTATGCAGGTGTGTGTGTGCTGTGTCAGGGTGGCCGTATGTTCACTGCGTGCAGTGTGTCAACGCTCCATGGCCAGGGTAGTATGCCACTGTTGGTGACTGTGGCATTGTGCCCTATTGCTCTGTGCGATGTGTGTACATTGCTTGTAGTTGTTGACATGTACTGTGTGATGGGTGTGTGACACACTCATTGAATGTGCTCCTGTTCTGTCTCCCACCCCTAGGTCCCTACAGGCCCTCCGGATTCCATTGCCATGCCACGCATCAGGTGCCTTTCCGCCCAAGGTGGCCGTTGTATTCCGTACAATAAAGACACAGGGCACAAACAGCAGTTAGTGAAAAAGGTGCATTTATTACAAACTGTGACATGTGATTGTGTGTAAGGTGATGACAAAAGTGGTGCGTGCAGTGACAATGAGCTGTCGGTCATGGCTGCGTGATGATCAGGGTGTACCCACTGGTTCTATGTCCATAGTCCAACACACACATGCCATCCAGATGGCTGTGTGGAGTGGGATCATAGAGCAAGTCAATGCAGTGGCTGGTCAAGGAAGGCTGGCGGAAGGCTGGCTGGCTGCCTCACTTGCGACTGGAGCGTGCGAAGTCCTCCCGGGAGATCTGTTTCCTCTTCGGACGGCCCCTTCCACGTTTGGGAGGGGGTGTGTGGTGGCGACCTGCTGGTGGTGGGTGAGGTGTGCTCACTGGCTGTGGACGCAGGGGAAGTGGACACTGCTGCCCGAGCCTGCGCCCTAGCAGGTGGTGGCGGAGGTGGTGTTGCTGGCCTTGCCTGTGACCCCACCGCCACCACCAGCTGGCCCATGAGGTCCACGAGTTGGTCCATACGGGACACGAATTGGCCCATATGGGCGTCCATGGACCTCAGCACCCCCAGCACCTCCCGCGTGTCAGTAGCAGACCTGGCCCATTGTCCTTGGGCCTCTTCATAGGCCCCAAGGACTCTGGCCATTTGAGGCAGGGCATGGCTCCCAGGGGAGGCTGGCGTTTCCCTGACCCTGCTCCTCCTACCAGTCCTGCTGCCACCGGCCTGCCCACTAGCCACATTGCTCACCACGGTCCTCGCTGTGGCTCCCAGGGTGGATCCAGTCGGCCGGGCCACCACCTGCGCTGGGGCTGGTGCCAGCGAAGACGTGGTGGTGGTGGAGGCGGTGGTGGTCGGTGCGGCGATGGTGGCGGTTGCGGCAGTGGTAGTGGCCGCAATGACCGTGGGTGTGGCCGCAACGACAGTGGCAGCAGGGGACTGGGACTGTTCAGCATCCCTGGATGATGGGTTGGTGGGTAGGAGGGGTCCTGGGGAGCGGCTGGGCCCTGCCACGCCAGATGGGCCAGCTTGGTGGTCCGTGTCCGAAGAGGTGGACAGATCCTCCAGATCCGTGAGTCCTCGTTGGGGGCTTGTAGGCTGGCTGTGCTGGCTGCTGTCTCCATCCCCAGCGTCCAGCAGTTCGTCACCTGTGGAGAGAATGAGATTTGTTATTGTGTTGCACCTGGCGAAGTATGTATTAGTCGTCTGACATTGGCAGTTCGTGCAATCTCGTACATGGGTTTCCCGGAGGCGAGTGTGTGGCTGTGGCATCTGTAGGTGTGTGTGCTAGGCAATGGGACTGTGTGCTGTGCACATGTGGCATGGGACGGATTGGCCATGCCGATGGGTGTGTTGCTTTGCCCCTACTCATTGTGACTCTGGTGTATGCGGGCTCCTGGCCCATCCTGGGTCTGGTTTGTACTTTGCTTTTGGAGTTCAAATGGAACGCTTAGGAACGCATATGGCAACATGGGGGCCATGCCCCAGATTCGCATTTGGGAGGGAATATGCTTTTGGGGTTCAAATGGAACGCTTAGGAACGCATATGGCAACATGGGGGCCATGCCCCAGATTCGCATTTGGGAGGGAATATGCTTTTGGGGTACATGCTGTGAGCCATGGGTGCCGAACGTGACATGTGTTGTGGCAGCATGACAGTGCATGGTCTGAGGTGTGTGCATGCCTGACATGCCCTGCATATTTGCTGTCTGTTGTGGTTACTGGACATGGCATTGGACGCATCGTTATGAGTGAGTGATAGTTGTGTGCCAGCCAACGTATTGCAGTTGTCCCATCTCCTTGGTGTGCGTGCTGCCCTGTGCCATGTGCATCACTGCAGTGCTCGGGGGGTGTGGCCCATGTTGTGTGTTGTTGCTCACAGTGTGTCGTGCGCTTCATTGACTTCTGGCACATGGTTGGTCATGGGCATGTGTCTTAGCGTGACTGCTGTATGTGTGGCAGCTGTGCGGATGACATGCCTTTCATGAGACTGGGGCTGACGAATGGGATGGATGGTATGTTGTATGTGCATGGTGTGTCTGTGTGTTTGATGGGTTCAGTGGTGTTCGTGTGCATTTCTGTTGTTCCGCTCTGTTGCGTCTAGTGTTGTTTGTCTTACATAGGTGTAGTTGTGGGGTGTGTGGTTGACAGGCAGTAGGGGCTACATGGACAGGACTTCAATGGTGTTTCGGTTGTGTGTGATGAGTTGCACAGTGGCTGCCGTGTGGGACTATATTCAGTGTGGCTTGTGCATGCAGACGTGGCTCCTTGGGTGTTGCTATGTCTGTGATGGGTCATGTGGGGTGTGAGTCTGCTGTTCATGTCCGTGTGCACATTGTTCACTTGTTCGTGACGGTGGGCGGTGCTGCGTGTTCGTGTGCTACGTGACATGTCCCATGTGTTGGTGGTGTTATGGTCCTCATGCCTCCAGTAATCCAGCCCTGTCCAGTTTCCCACCTGCAAGTTGTTCGTGCGTGCACTGTACTGGATGCCACATGGCTCTTAGCGGGGGTGCTCCATGTTGCAGGTCTGTGGGGGTGGGGGGTGTAGTGGGTCGTGGGGGTGGCTGTACACCCACTGACACCGATTGCTGTGGACCGTGATGTCTGCCTTTCGGCTGTCGTTGTGCACTGCGGTGGCTGACACGTGGGTGTGGGGTGTGGGGGATGCTCCTCCTTGCTGTGCTGTGGGACTGGGGCCTGGTGTGTGTTGTACTTGGGCTGTCCACCGTCCCACCCACTGCACTTTGTGTTCCTGCCACTTACCTGTTACTTGTCGGTTGGTGCAGCTGTGCCTGACACATGGGTGTGGGGAGTGCTGCACCTTGCTGGTCTGTGGGAGTGGGGGCCTGGTGGGTGTTGTACTTCAGCTGTCCCCCCTCTGACCCACTGCACTTTGTGTTCCTGCCACTTACCTGTTACTTGTCAGTTGGTGCAGCTGTGGCGGACACATGGGTGTGGTGGGTGCTCGTTGTGGCGCTTCTGGCATATTTGGGGACCTGTTGGTGGTTACGTGGCTGGCTTAGTGTACACATGTCCCCACGCATCTTACAGTTGTTCGGTTTGGCCTGTGTGTGGTAGTGTCTGTTGCATGTGCGTGTGATGTGTTGTGTATTGTGTGCTGGACATGGGGGTGTTTGTCCCTGGGAGCTGTGGCATGGTGGTTGCGCATGTGTGTACATAGCGGTGTGCTGGTATACATTAGTTTGTACTTACCAGCCTCCACTCCCCTGCTAATCCGGCGAGGATCTCCGGATGTATTACGACTCGCACCTTCTCCTCCCACGCTTTGAAGGTCTTAAAGAGCGCGGGATTCCCTCCGCCAGTGACGGCAGCCAGCTCTCTGTTTTTGCCCTCCTTCTTCTTGACCAGGCTCTTTACGTCATTCCAATGTTTGTTTATCTCGGTTCTGTTCCTGGGCAGGGTCCCGACTGCATTGACCTGGTCTACGATCCGGGTCCACATTCTGTTTCTGGTGGCTAGTGGTGTGTGCTGGACCATGTTCCCATAGATTTGTGGGTACACCTTGATGATCTCGTCGACCATGACCGTCAGCTCAATGGGCGTGAACTTGGGCATCCTTTGTGGTGCCATGGTGTTTGTGGTGCTGGTGCGGTGTGTGTTGTGTAATGTGCAGGGGGTTTGTGGTGCAGGTGTTTGGTGGTGGTGGTGGTGGTGGTGTTTGGTGGTGGTGGTGGTGGTGGTGGTGATGTGTGCGTTTCTGTGGTGTGCTGCTGTCCTTGCTGTGTCACTGTGTCCTCTCCTCTCCTCTCTGGTTTGCAATGTAGCAAGGGGTTGTGGTCTGTGGGAGTGCTGCTTTTGTACTCACCTATGTGGGTGTGTCCTCATGGTCTGTTGTTTTCAGGTGTGTTGTGTCTGGGGTTCTGGCCTTTGTATTTTTTGTTTGTCCGGGGGGTGTTTTCGGGATGTGTACTGTGCTTGTGTATTTGTACGTGCCTTGCTGTGTGGACTTGTTGGCCATGTTGTGTGCTATTGGTTTTGTGTGCGGATGGTTTCTGTGCAGGTACGTGGGCGCCATGGCTTCTGCCGTGTCGATTCTCATCGGCGTTGTTTGCGCTGGCGGGCGGTATATTTGTTGTTTTTCCGCGCTCATGGCGGTGCGATCGTAATTTCACGTGCGGTGTGTCGGCCGTGTGGGCGGGCGGTTTTGTGTTGTCGTGCGTGTTTCCGTCCGTGGCGGGCGGTTTGACTCCGACTCGGACGATGGCGGGCGGTATTTTGTATGATTTTTCCGCCGATGGCGGTTTTCAGTTTGTGTACTCATAATGGCGTGGTCGGTGTTCAGGCGGTGTGTGCGGGCGGATTTTTGCCGCTTCCATGCCTGGCGGATTTTTTTACGCCGGGTATCGTAATGTGCCCCTAAATTTTTATTTGTAAAATGACAATGTTTCTTCATTTTTGTTTTTAAACCCTAAAAATAATAAAAACATTTTACATAGTTGAAGTCAGCTAGAGTTACAGCACAATAATGAATTTAAAAATCAATATGAGTAATATTAAGTTACCACAAGAATGTTAAAGCACCTTAAATATGTATGATTACATTATACTTTGCATATTGACTAATCTTGTGATATTGTGGGTGCATAATGGGGAAATTGCCAACAATGACATTACAACCAAATATATTAACTTGGAAATCATGTAAAGAGTTAACTAAATATTGAACATATCAACCGAGTATCCTTAATATTACATGCTACAAGATTGCTGCTATGATTTTGCATACCAGGCTACTTCTACCTATGAATTCCCTTGTGCATGGCAGCCTTGATGTGCTCTTTCTTAATGATACATATTGTAGGGTCCCCCTAAACTTGCAGTGGTAGTTAAATAATCCTCTGGCACTGAGAACTTAGTCCATGTGCCAACTTGAACAAGAAATCCAATTGAACTGGAGCCATACACAAACTATTGAGCAATATTGCATAGGAAGAGTATTTTGTATACATCAGTCCCATACAATGAGTTCAGGGACACAGTGGACTTCCACACTCTCTTTTGTTAATGAACAACACACTCAAATAGCACTAAGATAATAGATATGTATTTTAGACTTTGTATTTTAAAATCCTAGTCTAGTGGATTAATATGAATGGTAACAACACAGAATATAAACAGTAATGTCATGCAAAAGGTTATGGATAACAAAAGCAGTAGATAAAATTCTAAGGGGGATTTTCTCAAGAACGTGCGATAAACATCGCCAAAATAGGTTAACGCAAGTTTTCATATCGCCATCTATCGCGGGAAAATAACTCCGTGTCAACGTGGCATTCTCAACACGGCGGTAACATGCGATAGTACCCCAATAACGCGGCAAATGTCCGCGATAACAGTACCGGGACGGCGAAAAAAATCCAAACCCGAACGCGAAAAAAGTTGCGATGGGCCCAACCGCGATAAGACAAACAGCGAAAAGCAGCGCCAGGCCTGCAATTCACACACGTCAGGCGTGAAAAACCACTACAAAAGCAGAAAACAAAATACACAAACAAAAACCAAACTACAGCAAAGCACAATGGAGGCAGCCGGAGCAGGTACAGAGGATGACCAGAACCCCACAAGCCCCCTGGAGGACCAGCCTGGGACCTTGGGGTCAGGGAAGGGCAAGGACAAGAAGAAGAGGAAGACGCGGTTCAGTCCGCAGGAAAACAGGATCCTGATCACGGAGGTGATAGAACACCTTCAACAACTGTTCGTCACCTCCACTGTGTCAATGGCAACAAAAAATGGAATATGGCAGTCCATCGTGGACAAAGCGAATGTAGTCGGAGTGCTGAGGAGGACAATGGACAAGGTCAAGAGGCGCTGGAATGATGTGAAGCGCAAGACCAAGCAGAAACTCGCAAACAACCAGAAGGCAGCAATGCAGACTGGAGGTGGGAGTCCAGCGCCACAGGAGGAGCTGGATGAGATGGAGGAAATGGTGACCACAGTCATCAGTGGGGAGACGGTGGCAGGAGTTGGGGGACCGGACACTGCTCAACATGACCCGACACAACAGCAACAGGGTGAGTAACCACCAGGGACTGGGTGGACGGGGGAGATGGGCACAATGGCACACATGCACAATTAAGTAGAGCACATCTGCGGACAAACCATGGCCAAGAGTCACAACTCCAACCAAGAGCCCAATTTACCCAAGTCTGCAACATCACAGCACTGCATAAGCACAGAAGTGAAAGCCACACCGCCTGAAAGGGATAAGGGCCAGCCAAATCAGCGCTGAAGGGGCAACTCACCTACAATGCAGCACACACACATAAGATCCAGAGCACCGCAACATTTACAACAATGTTGAACAAACAGCAACACCAGCACAACAAAACAGAGGACACAACTGCTGCCGCTTGTGTGTGGAAAATGGCCATTCGCATGTGGCATAGCTGGAAACTGTGAGATGATAATGTACTAGTACAACCCCACATCCCTGATGGTGTAGTAATGCATGTATGGCCGTGACCCAGATAGGCAGTGAGACACACATTGTCATACAAATCAACACTCATCACAGTTGAATACAAGTGAAGGTGCGTAGACTTTATCAGCATATGCGTGTCAGTACGGCCAAGACAAGTGCCACAACATGCAGACCAATGCAGCAGTATGGCAGAACGGGGAACGTTGCCAAGCGCCGCTGTACACTCCGGGGGAGTACACACCATTCACAGGTGTTTGTTTACCCACGTTGTCGTCCGCACATGTATTCGGAGTCCAGGCGAATGCAGCCATGTCCACTGTCGTCGTGGGAGATGTGACCAGAACCCCAAGTTCCAACAAGGTGTCGGGACATGTGCAATGTGTTCCAAACTGTTGTGTCTGCAGGTACGTAGTTACACGTCCATGAAAGCGAGTGCAGCTTCGTAGGCAATCATTTCCAACATGAGGTCGTTGTCGACTTCATTGAACAGGACGGCGAGGCTAACCATTAGCAGGTCCGGACAGATGTGCTGCATCCACCCCCTTTCACCAATTAGCACTACAGCCCAATAGGGGAGCGGCTCAATGTGGTCACTACACACGAGGAGTACTGCAATCTCCCAGGTCCAGCTGCCAGCATGTATGCCAAGTATCCAGGCATCCCATAGACGGGTGTCACAGTGACACTCATGGTCAAGGGCCAACAGGGGGCGCACACACATGTCGAAATCCAGTTCGGCTACCGTCCTGTTGGATAGGCAGACATCCATGGACCACTCAAATATGCACGAGCGACAATGCAACACAGGCTACACGCAGGTGACGTTTGCAAGACGGAAGCTTAGCTGGTAACTGATCCGCAGCACTACCATGGCAGTGCCCCCAGTAAATGCAGCATACGTGCACGGTACAGTTCCACATGACAGGGGTTGTGCATGTGTCCGGGATGGTCTGCCATTGCGTTAGTGGCTCTGGTTGAAGCGGCACTGTTCTGACCTGCGCCAATTCTGTGGATGAAATGCCACAGCTCGGATCAATGAGTTGTTTAAGCGTGCAACGGTTGTACGCCTGGGATGGTGTGGGAGTAAGTGTGAAGGCCATTCCATGCAAGATAACTCCGAGCAAGGACTTCTGTGTGTGGGGTGTGTATACGTTGGTCTGTCGTCGGGCTGTGCTTAGTGTGGGAGTCGTCCTCAACTGTTATCGTATCTGTCAGGGGGTGCCGGGCACATGCAATTCCGAGGTCGGATGTGCAGATGTGCTTACGCCTGATAGTTCAGACAAAGGAGCTTTCATCCCTAATGTCAGTTTGTCATCTGCTTGCATTCCTGAAGTGTGATGTGGCTTGTTGGGTGTGGGGTGGGATGTGTGCAACTTTGGGATTCATGTTTGACATGACTTGCATGTGGCAAATGAGCGGCATCACTGTGTGTTACATTGCCTCACAGCTGCTCCTCCCTCCCCCTATTTACTTGTGTGCGCTGCGTGGTTGCATCACTTGCACTCCAACGGCACACCATTGTCATGCCTGTCTGCTCATGTCCACAAGCCTGACAACGACACTGTGATGTTGGCCGTTGAAGATGGGCGGCCACGTGAGTGTAGGCCTATAGTAAGGATAGTGCGGACACAGATGTAGAGTTCATGCCTGGCTGAACTTGCGCTGCGACTAAGGCTAGGCATTTGGCTCATGCTGCGGCAATGCAGATACACACAACACTTGGCATGTATAAGCCAAGACCCGGAGCGGTCTTGCGCTCCTCCATTTCTCCCTTTGTGCGAGACCGCCCTCCGGGTGCATGCTACATTGCAACATTGTCAATTGCGGGCCGGGTGGCGCCGACACTACAACAGAGACACACGCATTGGTGACTTCCTTGTCCAGGCCAGAACTGAACCACGCCCTGAGCCCCAGGCTAATTCTACACACCCCTGCGCTGGACTGACGTACGCTGGCCCAGCCCACTCCCCTTACGCTTACAGGGGGGGACAACAAAGCTACATGTCCAAGGTCTTACCCGCTGCCTGAGGTGACATGCTTGCGTCCGCTGTCCACAGCACGATGTGATGTGGTAGGGCCAGGGGCCATCACGCATACATAATGACCACACGGACACACTTAGATAAATAGTGGAACTGGCTATGGGCACGTGCGCCCAGCCCCTTTTTATTACCAGGGTCACATGTCACGTGACGTCTGTGCTGGATGGGTGTGGGGTGAGTGTAACCCAGCCCTCAGGGAGTGGTTGGTGCTGGCAACAACTAGAACAGTGATCATCGGATCACACACACAGAGTCACTCATGAAGATTCCATGACTTGCAGTGCACTGAGGTAGGGGCACCAGAACTGGACTCACACACACATATGATTACTTCATAAAGGGTCCATGACTTGCAGTGCACTGAGGTAGGGGCACCAGAACTGGACTCACACACATATGATTACTTCATAAAGGGTCCATGACTTGCAGTGCACTGAGGTAGGGGCGCCAGAACTGGACTCACACACACATATGATTACTTCATAAAGGGTCCATGACTTGCAGTGCACTGAGGTAGGGGCACCAGAACTGGACTCACACACATATGACTACTTCATAAAGGGTCCATGACTTGCAGTGCACTGAGGTAGGGGCACCAGAACTGGACTCACACACATATGATTACTTCATAAAGGGTCCATGACTTGCAGTGCACTGAGGTAGCGGCACCAGAACGGGACTCACACACATATGATTACATCATAAAGGGTCCCTGACTTGAGCTACACTGAGTTCGTGGCACCGGAAGCGCTCAGCGGGTGCGCGGCCTGCGATGATGCATCATCCGGGCGGGCCACCCTGGAAGCAATGTCTGTTTCCTACTGGACTGCGCCATGAATAAATGAAGACTCAATTTGAATTGTGAGCCCTGCTGACCGCAGTGTAGGCCGGAGGCAGCGGTCAGAAAGGGCCCACAGCCACGTGGCGTTGACTTGAGCTGCACAGAGTTAGTGGCACCTGGAGCGCTCAGCGGGTGTGCAGCCAGCGATGATGCGTCGTCCTGGTGGGCCGCCCTGGCATCAATGTCTGCTGCCTACTGGACTCTGTCATAAATGTATCAAGGCTGAAATTGACTTGGGGGACCTGCTGACCGCAGTGTAGGCTGGAGGTAGTGGTCAGAAAAGGCCCAGGGCCACGTGGCGCCGACTTGTGTTGCACCGGGTCAGTGGCACCTGGAGCGCTCAGCAGGTGCACAGCCAACGATGATGCGTCGTCCGGGCGGGCCGCACTGGGAGCAATGTTCTTTTTTCCTACTGAATTCTGCCTCAATATTGCCACGTGGCATCGACTTGTGTTGCACAGGGTCAGTGGCACCTGGAGCGCTCAGCAGGTGAACAGCCAACGATGATGCGTTGTCCGGGCGGGCTGCACTGGGAGCAATGTTCGTTTTGCCTACTGAATTCTGCCTCAAGATTGCCACGTGGCGTCGACTTGTGTTGCACAGGGTCAGTGGCACGTGGATTGCTCAGCAGGTGCACAGCCAACGATGATGTGTCGTCCGGGCGGGCCACACTGGGGGCAATGTCTGTTGACTAGTGGTTTCCTCCATTAACAGAAATGTGGCACGATTTGAATTGTGGGACCTGCTGACCGCAGTGCAGGACTGAGGCAGTATCCGGCACACACATGACTCCGTGTTGCTGTGCCGCTGGATGCGCTGGGGGCCTGTGTCGCGGAGTCTGGAGGTCACGGCGTCGGAGTCGTGGCAGGGTGAGGTGCGCCGCCCTGGCAGACGCGTTGCCCATCACGGAAGAGAACCACGCCCAGAGCCCCGGCCTTTTTATCCGCACTCCTACTCTGGAGTGGTGTACGCCGGCTCAGCCCACTGCGCTTACGCTTACAGGGGGGGACGGCATAGCTACATGTCCAAGGTCTTCCCCACTGCCTGAGGTAACATGTTTGCATCCACTGTCCACAACACTACAAACCCCAGCAGTATATTCCCACATGAACATGTCTGGGCTCTGCATTCTGAGGTCTGTCCAGCACATCACCACCACACTTGGCATTATGTACATTCTTCTTCATGGGTGAGTTGCCTCCTTCACACATACTTGGTTCCTACCTTTCCCCACATTCTACACTTGTGTGGCTGAGGGGCCATGCCATTTACGGAAGGTCCGCTGTCTTGTCCTACGCTGCCTCGGTGGTAGTCCGGGGGGGTCCGGAGGAGGGGGCGGTCCTGGGGGTGGTGGCGGTGGGTGTTTTGGCCCTCTTGGGTCTCCGAACTGCATGTTCATTGGCTCCATGGCATCTGTGGGTCTTCAGATGTGGCTCTGGGCTGGGCTCCCTTTCATACTGCAGGTAGTTGTCCTGCTTAGCACCAGCAAAAGGCAGGTGTTAAATCCCTGCAGCTAACGCGCCTTATCGCCTGTTCTTGGTTCGCATCGCAGATCTGACTGGTCGTTGAGAATCTCGCGAAGTGGTGTTTTCGTGTGTTTTTGCACGGGAACGCCTACTCTGCATATCATTAGCGTTAGTTGTCGCACTCATCCGTGGTGATGTTTTTTGCGGTAGCTATCACAGGAAAACTGGCGATGTCTGCAGTTTGCACCAGCTTGTGAATAAGGCGAAAAATCTATTGCCACTATTGCGGCGCTAAAGTGCTGATAAATCGGTGATAAGTCCTTGAGAATATGCCCCTTAGTTTGTTGTTAAGTTCTACAGTCCTAACACCCTCATTCTGCTACATCTAGGTGCTATGCTAAGATAGTAAGTCTATTCTTAGCATCAGAGGTGGTGCGCATGGCAAACCTGTTTTTGGGACAACAGGAACTGTTGTTTCATTCTTGAATAGCAAGCTTGCTATTTCCAATCACAGTTGTGCAGCACTGGAACATGAACAGTGATCGATGAAGGACACTCTTTTTGCTAAAGCATTTGACTACAGCAGGTGCTGCAATCTGGCATTCCCTCATCAATCTTCGCTAACTGAAGCACAAAGATCCTCTCTAACGTATATTCTAATGCCAGGGATTTTATAGGTTCTAGTAGGAGATCTTGTTAAAAAGCATTTAGTTCAAACAATAAACACAGACTGGCATAGCTGAAAGCATTTAGATTAAACAAGAAACACTACAAGGTATAGATATTATGTTGCTTTTCATAATAGAAAACAATTATGGAAGTTGCTCACACGATGGGCCTGATTCACAATTTGCACATTTCAGTAAGTTTACAATTTTAAGTAAGCTTACTAGTTTTTGGTATTCAAAACTGCAATTTTGTAGTAACTCATACTTTTGTAGTAAGTCCAGCACTACACATGGCCAACAATTGGTACAGAGGCACCTTCCCTTAGAAATTAATAGAGGGAGGGACTTAAAACCCCTTAGAAAATACTGTTAAATATAATTACATATTTAACTTACAAAATAAATATAATGTTAAATATATATATAAACAGTACATACTTATAATGTAATTATAAACTATTTAATAATCTATTTTGAATTAAAAAATAATTGAATAAATGTAATTAATTTTAAACTGTTTTAAGTTAAAAAATAATGTAACAATCAATGTTATAATTTTTAATAGCATTGATTGTTTCACTATTTTTTAATTCAAATTTGTTTCAAAAGTTTTGCACTGTGAACCATCTGTCAAATGCAATAGGAAGGGGGTTTAATGATCTGAACACTTTGGGGTCGATTCCGATCTCGGCCGGTAGGGCTCCGAATCGGATTCGGCTTTACCGGATCCGATTCGGACGCCCTGTTCCCGACCGAGTCGGACGTGCATCCGGGCGAGCGAGTACGATGCGAACGTACGCGAAATCGCCGACCGACTCGTTCGCGGGACCCAACTGCTCCGACCGACTCGAAAGGACACGACTCGCGTCGGAGCCGCACTTTGGGGGTCCGTGTC
Source organism: Calotriton arnoldi (assembly GCA_963921515.1). Taxonomy (NCBI): domain Eukaryota; kingdom Metazoa; phylum Chordata; class Amphibia; order Caudata; family Salamandridae; genus Calotriton; species Calotriton arnoldi. The sequence continues at coordinate 1,008,539 of CAWUFW010006777.1, read as the reverse complement.
GGACCCCCTTGTACGGCGCGACCCGCTTCGACGTGTACCCGCTATAGGGGGCGCCCTTGTTTGCCTCGCACCCATTGAGTCAATGGGAGCCCGCGTACACGTTGTACGACCGGCTCCCATTGATTTCAATGGGAGTCCGACCGAATCGAGTCCGATAGCATGCGAACGCATCGTACTCGTTCGGTCGGACTGCTAGGGTCCGATTCGGTCGGAAATCTCTCCGGGTCCGGCTCGGTCGGAGAGATTTCCTGCCCGAATCGGAATCGGCCCCTATGACTAACCCAGAGGGATTTTGAACTATGTGACAAATTTAATAGTAAGGGCTTGTTCATTGTGGCATTTCTACAAATGCATCCAGAAGGGATTTAATTTTTCAATTTTCATCGTCAGTTTTTAAGTACCTGTTTACAGTACATTTTCATGTCATCAGAGTGAGCGATTATGTTCATGGAAATGGACACTTTGGGGCCGATTCCGATCTCGGCCGGTAGGGCACCGAATCGGATTCGGCTTAACCAGATCCGATTCAGAGCCCTCTTTCCCGACCGATTCGTACGTGCGTCCGGCCGAGCGAGTATGTTGCGAGCGCACGCGAAATCGCCGACCGATTCGTTCCCGGGTCCGAACCGCTCCGACCGACTCGCACGGACACAACTCGCACCGCGCAATGGAGACGTTCCCCGGCCGGGCAAGTACGATGCGCGCCTCGAGCAGTCCGACCGACTCGCGCCGTCCGGCTCGAAAGAGCAGTCGGAGCTGGACTTTGGGGGTCCGTGTCAGACCCCCCTGTACGCGTAGCCACGCGAGTCGCACAAAGGGGGGACCCATGGGTCCCCCCTACCTGTGCATGTATGCCGCGAGTCGCATCGAGGCGTACCCGCTGTAGGGGGCGCCCTTGTTTGCCTCGCACCCATTGAGTCAATGGGAGCCCGCGTGCGCGTTGTATGTCCGGCTCCCATTGACTTCAATGGGAGTCCGACCGACTCGAGTCCGATTGCATGCGTGCGCATCATACTCGTTCGGTCGGACTGCCAGAGTCCGATTTGGTCGGAAATCTCTCCGGGTCCGGCTCGGTCGGAATGATTTCCGGCCTGAATCGGAATCGGCCCCATAGGGTAGGCCTAAAATGTTTGATAAGTCTCTATAGGCAGTTATCACATTGTCATGCTTATGTTAAAACCAACCAGCTTCAAACTTACAGCCAAATGTTGTTATTCATACAAGGCATATTACCCATTATCAATACACACAAAAGAGGCCTGAGGAGGTTTAAACACCATCAGGGGGCAACTCCCCTCGTATCAAATATGGAAACACAAACAAGCACCCCTAGGTCTAAAGTCAAGAGGGGAAGTGCGGGGGAGTCCCTTTTAAAAGGACGGTTTCCCTCACCCTCCCATGGGTGGCATGCTTCATCATCAGGAACATCTGCGCACTGCGAGCCTAGTCGCAGTGCGGGCTACAACCCCCTCACTGAGAGGGAGGAGCTCAGGGATGTTTTGTCAATGTGGTTGAGAGGTATTCTAATACCTACAGATGAGCTGGGCGTGGAGGGAGTGTGTGGGAAAGTGAAAGTGAGGTTAAAACTAACTACCTGGTATGTCAAGAACAAACTTTAATGGGACATCCAGGGGTCAGGATTAAAAAGAGTGTGGGCTATGGCAGGAAGATTCAACCTGTCATGGTCTCTAGATGGCCAACATGTTTCAGCCTTGAAGCCCTCCTTAGAGGTGACGTGGCTTTCTTCAGGTAAAGTGTAAAAATAAAGTGAGTTTAACCACAATGCCAGATCTGGTAGGTGGTTTAAAAGGATACAGCCAGCTAGTCGATTATTGAATCAATTAAAATGGTCAGCTGGTCAGCGTCGCCCCTGCAAAGAGACAAGTGTTAAAAACATGGAGTTTTACACATTCCACACGCACTCCTTGAGTAAAGTGCCACATGTATATAATCTCAGTATAAATGTGGCTACGCAAATATTACAAGGAGACAATTTGTGATGCTTACCCATTTTGTCAGGGGAGCTAGTGGCGCCTCACCCTCGGCGTACGCACTCAAGGTGGCTTCCAAACCCTGTATTAGGAGGGGGGCAAAAAGGGTTGACTATGGTGGGCAGTCATACATATACATAAAAATACAGTTGAGCAGAAGTTGAATATACATGCTTCAGGTGGGGAGCAAATGACTGCTCAATGCTCTAGTTGCAAACCAGATAAAAACGATTGCACAGGGATAAAGTATTGCAATAGGCAACAGTACAAAGAAAAGCTGAAATAACCAACTGGACCGTGTGGTATTGGCCCAACATGTAGGAAACCGTGAGCAGTGCTAAATGTTTAGAGGCAATGGAGAGGCCTATATTATGTCAGTCCAGGTTGTTAACAGTCACAAGATTAAGCACAGGTGAGGAATGGGGCGAAATTACACACACATATCCTGGGAGAATGTCTGACAGAATATCGACGACCAGAATATCGACGACAAAAATATCGGACCCGAAATATCGATGTCCAGAATATCGAAGTCCTATCTACATAATAGTAAGTAGAAAAATATCGATAAAAAAATATCGTTGTTAAAAATATTGTTGTTAAAAATATCGTTTTTTTATGTATAAAAAAGAATGTAATATAAATTAAATAATACATGTAATTAAAATAAACATTGTTAAAATTATTAGAAAATGTTTAAAATGATAATTAATACATAGAATGTAAAAATAAATTAAACATAGATATATATAAAATATAATCTATATATTTACTTAATATTATTAATAGCTAATTATTTTAATAAATTATATTTTGTTACAAACATATTAAAAAATATAAATACATGTATATACACATACACCAATAACATAAAAATAAAAATAAAATATATATAATACATTTAGGGGCCCATTACGATACCCGGCGTAAATAAATCCGCCAGGCATGGAAGTGGCAAAAATCCGCCCGCACACACCGTCTGAACACCGACCACGCCATTACGATTACACAAGCGAAAACCGCCATCGGCGAAAAATCACACAAAATACCGCCCGCCATCGTCCGAGTCGGAGTCAAACCGCCCGCCACGGACGGAAACACGCACGACAACACAAAACCGCCCGCCCTCACGGCCGACACACCGCACGTGAAATTACGATCGCACCGCCATGAGCGCGGGAAAACTACAAATATACCGCCCGCCAGCGTAAACTACGCCGATGAGAATCGACACGGCAGAAGCCATGGCGCCCACGTCCCTGCACAGAAACCATCCGCTCACAAAACCAATAGCACACAACATGGCCAACAAGTCCACACAGCAAGGCACGCACAAATACACAAGCACAGTACACATCCCGAAAACACCCCCCCGGACAAACAAAAACTACAAAGGCCAGAACCCCAGACACAACACACCTGAAAACAACAGACCATGAGGACACACCCACATAGGTAAGTACAAAAGCAGCACTCCCACAGACCACAACCCCTTGCAACATTGCAAACCAGAGAGGAGAGGAGAGGACACAGTGACACAGCAAGGACAACAGCACACCACAGAAACGCACACATCACAACCACCACCAAACACCGGCACCACAAACCCCCTGCACATTACACAACACACACCGCACCAGCACCACAAACACCATGGCACCACAAAGAATGCCCAAGTTCACGCCCATTGAGCTGACGGTCATGGTCGACGAGATCATCAAGGTGCACCCACAAATCTATGGGAACATGGTCCAACACACACCACTAGCCACCAGAAACAGAATGTGGAACCGGATCGTAGACCAGGTCAATGCAGTCGGGACCCTGCCCAGGAACAGAGTCGAAATTAACAAACGGTGGAATGACGTCAAGAGCCTGGTCAAGAAGAAGGAGGGCAAAAACAGAGAGCTGGCTGCCGTCACTGGCGGAGGGAATCCCGCGCTCTTCAAGACCTTCAAAGCGTGGGAGGAGAAGGTGCGAGTCATCATACATCCCGAGATCCTCGCCGGATTAGCAGGGGAGTGGAGGCTGGTAAGTACAAACTAATGTATACCAGCACACCGCTATGTACTCACATGCACTACCACCATGCCACAGCTCCCAGGGACAAACACCCCCATGTCCAGCACACAATACACGACACACACATGCAACATACACCACCACACACAGCCCAAACAGAACAACTGTAAGATGCGTGGGGACATGTGTACATTCAGCCAGCCACGTAACCACCAACAGGTCCCCAAATATGCCAGAAGCGCCACAACGAGCACCCACCACACCCATGTGTCCGCCACAGCTGCACAAACCGACAAGTAACAGGTAAGTGGCAGGAACACAAAGTGCAGTGGGTGGGACGGTGGACAGCCCAAGTACAACACACACCAGGCCCCTAGTCCCACAGCACAGCAAGGAGGAGCATCCCCCACACCCCACAGCCACGTGTCAGCCACCGCAGTGCACAACGACAGCCGAAAGGCAGACATCACGGTCCACAGCAATCGGTGTCAGTGGGTGTCCAGCCACCCCACGACCCACAACACCCCCCACCCCCACAGACCTGCAACATGGAGCACCCCCGCTTAGAGCCATGTGGCATCCAGTACAGTGCACGCACGAACAACCTGCAGGTGGGAAACTGGACAGGGCTGGATTACTGGAGGCATGAGGACCGGTACACGACCAACACATGGGACATGTCACATAGCAGACGAAAACGCAGCACCGCCCACCGTCACGAACAAGTAAACAATGTGCACACGGACATGAACAACAGACTCACACCCCACATGACCCATCACAGACATAGCAACACCCAAGGAGCCACGTCTGCATACACAAGCCACACTGAAAATAGTACCACACGGCAGCCACTGTGCAACTCATCACACACAACCGAAACACCATTGAAGTCCTGTCCATGTAGCCCCTACTGCCTGTCAACCACACACCCCACAACTACGCCTATGTAAGACAAACAACACTAGACGCAACAGAGCGGAACAACAGAAATGTACACGAACACCACTGAACCCATCAAACACACAGACACACCATGCACATACAACATACCATCCATCCCATCCGTCAGCCTCAGTCTCATGAAAGGCATGTCATCCGCACAGCTGCCACACATACAGCAGTCACGCTAAGATACATGCCCATGACCAACCATGTGCCAGAAGTCAATGAAGCGCACGACACACTGTGAGCAACAACACACAACATGGGCCACACCCCCCCCCACGAGCACTGCAGTGATGCACATGGCACAGGGCAGCACGCACACCAAGGAGATGGGACAACTGCAATACGTTGGCTTTCACACACAACCATCACTCACTCATAACGATGCGTCCAATGCCATGTCCAGTAATCACAACAGACAGCAAATATGCAGGCCATGTCAAGCATGCACACACCTCAAACCATGCACTGTCATGCTGTCACAACACATGTCACGTTCGGCACCCATGGCTCACAGCATGTACCCCAAAAGCATATTCCCTCCCAAATGCGAATCTGGGGCATGGCCCCCATGTTGCCATATGCGTTCCTAAGCGTTCCATTTGAACCCCAAAAGCATATTCCCTCCCAAATGCGAATCTGGGGCATGGCCCCCATGTTGCCATATGCGTTCCTAAGCGTCCCATCTGAACACCAAAAGCAAAGTACAAACCAGACCCAGGATGGGCCAGGAGCCCGCATACACCAGAGTCACAATGAGTAGGGGCACAGCAACACACCCATCGGCATGGCCAATCCGTCCCATGCCACATGTGCACAGCACACAGTCCCATTGCCAAGCACACACAACTACAAATGCCACAGCCACACACACGCCTCCGGGAAACCCATGTACGAGATTGCACGAACTGTCAATGTCAGACGACAAATACATACTTCGCCAGGTGCAACACAATAACAAATCTCATTCTCTCCACAGGTGACGAACTGCCGGATGCTGGGGATGGAGACAGCAGCCAGCACAGCCAGCCCACAAGACCCCAACGAGGACACACAGATGTGGAGGATCTCACCTCCTCTTCGGACACGGACCACCAAGCAGGCCCATCTGGTGTGGCAGGGCCCAGCCGCTCCCCAGGACCCCTCCTACCCACCAACCCATCATCCAGGGCTGCTGAACAGTCCCAGCCCCCTGCTGCCACTGTCGTTGCGGCCACACCCACGGTCATTGCGGCCACACCCACGGTCATTGCGGCCACACCCACGGTCATTGCGGCCACAACCACTGCCGCAACCGCCACCATCGCCGCACCGACCACCACCGCCGCCACCACCACCACGTCTTCGCTGGCACCAGCCCCAGCGCAGGTGGTGGCCCGGCCGACTGGATCCACCCTGGGAGCCACAGCGAGGACCGTGGTGAGCAATGTGGCTAGTGGGCAGGCCGGTGGCAGCAGGACTGGTAGGAGGAGCAGGGTCAGGGAAACGCCAGCCTCCCCTGGGAGCCATGCCCTGCCTCAAATGGCCAGAGTCCTTGGGGCCTATGAGGAGGCCCAAGAACAATGGGTCAGGTCTGCTTCAGACACGCGGGAGGTGCTGGGGGTGCTGAGGTCCATGGACGCCCGTATAGGTCAACTCGTGGACCTCATGGGCCAGCTGGTGGTGGCGGTGAGGACACGGCCAGGGATAGCAGCTCCCCTCCGCCACCACCTGCCGGGGCGCAGGGTCGAGAAGCAGTGTCCAGTTCCCCTGCGTCCACAGCCAGTGAGCACACCTCAACCACCAGCATGTCGCAAGCAGGCACCCCCTCGCAAACGTGGAAGGGGCCGTCCGAAGCGGAAACAGATCTCCCGGGAGGACTTCGCATGCTCCAGACGCAAGTGAGGCAGCCAGCCAGCCTTCCTTGACCAGCCACTGCATTGACTCGGACTACGATCCCACTCCACACAGCCATCTGGATGGCATGTGTGTGTTGGACTATGGACATAGAACCAGTGGGTACACCCTGATCATCACGCAGCCATGACCGACAGCTCATTGTCACTGCACGCACCACTTTTGTCATCACCTTACACACAATCACATGTCACAGTTTGTAATAAATGCACCTTTTTCACTAACTGCTGTTTGTGCCCTGTGTTTTATTTGTACGGAATACAACGGCCACCTTGGGCGGAAAGGCACCTGATGCGTGGCATGGCAATGGAATCCGGAGGGCCTGTAGGGACCTAGGGGTGGGAGACAGAACAGGAGCACATTCAATGAGTGTGTCACACACCCATCACACAGTACATGTCAACAACTACAAGCAATGTACACACATCGCACAGAGCAATAGGGCACAATGCCACAGTCACCAACAGTGGCATACTACCCTGGCCATGGAGCGTTGACACACAGCACGTAGTGAACAAACGGCCACCCTGACACAGCACACACACACCTGCACAGATACAGCCACATCAGCCGTCGTACATGGACACTCACCGTCAAGTGAAGTAGCGGGCGATGAGCTGCTGCCGCACATTCCCAGCTTCCTCCTCTCCGCTGTCCTCCTCACTCGAGCTGTCCTGGTCTGCGGGCTGGGGCCCTGGTTGATCTCCGTCATCCACGATGAGGGGGATCTGCTTCCGAATGGCCAGATTGTGCAGCATGCAGCACGCCACCACTATCTGGCACACCTTCTGTGGGGAGTACGCCAGTGCACCCCCGGTGCGGTCCAGGCACCTGAACCTGGACTTGAGGAGGCCAAAGGTACGCTCGACCACACGTCTGGTCCTCCCATGTGCCTCATTGTATCGATCGTCTGCTGGGGTGCGAGGATTCCTCAATGGACTGAGCAGCCATGCCCCATTCGGGTACGCAGAGTCACCTGGGTGTGAGGGACACAGAGAACCGTTGCTATTCCAACTGGACAGGGGACAGCATCGCACAACCAGCACGCTACACCACTCCACATACTCACCGACAATACAGCCACGATCCTGTTGCAGATTGGCCATCAGTCGTGGCAAGATGCTGTTGCGCATTATGTGTGCGTCATGGGCCGAGCCTGGGAACTTTGCACACACGTGGGTGATCACCATGTCCGCAAGGCACACCACTTGCACATTCAGGGAGTGCGTGTGCTTCCTGTTGCGGTACAGGTGCTCAGTGGCCTGTGGTGGAACAAGGCCAACATGTGTGCAGTCAATGGCTCCAACGACGTGTGGGATTCTGCCAAGGGCATAGAATGCACCCTTCACTGCCGCCAATTCACGAGCCCTGGGGAAGCGGATGTACCTGTTTCGGTACAGCATCATGGCTGCCAGTACATCCCTCAGCACCTTGCTGAACATGGGCTGGGACATCCCTCCTCCACTGCCCACTGTGTGCTGGAATGACCCAGTGGTGAAGAAATGCATGGCGGCCATCACCTTAGCCGTGGGGGTGACAGCAGTCGGATACACCCTGCGGGGACGGAGATGGGGTTCTAACATGGCACACAGTCGATGCAGGGTTGGCCTGTCCAGCCGAAACTTCCTAATAACCTCTGTATCGTCCATGTCCACCAGCAATTGGTATGGGCGGTCAATGTTCGGTCTCCGCCTAGGGAAATTGCAGAGGACACATGTCAAAGCAACACAACACATAGCAATTTCGCATACACATCACTGACATGACTGAGCAAGCACATGAGCCACAGCCCAGCTGTCAAGCTGGGACGGCACGGCCACAATACACTTACACAGGTCTCCCAACAATGGCAATGGCTAGTGAGACATACCACTGCCATGTGCATGCACATGGGGATCTAGGCCTCAATGACTTGCGGGGCGTGCTGATGGGGACTGACTGCATATTCGTCAAGCGGCAACGCCACGGCAACATGAGTGTCTGCTGAGCATGGTACTGCTTCCGAGGCTGGATGAGTATGGCACACGACGACGACGATGTGGGCACAGGCTGAGCGGCCAAAACAAGTGGGACCTGTGGCACGAGGGGATATGAGACAGTAGTAGGTGTCAGCACTGCACCCTATGTACAGCACTGTACGGATCACACCTCCCGAAACATTGACAGGTGTCCACATTGACAGCCCCATGCCAAGACGGCTGTGTGCTTGCAGTCACACGTCACAGGTGAGAGGTTACATTGCACGTGCCAGGTGGCAGACGTACATAGTGGGAGCTGGCATGTGTGTGCATGTGTCTCCTGTTCAGGATCCACCAGATGGGCGCTGACTCTGTACTGACCATTGGACACAGCATGTTCCGTGGAAGGCTTGTGTGTGTGGGATGGTGGCACTGGATGTGCCTCCGTTGGGTGGGGGGCCATGCACAGGGCGGGTACGTCGATGATTGCGCATTGTTGGTCACGGTGGGTGCACCAACTAAGATGTGTTGCCCTGTGTTCAATTCCTATGTCCGCATGATGATGGACTGTGGATGTGGGCAGACTACACATTGGTCGATGTGCTGTCTATATGCATGTGCCTTCACACCAGGCACAGCTGCCCCTGCACATGTGACCCCTGCTGGACTCGCTGCTGGGTCTGTGGAGCTGATGCACCTTCTGTGCGTGGGGCGGACAGCTCTCCTCACTTCCCTCATTGCGCATGTCATGTCTTTGCCGCAGGTGACATGGATCATGGAGGGCCCACATGTACGCGTGGGTAGGCTACACATGATTGTTCACTGGTCGCCACCCCCAGTCAGTGTTTCGAATGGGAAGGTTGTCGTGCTGGTGGTATGTTCGATGTGGCGGATGGGCGGGCCTAGGTGCGGGCTTACATTCCGGACATGGGGGGTAGTTGGATTGGCGACTAGTTGCAGTACACACGGGACACGTCTCTTCCTTTCCACATCTGGGTCATCCCTTGTACTAACTGACAGTGATACAGTCATCTTCGCCCCAGCCCTCATGTCCTCCCCTCGCCCCCCAATATGCATGCTCACCTGCGAGGCTAGCGCTTGCACAGGCAGCCCCAAGCTCGCACCAGAGAGGGCAAGGAGTGTATGTGTGGGTCCAGTTGCACGAGTGGGCTGTCTCAGGGTATGATGTGTGGCGGGACGCCGTCCACCTGCGTGGTGCCCCAAATGGAGACCCGGCCTGCATGGACTATGCATCACAGTCTTCGCCTTCCGGATCCGCCACCTGCGACACCCAGTGGCTGTGGCTGCCCTTGCGGCCAGGCCGCGTCCGTCTGTGGCTGATGGCCCACACATTCACTCTTTGGCCTCTCTGGGGAGGGCTCAGGGGTGGTGGCGCACGCGCTTGCACTTAGTCGCAATGGCATGTGGCGTGGTTGGTATGATGGGCAATGGATGGGATGGTGCGAGCCACCTCCCGTGACGTCAGTGCTGCTCGTGCTGTGGTGCGTCCCCCTACACTTCCATTTGACTTTTTGCCATGCTAGACGTTGAGGTTCTATTGCCTGCGTGATATGACCAGGAGGAGCGCGAGGAGACCTCTCACACACCATGCTCCACTGCCATCCCGTGCCCTGTATCGCCTGTGCGGATTGACTATGTTGGGGTTACACCTGGTCGACTGGGGCTGTGTGTGCCTTGTCAAGGGGCATGGCGGGCGCACAACAGGATCCAGCTTGTCCACAGAGGGTAAGCTGAGGTGCGCCTGGTACCGCTTTGTACTTGTGCCCGGCTGCTGTGCACACACGTGTTCACTCCCCCCCGACAGGTGTCCTCTCACGATGCCCAGGGAAGCGGTGGTGTACTGTTCATGACCCCTCCCAACACGGCGTGCTCCAACTTGGCATGTGCGCATCTACCCGTCGCACCCACCCACCTGAGCACTGCGTCCATACGACTTCACACGACACATGTGTGTCTTCCACAGTAGTGCTACTCATTTGCGTTGACATCCAATACCAGTGGACTACATGGTCATGTCACGACTGCCGTGTACTTCACATACTCTCATCCTCTCTCATTCGTACTTGTGAAATGAGTCAGCGGAGACAGTTTTGGTTTCAAACATTATATTGAGTCTTCTATCCTCTGTGATGCAGTATAGTGGACACTACTGGCAGCGGAATACATGTTGAGGATATACTGAGCATGATTGCAAATGGGATAGGGTGTGGGGTTACATGTGATTGGCTGTTGCATGTGGGATGTGGGCTTCAGAGTGACATCTGCTTGGCCAAGGCTGTGCTAATGTACATTTACGTATAGCTGCGGAGCTGCGGACTTTGACACAGACGGTATACATGTAGCCTACCAGACCGCTTGGCATCATGGGCACAGTCCATCTCAGTTCCATGTGACAGGTTTGCTGCGGTTGTTCCTCATGCACGCGTGCATGTGAGATGACATCAGGGCATGTGCTTGCGTGCATGCAGCGGCGTGCCACTTGTTGTTGCACTGTGGTGGTTACTGGACATGTCACAGTCACTGGGGTCGTGTTGTTGTTGTATGCACTTGACGTCCATGCAAAGGTCCTGGTATGGGATTCCCGGGGCGGGGGTGGGAGGGGTGCAGCACCCACAGACTCCAGGCGACCTATTCATGTCCACTGAGCGGTGTGTGTGTCCATGTGCGCTGGATCCATGTCGTGTCCTGGTTGTTCGTGCAGTTCCGTCCATGTGGGTGCGATACACAGAGCCCATGCCACTGCCTCCCACGATGCATGCGGTGTTCCTGGATGTGATGGGGAACAGTGTGCATGTCCCGGTCATATCCGATGTCATGGCGATGTCGTTGATGGTGTGGTTACAGTTGCCGGTCGTTTGGTATGGCTGTTGTGGTGGTGACTGGCCAGTCCGTGCGGAAGCTAAGCATGGGTGCGGGGTTGGACATCATAGGTCACTCGGGGAACCTGCGTTGTGGTCCGACGTATTTACAGGTTGTCAGGTATGCGATGCCGTCCAGCAGGGTTTCCATGTCATTGGTGGTGTACATGTTTGCCAGCCAATGTAGCGGATGGTGGCTGTCAAGGTGTTGTTCGTAAGTTGTCCCTTGGAGGACCATGATGGGGCATGCTGGGTGACATTCGATGTAGCTGTTCTCGATGATCCATCGTGTGGAGGCACAGTGGTCCCATTTCAGTGCGGGTGCGATGTTGGCCACATACGCCATGCCCCCATAGGCAGAGCAGGCCCTGTCGTGTGCGTCCAGAGGGAGGAGTAGTGGTAGCAGGTCCGCCTTCAGACATGCCGGGTTGGAGAGGCATATCTCGACGGGATGCTGGTAGGGACACCTCCGACAGTAGAAGACGGGCATGACGCAGCTGAACAATGTGATGCGGTAAGTCAGTCGGTAACTTACGTTCAGCAGGGACAGGAGATCGCATCCCAATGTATGGAACAGGTTGGTTTTGTACAGCTTGAGCTGTTCGGCGTAGTTGGGTAGGTGTGTTGCGGTTGCCATTTCGCAGCGGTGCGTTGTGGTGGCATGCTCCGGCTGTGTGTGCAGTCTGCAATGTGCATGCTCCGAGGTTGCTGTGAGCTCTGTGTAGTCGTAGGGAGACAGGACTTGTGTTCTGTTTGCTTGTTTGGAGGACACGGGCCCTCTTCCCACATGCTTCTCAGACAGTTCAAGGTCAGTGATGTGTGACTCCTTCCAATTAACTTGCATGTGGCCGACATGGGGGAGTGTTTTCTTCTTTCTTCCCCGTCCGTTGTGTGCTTCTGTGATATGCGCTATCTGCCCTGTGGTCGGTCTCCTCGGCATGCCTGTGTTGGTCTATTCTTGGACAATGGCTGTATTCACCGGCTTCTGTCGTAGGGCTGTGGTTTCGGTGTTGGAATGGAAGGTCATTCAGTGCTGTCTGCTCTCCCTTGTGTGGGCGGCAGGCTGCCTTTCCGCTCTGCGTTGGGCCTTGTGTGTGAATGTTATTCTTGGGCCACCTGTTGTCGGTCCCCGTGCTCTTTGGTGTTCCGTTTTATATGTCTTGTTCATATGTGCAGGGTGGTATGGGTTTTTCAGTGTGGTACTGGCGTTCCTCTTCCCGAAGGGGCCCTGCTTCTCCTAGTTGGTGTTGCCGCCGCTGTGTGCTACGCCATGTTTGTTACACTGGGGTGTGTCCTGCTGTTGCGTGACTTCACTGACATGTGTGCGTCGGTTGTGTGGCGTTGGGTGTTGTCCGTGAATTGGGCGTTGGGGACATGTCTGTGGCAGGCCTGTCACGTGTCATGTGCGTTCGGGGTGGGGCTGATGTGTGTGCTGCTTGGTTGTGTCCCTGTGTCTGTGTGCGACGCATGCATGGCGCTGCGGTTGGCCTCTGCATTGTGCGCATGTGTGGCGGCGTCATCGGCGCTTTGGGGCCGTGACGGGGTGGTTGGTTCCTAGTCCCAGGTGGTGTGTACACATGTGTTCCGCGATGTTACGATTTGGCCTGTGTGTCATATGTGGATGCAATGGTGGATGTGTAGTGTACACGCGCTGGTGGGGGGTTGTCCGCTTTTCCGCCCTTGCACTGTGTGCGCTGTTTGCGTGCACTTGTTGTGTGTGTGCCTACCTGCGTCTCCGCGGTACGTTGCGTCCTTGGTGGTGCATCAGCAGAAGCATGGGAAGGGCCTGCAGTGCTGGATTCATGCTCGGGGTGCCGCTTCTTCGTTGTCCGTGCTCTGCGTCCGTGTTACCGCCTCTCTTTCACGTGCGGTGTCTCTTAGCCGTGGGAGCCGTTTGTTTGCGGCATCGTAATTTATACGCCGGGCGGGACGTGTTTCGTCGGACGGTGTGTGTCAGTTGGGCTGCGCCGCTACGTGTACGGGCGCACTTTGATGGCGGACGGTGTTGCTGGCTTGCCGGCGGTGTTTGGCCTACTTTTCGCATCGTAATTGGACGGGCGTGTGGACTGCTGCGTGCCGGCGGTAACTGGTGCTTTTTGCATCCGCCAGCACGGCGGTGGTGCTTCCGCCCGCCATCGTAATGAGCCCCTTAAATATTACAATATTTAAAAAAAAAAATTAAATACATTTTACACTACATTAACTTAAACAGTAAAGAAAATATTAGATAGCGGAGAGGATAAAATTACTATTCCCACTCCAGAGAGTGCAACAGTAGGGAAAGTGTTGGATAGCATAGGAATAAAAATTACTATTCTCACTCCAGTGAGTGCAACAGTAGGGAAAATGTTGGATAGCGGAGGGTTAAAAATTACTGTTCCCACTCCAGTGAGTGCAACAGTAGGGAAACTGTTGGATACCATAGGGGTAAAAATTACTATTCCCACTCCAGTGAGTGCAACAATAGGGAAAGTGTTGGCTAGCGTAGGAGTAAAAATTACTATTCCCACTCCAGTGAGTGCAACAGTAAGGAAAGTGTTGGAAAGTGTATGGGTAAAATTTACTATTCCCACTCCAGTGAGTGCAACAGTAGGGAAAGTGTTGGATAGCGTAGAAGTAAAAATTACTATTCCCACTCCAGTGAGTGCAACAGTAGGGAAAGTGTTGCATAGCGTAGGGGTCAAAATTACTATTCCCACTCCAATGAATGCAACAGTAGGGAAAGTGTTGGATAGCGTAGGGGTAAAAATTACTATTCCCACTCCAGTGAGTGCAACAGTAGGGAAACTGTTGGATAGCGTAGGGGTAAAAATTACTATTCCCACTCCAGTGAGTGCAACAGTAGGGAAAGTGTTGGATAGCGTAGGAGTAAAAATTACTATTCCCACTCCAGTGAGTGCAACAGTAGGGAAAGTATTGGATAGCGGAGGTGTAAAAATTACTATTCCCACTCCAGAAAGTGCAACAGTAGGGAAAGTGTAGGATAGCGTAGGGGTAAAAATTACTATTCCCACTCCAGTGAGTGCAACAGTAGGGAAAATGTTGGATAGCGTAGGGGTAAAAATTACTATTCCCACTCCAGTGAGTGCAACAGTAGGGAAAGTGTTGGATAGCGGAGGGGTAAAAATTACTATTCCCACTCCAGAAAGTGCAACAGTAGGGAAAGTGTTGGATAGCGTAGGGGTAAAAATTACTATCCCCACTCCAAAAATTGCAACAGTAGAGAAACTGTTGGATAGCGGAGGAGAACAAATTACTATTCCCACTACAGTGAGTGTAACAGTAGGGAAAGTGTTGGATAGCAGAGGGGTCAAAATTACTATTCCCACTCCACTGAGTGCAACAGTGGTGAAATATTAAAAATTTCAAAAACATAGAAAAATTATTTAATATAAAAAAAATACAAAAAAATAACTACAAACATTAATTTATAAAAGTTTAAAAACAACATTCTACTAACAAATAACTATTTTTAAAATAAATTAATTATAATAAAAAAATTATTTATTAATAATTTTTAAATACATTAATTCACACCATATTCCCCTATAAACACACAAAAAACTCCTACATATTTGACACAATTTACATATTTATAAATTAATAAATTATAGTTTACAAAGAATAAATAATTAATTATTAATAAATAAATTAGCACAAACAACACTATAAAATAGAAATAAAAATAAAGACCAATAAATAAAAAATATTCATTACTTTATTTTAATTAAATTACTTCCCACCCTATTCCAATATAAAACTACAACCCACTTCTTTAAAAAATAACACTATTAATATAATTATCAATTAATCAATTAATAAAATTTTATAACCAATTAATAATTAATTAACTATAATTTAATTATAAATAATATTAAAAACATATTATTAATTACTTTATTATAATTAAATTACTTCCCACCCTATTACCCTATAAACTCACAACGCGCTCATAAAAAATAACCAATTAATATAATTGTCAAGTAATTAAAAAATAATAATTAATAACCAATTAATCATTAATTATTAATAAATTAATTATAAATACTAATAAATAAAAGTTATTAATTACTTAATTATAATTAAATTACCTCCGACCCTATTCCCCTATAAACCCACAACTTGCTCCTAAAAAAAGTAACGCAATTAATATAATGATCAATTAATTAATTTAAAAAAATTAATAACCAATTAATAATTAATTGATAAAAAAAATTTGGGAAATACTAATAAATAAAAATTAATTACTTTATTATAATTAAATTACTTCCCACCCTATTCCCCTATAAATCCACAACCCGCTCCTAAAAAAAATAACGCAATAAATATAATTATCAATTAACTAATTAATAAAAATTAATAACCAATTAATAATTAATTAATAATAAATTAATTATAAATACTAATTAATAAAAATTATTAATTTCTTTATTATAATTAAATTACTTCCCACCCTATTCCCCTATAAACCCACAACCCGCGACAGAACTAAAATATGCAAAATTATTTTACATAAAATAAATAACTTCTATAAATTTCACACATACATTAAAAAACAGATATACTTATACAAAAAACATTAAATAACATTCTATTAACATACACACTAAAATACACAACACTAATATAAATATCGATATTATTAACAACGATATTTTAGCAAATGATATTACTAACTTTGATATTAAAATAAACAATATTTCTTACCTTCATGTCGATATTCTGGTCACCGATATCTTGATGTCGATATTCTGTACCTCCGATATTCACAACTCGATATTTTTGTAGGTCGAAAATAAAAACTCAATATTATGGGGCCGATTCTGATTCGGGCTGGAAATCTCTC
The DNA here is from genome assembly GCA_963921515.1 of Calotriton arnoldi. Classification (NCBI taxonomy): domain Eukaryota; kingdom Metazoa; phylum Chordata; class Amphibia; order Caudata; family Salamandridae; genus Calotriton; species Calotriton arnoldi. Next base: position 991,999 of record CAWUFW010006777.1, on the reverse strand, counting down.
CGACCGAGCCGGACCCGGACAGATTTCCGACCGAATCGGACCCATGCAGCCCGACCGAACGAGTACGATGCGCACGTATGCCATCGGACTCGAGTCGGTCGGACTCCCATTGAAGTCAATGGGAGCCTGTCGTGCAACGCGTATGCGGACTCCCATTGACTCACTGGGTGCGAGGCGGACCAGGGCACCCCCTACAGCGTGTACGCGGCGAAGCGACTCGCGCCGTACGTGCACAGGTAGGGGGGACCCATGGGTCCCCCCTGTGTGTGACTCGCAGGCTACGCGTACAGGGGGGTCCGACACGGACCCCCAAAGTACGGCTCCGACTGCTCTTTGGAGCCGGAGTGCGCAGCTCGGTCGGACTGCTCGCAGCGCGCATCGTACTTACCCGGCCGGGGAACGTCTCCAATGCGCGGTGCGAGTCGAGTCCGAGCGAGTCGGTCGGTGCGGTTAGACCCGGGAACGAGTCGGTCGGAGCGGTCGGGACGCCCGGACGAGTCGGTCGGCGATTTCGCATCGTACTCGCTCGCCCGGACGCGCGTACGAATCGGTCGGGCAATAGGGCTCCGAATCGGATCCGGTTAAGCCGAATCCGATTCGGAGCCCTACCGGCCGAGATCGGAATCGGCCCCTATGTCTGTTTAACATCCCGGGAGGTGCAGTCTGACAATAAGTAAATAGCCTGATGGGATATCCAGGTGGATATACAGTGGGATGCTAGTGCATAAAAAGTGCCACCATGCCGTGGCCAAGGTAGTGTTTGAGCTAACCTGGAGTGGTATGTAACCGGATCCCCCAGTAGGGGGAAACGGAAAGGATGTACACATAGAGTCAAAAACACAGTACAGTGCCCTAAGGCCATGATATTAGAGCTGGCCTGGAGTAGTATATAACCAAATGCCCCCAGTAGAGAGAAACTGCAAGATTTTCACAACCACTCGAGAATTCAAAAAGAAAAAAGTCAAAATATGACCGGGTACCCCAATGGGGGGAAGCAGCGAGGCTGTCCACCTACAGTCAAGAAAACGGTTCAATGCCCTACAGCCGTAATAATAGGACTGGCCTGGAATGGTATAAAGACGGATGCATGTGTAGGTTTATTCTGCCACAGATCAAAAAACTGTTCTTTCATCTACCTTTTTCCCTTTTTCTTCTTTTTCTTATTGAGAATTATTTTTCTTATTGAGAATTATTTTTCTTATTGAGAATTATTTTAAATGTGTACCATGGTTTTTCAACAGGGTTTGACTACAGGGGTTTCCCCTCCCTCCTCCCATGGGGCAAGTAGCTTTGGTATCTAGGGTAAGAACAGTGAGATTTATATTCTCACTTTTTTATTTGATTTCATGTACACAAATAGAGTGTCACATGTCACATAAGTAGTCACTTATGTTTTTCTGAAACAATGCATGTTTTGCGTTCAGTTCTCAACTACTTAGAAGGTTTGGCAGTGTATATATTTCTCTCAATCAATTTCTCTTTTACAGGCTTGAAATTAGAGGCCATCAAGTTGTGGAGTGTGGCAGTGCTCACGCCCACACAGTGGTTTACTCTTACCACTAGCTGGTAAGAACGGAGCCCTCTATGTTCTTTTTAGGTCCTGACGAATGCCCTGGACCCAAGCGGGCCATTAAGGCAGAAACATGTTGACCTCTCACATAACGGATAGGGGACATTAATTCCCCCACATACCGTCACTTGATTTTAATATCATATAGTTACCTTTAACATTAAAAACACGATTAAGATAACTATAATGTTTTTTAACCACACTTTTTGTTTATGGGCCCCCACTTAGTTTAGAAGTGCATCCCTGTCGTCAGGTGTATGCCCGCCCTCTATCAAACCAAGGTTTTAGAGGGCGAGGACTGGTCAATGATGAAGCATGACACCAGGTGGTGTGTGAGACCAGTCCGTTACTTTTTGTGAGATGCCTTCACTTACAAATACATCCCAAACCTCGTAGTGGCAATTCAGTTAGGAGCAGCTTTTTGTGGTTAGACATAAAGACGGATGCCCCCAGTAGAGAGAAACAGCAAGATTTTGACAACCACTCAAGATTTAAAAAAGGAAAACACTCCGGACCAACCCCCTTCGGCTTGAATGAGGGTCTGAGTTTGCCTAGCAGCGATGACACGCAGCTTCACAAACATGAAAGCAAGTGGTCGAAAACAAGAGGGTGCCTACCTTCAGGGCGAATTCCTCGTGGCCGGTTCTTGCAACCGGGACGGGAATGGAGCTCAATCAGGTACGCCTGGTATATGGCGTCTGACCGAACCTAAGCCCCGCCTAGATGGAACGATGGAATGGAGGTTGGAGACTGATGAAGTACAAGGGAGTCTCCTTCTGGGTTCTAAAAACAAATGAAGGACTCTGATCTTATATAACTAAAAACAAAACAGTTACAGTGAATTTAGACAGAAAAATGGCTACGGAACCACAATCCACATGTGCAGACTCGATAACTTTATTGAGAAGGCTCTAAAGTGGACAGGTAAAAATATGCCGTTTCTCTCTACTGGGGGCATCCGTTTTTATACCATTCTAGGCCAGTCCTATTATTACAGCTGGAGGGCATTGGACCGTTTTGTTGACTGTAAGTGTACAGCCTCGCCGTTTCCCCCCATTGGGGTACCTGGTCATTTTTTGAATTTTTCTTTTTGAATTCTCGAGTGGTTGTGAAAATCTTGCCGTTTCTCTCTACTGGGGGCATTTGGTTATATACTACTCCAGGCCAGCTCTAATATCACGGCCTTAGGGCACTGGACTGTGTTTTTGAATGTATGTGTACAGCCTTGCCGTTTCCCCCTACTGGGGGATCCGGTCACATACCACTCCAGGTTAACTAAAACACTACCTTGGCCACGGCATGGTGGCACTTTGTATGCACTAGCGTCCCACAGTATATCCACATGAATATTGCATCAGGCTATTTGTAGGAGAGTAGGATCTGCTTCACATGGGTACCCCCACTTTTTGCTGGTGCTTCACTATTTTTCGACTTTGGTCTGGCTGGGGCCCTGCTAATCAGAACCCCAGCCTAGCTGCTTCCTCTCTAAAATGGTTTCCATGTACCTTAGGTACATCTCTGATTGGATTCTGGAGTGCCCTTATAAGTCCCTAGTATATGGTATACTATGTACCCAGGGCATAGGTACCTCAGAGGCCTACCAGGGGCTGAAGCATGTATTGTGCCACCCCTGGAAGGCCCTGCAAAATGACACCACAGGTCTGCTACTGCAGCCTGGGTAAGGTGGTGCATGCATCCCTTACGGAGGTATAGGCTACCTATATCACTACCATTACACACACATATAAACCTATAAGTCACTCCTATGGCAGGCCTTAACAATCCTGAAGGCAGAGTGCTTGGTTTTTATGTGAGAGGGTGACCCTGCATGAGCAGAGCCCCTCTGAAGCGTTCGGAGCCACTCCTCTGATGCTGATTGTGGTGCAGCCTGACCATATACTCTTAAGTGCATTATAACCTCGCGTTAAATGCTAACTTTGCGATGGCTGCACGGAAACATGTTGTGTTTGGTGTCAAACATCTTGGAATACTACCCCCCCGCCAGTTCTGGCGGCGGGGGTAGCATTCCACCCTTCTAGTGGGAGAGACATGTACACACCGGGCTACCCGGTATTAACTTTACAGAGCCCTGGTATCACAAAATGGATGCCGCTGCCACAGACATGGGTCTGGCCTCCTGCTGCTGACCGAAACTCCGGCAGGGGAGGCCTGGACAATAGGTTTCCTGTCGAAGGGAGGTGCAACCACCTCCCCAGACAAGATAATGTGTATTGGGGCTGGGCGAGAGCACTCTCTGGTGCTTTGAAGTCCTGCACTGGGGGCACATTTGGTGTCCCTGTGCATAGGCCAGTTCAAACCGGTTGCAGGGGCTACCTGCCCCTGCTCTGGCATGAAACTGGACAAAGGGAATGGGTGAAACGACCCCTCTTCCCTGACCCTCCCATAGGTGGGTCCCCAGAGTATGTCCAACCCCCTACCTTAGTATAAGTATGGGACCCCAGTCCTTAGGACTTTAGATTACCCTGGACGAAACTCTGAAGCCGAATCCTGGACCTTCAACGCTCTACTTGAAGATTAGAGGACTGAAGAATCTCCCTTGGGGTCAAGGAGTGACTCCCCTGCTTGGCAGGCACCTAAGAAGCAATTGTCTGGTCTGCATCGCTGAAGCTCCCGCCGGACGCGGAAGTCTTTGCAACACCAGAGGTAGATTTCCAGACTTCCCCGAGGCTGCCCTGACACCCCAGCGAAGCTGAGGACCTTAGCTGTCATGGGTAACGTGGAACCGTGACCCCTGGACACCAAGAACTTTTGCAAGTGCATCCTCTTCCTGGTCTCCCACGAAGTTGTGCTTTGGGCTCCGAGTAGCCCCCGCCTCCAGCACCGACTGCATCGAAGATCACTGGCCTCCACTCCACGAGTGTCCTGTGAGCCAGCTCCAAGTGCGTCCACTCGAGGCTCCTTAGCGGTTGCTAGTCCATTGGCTAGTGGGCCCTCCCGAAGGCAACTCTTCTTCTGCTTGGGCTTTCCTGGTTGCTATAAACGTGCCCTGACTTACTCTTTCTGGGTGAGTCCCCCAGACCTTGCTGGTCTGCATCAACGTCCTTTCTTTGTTCCCACGTGACTTGCCGTTGCCAAGGCTTGTTGGGTCCAATCCGGTCGCCGACACCGCAGCAATCGACAGACGTTGTGGGACAGCTCAAATCCAGCTCCTGGTTGTTGTCGACGCCTCCTGGACCTCGTGGCTGAAGAGTCAAGACGACCACCAACCTACCTGAAGCACCCAACATCGGTGGGCATCTGCTCATCGCCTTCCTGGTCACTGGCTAGTGACCTAGACTCTGTCCCCTCTGCTTTCAGGTCCTTCAGATCTTCGATCCACTCTTGGATCCACCCGGACGCTTTCGACTTGGTCGCCAGCAGCCTGCTGCAGCAGATCGCCATTGAAAACGACGACGAAACCCGACACCAAAAGACACCTATGCACCCGGCTTCCCTGGGTGAGGTAACTCGAGTACTCCGGTGCTCCCATGGGTATTGACTCTAGAACGGCCTAGTTCTAAAGGGGTTTGCTCCAAGTCCTCTTCTAAGTGTCCTTTCCTTTTAAAAACCTAACCGCGACTTTCCCCATAGAAGTTAACGGTGATTCGCAGCTGTGTTCCAACACTGCACGCGTCCCCCGTGGGTCCCCTGTGTCACTACCTTGGGTGGTTCCTTGTGGTCCAAGCACTTCTACAGGCTCTAGGCCTTGTGTCTAGCTCAGTCGTGGTTCTTATACCACTTTATTGGTATATGGTTTGGTACGCCCCTAGGGCTCAAACGTGTATTTGTGCTATTACTGTTGATATTTGACTTGTAAACTACGTACTTCGAACTCTAGCCTCATAAAGAGACTAGAGGGGTGTGTTTAAGACTAAATACATATATTTTATATATATACCTGGTGTGGTCCTCTTTCATTTGGTCACTCAAGAGATTATAGACTGGTAAAACAAGCTGCTTTACATTCCTTCAAGACTTAGGGGCCGATTCCGATTCCGGCCGGAAATCTCTCCGACCGAGCCGGACCCGGAGAGAATTCCGACTGAATCGGACCCTAGCAGTCCGAGCAAACGAGTACGATGCGCACGCATGCCATCAGACTTGATCGGTCGGACTCCCATTGAAGTCAATGGGAGCCTGTCGTACAACGCGCGGGCTCCCATTGACTCAATGGGTGCGAGGCGGACAAGGGCGCCCCCTACAGCGTGTACGCATCCATGCGCATCGCGGCATACATGCACAGGTAGGGGGGACCCATGGGTCCCCCCTGTGTGCGACTCGCGCGCCTACGCGTGTAGGGGGGTCCGACGCGGACCCCCAAAGTCCGGCTCCGACAGCTTTTTCGAGCCGGACGGCGCGAGTCGGTCGGACTGCTCGCGGCGCGCATCGTACTTACCCGGCCGGGAAACGTCTCCATAGCGCGGTGCGAGTCGTGTCCATGCGAGTCGGTCGGAGCGTGTTGAAGCCGCGTTCGAGTCGGTCGGCGATTTCGCGGGTGCTTGCATCGTACTCGCTCGGCCGGACCCGCGTACGATTCGGTCGGGAAACAGGGCTCCGAATCGGATCCGGTGAATCCGAATCCGATTCGGAGCACTACCGGCCGAGATCGGAATCGGCCCCTTAGCCTGAAGGCTGCTCTCCATAGCTACCACTAGGATAGCTTTCAATAAAGGTTGTTTTTAACCTATCTACAATAAGGGGTTGTTTGGACTGGTGAAAGGTGCCCACTAGAATTACTTGACAGCATATAACAGGCCAACTTCTCACATTGGTGTGCAGCGTTTGGGATTCCAGCTTGCTATTGTTTTACCAGATAATCCCAATTGAATTGATCAACTGAAAACCACTAAGGGTACCTTAGGTACATATAAAAACAAGCTTAGTATACAGTAAGTTCTACTGAACTTAGAGTTGTGTGTTAAGGGCCTAGCACACCCTTTCTACAACTCAAGAGAGTTTAGTAGGCCACACTAGAGTAGGTAGTGCATACACCACACCTCACTAGTAATGTCTTCACTACCAGGAACCAGTGGGCTCCTGCCATCCAAATATGACAACCTCCCATTCGTGGAATTGAGAGAGTTGTGCAAGATTAGGAAGTTGAAGACAGGCAAAAGTGCCAACACCCAACGTCTCCTGGAGATGCTTCTGCTAGGTGATCTTAGAAGACCCATAGGGTCTGCAAGGGTAGGCAGAGAGGGTGGGGCAGAAGATGAGGAAGGGACCAGGGATGAAAATCCCCAGGACCTGACCTCTGAAACTGGCCAGGAAGGTGACAATGACCTTGCCCTGGAAAATGCAGCTCCTCCTGCAGATGAGGAGGAGGATCAGGATGACCTCCCCTTTGTCCCCCCAGGAAGAGTTGTGAGTGTGCCCAGAAGGTCTAGATCTCCTTCTCAGGAGTCTAACCACTCTGACACCTCAGTAGGGACCTCTGTTTCCTCTCATAGGAGGGAATCCTCCAGTGAAAGGAAAGAGAGACTGCTCAAGTATGGGGAAGCTCAGTTGAGACTCAGAAGAGAGCAGTTGGCTATAGACAGGGAGTCCCTAGAGCTTCAAAGACAAAGAAGAAAGTTGGGACTAGAGTCCCATGGTGGCAGCAACTTCCCTAGTGGTAGGGAAAGGTCTTATGACCATAGAAACCTGAGCAAGATTGTCCCTCCCTACCAGAGTGGGGATGACATCCACAAATGGATTTCTGCACTGGAGAGGGCCTGTAAAGTACAGAGGGTCCCTCAGGAGCAGTGGGCAGCACTCTTGTGGATCTCCTTTGCAGACAAAGGTAGAGATAAGCTCCTCTCTGTTAGAGAAGAGGATGCTGATAATTATCCAGTCTTAAAAAGTGCATTGATTGATGGGTTTGGCCTAACCACTGAACAGTACCGGTTAAAGTTCAGAGATACCCAAAAGGCACAGAATCAAGACTGGGTGGACTTTGTTGATTGTTCTGCTAAGGCTCTGGAAGGTTGGTTAGTGGGCAGTAAGGTATGTGACTTCAAAGGATTGTACAATCTTATCATGAGGGAGCAGATTCTTAATAACTGTCAAAATCAGCTGTTGCATCAGTACCTGGTGGACTCTGATCTGACCTCTCCTCAAGAATTGGGAAAGAAGGCAGACAAATGGGTCAGAACCAGGGTGAGGCAGAAGGTACAGAACCAAGGTGGTGACCCAAAGAAGCAAGATTCTAAAAACTCTGACAAGGGTGGGGAGAAGGGTAAAGACCAGAAGTCTTCACAAGGCCCCCAAAAATCTTCTTCAGGTGGGGATTCACAGTTTAACAAAGGGAAAGGCCAAAAGAAACCATGGTGCAAAGCCTGTAAGCAAAAGACACACTGGACCAGTGATTGCACCAAGTCCAAAGACTCTATTCCAGCCCCCACCAGTGCCCCTAAGGCACCTGTTCCCCCTAGTGCAGTTACAATTGGTGGTGGGAGTACACAAGCCAAGGGTTTAGTAGGGTTGACCCTGGGTAATGAGATGAGCTCTGGCCTAGTCAGAGAACTCACTCAGGCTGTCCTAGTCTGTGATGGAGGCATGGATGTGACCTCCTCTGTGAGTCCCAGTAATCTGGGCAAGTACAGGCAACAGCCATTAATAAATGGAAAAGAGGCTTGGGCATTTAGGGACACAGGGGCAAGTGTCACCATGGTGACACAAGACCTTGTGGATCCTGGGCAGATTATACTTGGTGAAATGTACCAAGTGACCAATGCTAGCAATGTCATAACAGACCATACTCTGGCAGTTGTTAACTTCTCCTGGGGAGGGGTAACTGGCCTTAAGAAGGTTGTGGTGAGTGCAAACCTACCAGTTGAATGCTTGCTTGGCAATGATCTAGAAACTTCAGCTTGGGCAGAAGTGGAGCTCAGGACCCATGCAGAAATGCTGGGCATCCCTGCAGATGTGTTTGCTGTGACCAGGTCACAGAGCAAAATGTCTAACACTGAACAGGCCTTGGATCCTGGAACAATGGACCAAGTGCCATCCAAGAGGAGGAGTAGTAGGGTAAAGGCAGTGCCTTCTCCCTTGGCTCAGAGGGAAGATCAGTCTCTTCAGGGAGATGATCTCAGTCCTGAGGAAGGAACTGTCCCAGAGGAGCTTGAGCCTGATCAGGTTGAGTTCTTAGGGACAGGGGGCCCTTCCAGGGCAGATCTGAGCCAGGAGCAGCAGAGCTGCCCCTCTCTTGATCCCCTCAGACAGCAAGCTGCTGCTGAGGCTGCTGGGAATGCTAGTGGTCCCCATAAAGTGTATTGGGATGATGGACTCTTGTACTCAGAGTGCAGAGACCCCAAGCCTGGTGCCACCAGGAGGTTGGTTATACCTCTGAAGTTCAGGGGCTTCCTATTGACCCTAGCCCATGACATTTCTCTAGCAGGTCACCTGGGCCAGAACAAGACTTGGGACAGAATTGACCCTCACTTTCACTGGCCCCACATGTCTGAAGACACCAAGGAGTTTTGTCGCTCCTGTGTAACCTGCCAGGCCAGTGGCAAGGCAGGTGGCACTACAGGCCCCCCTGATACCACTACCTGTGGAGGGGGTTCCCTTTGAAAGGGTGGGGATTGACATTGTTGGTCCCATGGATCCCCAAACAGCATCTGGGCACAGGTTTATCCTGGTGGTGGTGGACCATGCCACCAGGTACCCAGAGGCTATTCCCCTTAGGACCACTACAGCACCTGTGGTGGCAAGAGCCCTCCTGGGATTTTTTTTTTCAAGAGTGGGCTTCCCTAAGGAGGTTGTATCAGAAACGGGTGCAAACTTTATGTCTGGATACTTGAAGGCAATGTGGAAGGAGTGTGGAGTGACTTACAAGTTCACCACACCCTATCACCCACAATGCAATGGTTTAGTTGAGAGATTCAACAAAACCTTGAAGGGCATGATTAAAGGGCTCCCAGAGAAGCTTAGGCGAAGATGGGACATACTCTTGCCCTGCCTTTTATTTGCATACAGGGAGGTGCCTCAAAAGGGGGTTGGCTACAGCCCTTTTCAACGTTTGTTTGGTCACCCTTTCAGGGGTCCATTGTGCCTGGTGAAGGAAGGATTGGAGTTACCTCTCAAGCCCCCAAAGCAGGATATAGTGGACTACATACTTGGTCTCTGCTCCAGGATGGCTGAGTACATGAAAAAGGCAACTAAAAACCTTGAGGCTAGCCAGGAACTCCAAAAAGCCTGGCATGACCAAAAGGATGTACTGACTGTTTACCATCCAGGGCAGAAGGTGTGGGTGTTGGAGCCAGTGGCCCCAGCAGCTCTCCAAGACAAATGGAGTGGACCCCATACCATTGTTGAGCAGAAGGGTGAGGTTACCTATTTGGTAGACCTAGGAACACCCAGGAGTCCCCACAGGGTTCTCCATGTCAACAGATTGAAGCCATATGTGGACAGGGCATGCATGGGCTTGCTCATGGCTACTGATGAGGGATAGGAGGAAGAGAGTGACCCACTCCCTGACCTGCTCTCACAGAACCCTGATGATGGGTCAGTGGATGGTGTAGCCTTGGCAGGCAGCCTCACTGCCCAGCAGCAAACTGATTGCAGAGAGGTGCTCAATCAGTTCAGGCATATGTTCTCTCTGACTTCAAGTCAGACCACCTGGTGCACTCATGAAGTGGACACTGGGGACAGTCTGCCTATTAAAAATAAGATTTATAGGCAACCTGACCATGTCAGGGACTGTATCAGGACAGAAGTCCAGAAAATGTTGGATTTGGGAGTTATTGAACCCTCAGATAGCCCTTGGGCTAGTCCAGTGGTCCTTGTGCCAAAACCTCACACCAGTGGTGGGAAAAGAGAGATGAGGTTTTGTGTGGACTACAGGGGTCTCAATGCAGTCACTAGGACTGATGCCCATCCAATACCCAGGGCAGATGAGCTAATAGACACTTTGGCCTCAGCCAAGTATCTAAGCACATTTGACCTAACAGCTGGCTACTGGCAGATCAGGCTAGCTGATGATGCAAAGCCAAAAACAGCATTCTCAACCCCTAGTGGGCATTATCAATTTGTGGTAATGCCCTTTGGTTTGAAGAATGCCCCTGCCACTTTCCAAAGGTTAGTGAATACAGTTCTCACAGGTCTGGAAGCCTATAGTGCAGCATATCTAGATGATATTGCTGTCTTTAGCTCCACCTGGGAGGATCACCTGGTCCACCTAAGGAATGTTTTAGAGGCCCTGCAAAAGGCAGGCCTCACTATCAAGGCCACCAAGTGCCAGATAGGGCAGAGTCAGGTTGTGTACCTGGGCCACCTTGTAGGTGGAGGCCAGGTTCAACCACTGCAGAGCAAAATCCAGACCATCATGGACTGGGTTGCTCCAACTACCCAGAGTCAGGTGAGAGCCTTCTTAGGACTGACTGGGTACTATAGGAGATTTGTCAAGGGGTATGGATCAATAGTGACACCCCTGAATGACTTAACTTCCAAGAGAATGCCCAAAAAGGTTCAGTGGACAGCTAGCTGTTAAAAGGCATTTGATGACCTGAAGCAGGCCATGTGCACTGCTCCCATTCTACAGAGTCCTGATTACTCCAAGAAGTTCATTGTCCAAACAGATGCATCTGAATTGGGGGTAGGGGCTGTACTGTCACAATTGAATGATGAAGGTCAGGATCAGCCAGTAGCTTTTATTATTTATTTTATTTATTTATTTATGAGTTTTATAGAGCGCGAACTTGACCCGTTAGGGTATCAGAGCGCTTTACAGGAAAACATAGCCGTGTACAAAATAGGCATAGCATTATCCAGTTGCGGATTGAATGAGAGACGGTAAGGTGCAGGGTACACAGGGAGATAGGGCATGTATTTACAGATTAAATATCCAAATACTCAGGAACGAGGTAACATTTTTACAGATTAAATATCCAAATACTCAGGAGCGAGGTAACATTTTTACAGATTACGTTAACCAATGTTCGCGACAAGGCCCCCAGTTTCTGATGGGATGAGCTCGATAATCCGAAGGGAGGCAATAGATGGCCATAGAAGCCATTATTAGCAGAAGGCTGACCCCTAGAGAGAAACGTTGGTCAGCCATTGAGAGGGAGGCCTTTGCTGTGGTCTGGGCTCTGAAGAAGTTGAGGCCATACCTGTTTGGTACTCACTTCCTTGTTCAAACAGACCATAAGCCCCTCTTATGGCTAAAACAAATGAAGGGTGAAAACCCCAAACTGCTAAGGTGGTCCATTTCCCTACAGGGGATGGACTTTACAGTCGAACATAGACCTGGGAGTAACCATGCCAATGCAGATGGACTCTCTAGGTACTTCCACTTAGAACATGAAGACTCAACTGGTCAAGGTTAGTTTAATGTCCCTGCGTTTGGGGGGGTTGTGTAGGAGAGTAGGATCTGCTTCACATGGGTACCCCCACTTTTTGCTGGTGCTTCAATGTTTTTCGACTTTGGTCTGGCTGGGGCCCCGCTAATCAGAACCCCAGCCTAGCTGCTTCCTCTCTAAAATGGTTTCCATGTACCTTAGGTACTTCTCTGATTGGATTCTGGAGTGCCCTTATAAGTCCCTAGTATATGGTATACTATGTACCCAGGGCATAGGTACCTCAGAGGCCTACCAGGGGCTGAAGCATGTACTGTGCCACCCCTGGAAGGCCCTCCAAAATGACACCACAGGTCTGCTACTGCAGCCTGGGTAAGGTGGTGCATGCACCCCTTACGGTGGTATAGGCTACCTACATCACTACCATTACACACACATATAAACCTATAAGTCACTCCTATGGCAGGTCTTAACAATCCTGAAGGCAGAGTGCTTGGTTTTTATGTGAGAGGGTGCCCCTGCATGAGCAGAGCCCCTCTGCAGCGTTCGGAGCCACTCCTCTGATGCTGATTGTGGTGCAGCCTGACCATATATTCTTAAGTGCATTATAACCTCGCGTTAAATGCTAACTTTGGGATGGCTGCACGGAAACATGTCGTGTTTGGTGTCAAACATCTTGGAATACTACCCCCCCCCCACCAGTTCTGGCGGCGGGGGTAGCATTCCACCCTTCTAGAGGGAGAGACATGTACACACCGGGCTACCCGGTATTAACTTTACAGAGCCCTGGCATCACAAAATGGATGCCGCTGCCACAGACACGGGTCTGGCCTCCTGCTGCTGACTGAAACTCCGGCAGGGGAGGCCTGGACAATAGGTTTCCTGTCGAAGGGAGGTGCAACCACCTCCCCAGACAAGATAATGTGTATTGGGGCTGGGCGAGAGCACTCTCTGGTGCTTTGAAGTCCTGCACTGGGGGCACATTTAGTGTCCCTGTGCATAGGCCAGTTCAAACCGGTTGCAGGGGCTACCTGCCCCTGCTCTGGCATGAAACTGGACAAAGGGAATGGGTGTAACCACCCCTCTTCCCTGACCCTCCCATAGGTGGGTCCCCAGAGTATGTCCACCCCCTACCTTAGTATAAGTATGGGACCCCAGTCCTTAGGACTTTAGATTACCCTGGACGAAACTCTGAAGCCGAATCCTGGACCTTCGATGCTCTACTTGAAGATTAGAGGACTGAAGAATCTCCCTTGGGGTCAAGGAGTGACTCCCCTGCTTGGCAGGCACCTAAGAAGCAATTGTCTGGTCTGCATCGCTGAAGCTCCCGCCGGACGCCAAAGTCTTTGCAACACCAAAGGTGGATTTCCAGACTTCCCCGAGGCTGCCCTGAGACCCCAGCGAAGCTGAGGCACGTAGCTGTCGTGGGCAATGTGGAACCGTGATCCCTGGACACCAAAAACTTTTGCAAGTGAATCCTCTTCCTGGTCTTCCACGAAGTTGTGCTTTGGGCTCTGAGTAGCCCCCGCCTCCAGCACCGACTGCACCGAAGATCACTGGCCTCCACTCCACGAGTGTCCTATGATCCAGCTCCAAGTGCGTCCACTCGAGGCTCCTTCGCGGTCGCTAGTCCATTGGCTAGTGGGCCCTGCCGAAGGCAACTCTTCTTCTGCTTGGGCTTTCCTGGTTGCTCCAGACGTGCCCTGACTTACTGTTGCTGGGTGAGTCCCCCAGACCTTGCTGGTCTGCATCAACGTCCTTTCTTTGTTTCCACATGACTTGCCGTTGCCAAGGCTTGTTGGGTCCAATCCGGTCGCCGATATCGCAGCAATCGACAGACGTCGTGGAACAGCTCGAATCCAGCTCCTGGTTGTCGTCGACGCCTCCTGGACCTCGTGGCTGAAGAGTCAAGACAACCGTCAACCTACCTGAAGCACCCGACATCGGTGGGCATCTGCTCATCGCCTTCCTGGTCACTGGCTAGTGACCCAGACTCTGTCCCCTCTGCTTTCAGGTCCTTCAATCCACTCTTGGATCCACCCGGACACTTTTGACTTGGTCGCCAGCAGCCTGCTGCAGCAGATCGCCATTGAAAACGACGACGAAACCCGACACCAAAAGACACCTATGTACCCGGCTTCCCTGGGTAAGGTAACTCGAGTACTCCGGTGCTCCTGTGGGTATTGACTCTAGAACGGCCTAGTTCTAAAGGGGTTTGCTCCAAGTCCTCTTCTAAGTGACCTTTCCTTTTAAAAACCTAACTGCGACTTTCCCCATAGAAGTTAACGGTGATTCGCGGCTGTGTTCCAACACTGCACGCGTCCCCCGTGGGTCCCCTGTGTCACAACCTTGGGTGGTTCCTTGTGGTCCAAGCACTTCTACAGGCTCTAGGCCTTGTGTCTAGCTCAGTCGTGGTTCTTATACCACTTTATTGGTATATGGTTTGGTACGCCCCTAGGGCTCAAACGTGTATTTGTGCTATTACTGTTGATATTTGACTTGTAAACTTTGTATCTTCGAACCCTAGCCTCATAAAGAGACTAGAGGGGTGTGTTTAAGACTAAATACATATATTTTATATATATACCTGGTGTGGTCCTCTTTCATTTGGTCACTCAAGAGATTATAGACTGGTAAAACAAGCTGCTTTACATTCCTTCAAGACTTAGCCTGAAGGCTGCTCTCCATAGCTACCACTAGGATAGCTTTCAATAAAGGTTGTCTTTAACCTATCTCCAATAAGGGGTTGTTTGGACTGGTGCAAGGTGCCCACTATAATTAGTGGACAGCATATACCAGGCCAACTTCTCACACTATTTACTTATTGTCAGACTGCACGTCCTGGGATATGTGTGTGTAATTTCACCCCATTCCTCTCCTGTGCTTAATCTTGTGACTGTTAACAACCTGGACTGACATAATATAGGCCTCTCCATTGCCTCTAAACATTTAGTACTGCTCACGGTTTCCTACATGTTGAGCCAACACCACACGGTCCGGTTGGTTATTTCAGCTTTTCTTTGTACTGTTGCCTATTGCGATACCTTATCTTCCTGTGCAATCGTTTTTATCTGGTTTGCAACTAGAGCATTGAGCAGTCATTTGCTCCCCACCTGAAGCATGTATATTCAACTTCTGCTCAACTGTATTTTTATGTATATGTATGACTGCCCACCACAGTCAACCCTTTTTGCGCCCCCCATAATACAGGGTTTGGAAGCCACCTCGAGTGCGTGCGCCGAGGGTGAGGCGCCACTAGCTCCCCCAACAAAACGGGTAAGCATCACAAATTGACTACTTGTAATAACTGCGTAGCCACATTTATACTGAGATTATATACATGTGGCACGTTACTCAAGGAGTGTGTGTGGAATGTGTAAAACCCTATGTTTTTAACACTTGCCTCTTTACATGGACAACGCTGACCAGCTGACCATTTAAATTGATTCAATAATCTACTTGCTGGCTGTATCCTTTTATACCACCTACCAGATCTGGCATTGTGGTTAAACTCACTTTATTTTTACACTTTACCTGGTCCTGAAGAAAGCCATGTCACCTCTACAGAGGGCTTCAAGGCGGAAACATGTCGACCATCTAGAGACCATGACAGGTTGAATCTTCCTGCCATAGCCCACACTCTTTTTAATCCTGACCCCTGGATGTCCCATTAAAGTTTGTTCTTGACATACCAGGTAGTTAGTTTTAACCTCACTTTCACTTTCCCACACACTCTCTCCACACCCAGCTCATCTGTAGGTTTTAGAATACCTCTCAACTAAATTGACAAAACATCCCTGAGCTCCTCCCTCTCAGTAAGGGGGTTGTAGCCTGCACTGTGACTAGGTTCACAGTGCGAGGAGGTTCCCGATGATGAAGCATGCCACCCATGGGTGGCTGAGGAAAACTGTCCTTTAAAAAGGGACTCCCCCTCTTCACTTGAGACCCAAGGGTGCATGTTTGTGTTGCCTCATTACCCATTATGGCATATTACAATAGGATTGAGATGGCTGAATCTAAGTTGGGAGTAAAATGCACAATAATAAAGATCAAACCATGGCTGTTTGCATGACTTCATGAACATATAATAATTGATTGTGATATCTGATCTATTCCTTATACATCGAAGATAGCCTTTTAATATTCATTGATGCGAGAATACAAGACTATGGGGCCGATTCCGATCTCGGCCGGAAGCGCACCTAACACTATTCGTCCGGAAAAAAACCAAGCTGAATGCATGTTTCCCGACCGATTCGAACAGTCGTCTGAACGAACAAGTACGATGCGCATAACAGCACAGATTCCGAGCGAGCCGTACTTACCCATTCCAGCTCCTGTTCCCCGCCCGAGCCGGATCCGTAAACGCTGAATCGAGTCGCACGGAAGCAAATATACAGCACCTTCTGGCTGGACTAGTACGATGCGCCTTCCGTACGCGCCGACCCCGTCACTACGTCCGGCACGTCAGAGCATCCGGGAGAGCTGTACATAAGCTCCGATTCGCGCCACAAGACGATCCACGGCTACGAGACGAACAAGCCAGCGACGAGTATGAGTTGAAGCCACGAGAAACCCGAACGAGACGACCCAACCATGAATCCCATCGCGCAGGTCCTACCAATACTCTACATCTATTACCGGGACCGGTACGGACGCGTACGGCGCAGACGGTAAGTCAAACACCCACAACACAAACAAACGACACGTACCCGACATATGTCACACACACATAGGGATGCAGAAATGACGTACACTAGCAACAGCAGAACCATAGGGGCGGGATGGCTATCACCAATGCCATACACACCCATAGGGGCCTGATGCCTACCACTACCACCACCCCTACTCAGGGGGGCCTGGATGCCTACCACTACCACCACCCCATCTCATGTGGGCCTGGATGCCTGTCACTACTACCATCCCCACTCATAGGGGGATGGATGCCTACCACTACCACCACCCCTACTCATGGGGGCCTGGATGCCTGTCACTACTACCATCCCCACTCATCGGGGGATGGATGCCTACCACTACCACCACCCCTACTCATGGGGGCCTGGATGCCTACCACTACCACCACCCCTACTCATGTGGGCCTGAATGCCTGTCACTACTACCATCCCCACTCATAGGGGGATGGATGCCTACCACTACCACCACCCCTACTCATAGGGGCCTGGATGCCTACCACTACCACCACCCCTACTCATGTGGGCCTGGATGCCTGTCACTACTACCATCCCCACTCATAGGGGGATGGATTCCTACCACTACCACCACCCCTACTCATAGGGGCCTGGATGCCTACCACTACCACCACCCCTACTCAGGGGGGCCTGGATGCCTACCACTACCACCACCCCTACTCATGTGGGTCTGTATGCCTTTCACTACTACCATCCCCACTCATAGGGGGATGGATGCCTACCACTACCACCACCCCTACTCATGGGGGCCTGGATGCCTACCACTACCACCACCCCTACTCAGGAGGGCCTGGATGCCTGTCACTACTACCATCCCCACTCATAGGGGGATGGATGCCTACCACTAACACCACCCCTACTCATGGGGGCCTGGATGCCTACCACTACCACCACCCCTACTCAGGGGGGCCTGGATGCCTACCACTACCACCACCCCTACTCATGTGGGCCTGGATGCCTGTCACTACTACCATCCCCACTCATAGGGGGATGGATGCCTACCACTAACACCACCCCTACTCATGGGGGCCTGGATGCCTACCACTACCACCACCCCTACTCAGGGGGGCCTGGATGCCTGTCACTACTACCATCCCCACTCATAGGGGGATGGATGCCTACCACTAACACCACCCCTACTCATGGGGGCCTGGATGCCTATCACTACCACCACCCCTACTCATGGGGGCCTGGATGCCTGTCACTACTACCATCCCCACTCATAGGGGGATGGATGCCTACCACTACCACCACCCCTACTCATGGGGGCCTGGATGCCTACCACTACCACCACCCCTACTCATGTGGGCCTGGATGCCTGTCACTAATACCATCCCCACTCATAGGGGGATGGATGCCTACCACTAACACCACCCCTACTCATGGGGGCCTGGATGCCTACCACTACCACTACCCCTACTCAGGGGGGCCTGGATGCCTACCACTACCACCACCCCTACTCATGTGGGCCTGGATGCCTGTCACTACTACCATCCCCACTCATAGGGGGATGGATGCCTACCACTACCACCACTCCTACTCATGGGGGCCTGGATGCCTACCACTACCACTACCCCTACTCAGGGGGGCCTGGATGCCTACCACTACCACCACCCCAACTCATGTGGGCCTGGATGCCT
Organism: Calotriton arnoldi; assembly: GCA_963921515.1. NCBI lineage: Eukaryota > Metazoa > Chordata > Amphibia > Caudata > Salamandridae > Calotriton > Calotriton arnoldi. Next base: position 973,800 of record CAWUFW010006777.1, on the reverse strand, counting down.
GTCACTACTACCATCCCCACTCATAGGGGGATGGATGCCTACCACTAACACCACCCCTACTCATGGGGGCCTGGATGCCTACCACTACCACCACCCCTACTCATGTGGGCCTGGATGCCTATCACTACTACCATCCCCACTCATAGGGGGATGGATGCCTACCACTAACACCACCCCTACTCATGGGGGCCTGGATGCCTACCACTACCACCAACCCTACTCAGGGGGGCCTGGATGCCTGTCACTACTACCATCCCCACTCATAGGATGGGTAATACATGACACAACCAGCATACTCCAACATAAGGAATGTCAGCAAAAGACATCCCCCCAACATCATGACAAGCGTGTGTAGTCTGTGTCAAATGCCTACAACACTGAACATGACATTGAACATACAATGTGACCCACTATCACATGTGTCACACATAAATGTGTGTGGCCTCCACAATGCAAGCAGACCATGACCACTGTGGCAATGGGGTCTAAACCCCCATCATCACAGTGACCAAAATGTAAGTGTGGGGTCCATAGCTGAAGCACATTTTGAACATTGTGGCAATGGGGTCTAAACCCCCATCATCACAGTGACCAAAATGTAAGTGTGGGGTCCATAGCTGAAGCACATTTTGAACATTGTGGCAATGGGGTCTAAACCCCCATCATCACAGTGACCAAAAGGTAAGTGTTGTCATGGAAAAAGCTGCAAATGCCAAACAGCATGGATGATTCCTGGTCACACAACAACAAACACATCAGTGGCAAAGTAGTGCTTGTGTCCCATAGCAACATAGATTGGGTGAGGCAAACAGTGCAGTGCAAATAAGACATACCTTTGGCCATGTGCAGACAAACATCACCCATGGGGGCTGATATTGTCAACATTTATCAATTACACAATGACAGAAGTGACCATCATAATGCAGACCCACATATCTGCACCAATGGACACACAAATGTAGATATCCTGTGGAGACTGTAGATGTGAGGTGAACAAATACCATACCATGGCAGCAATGGGACATACACACCATGATTATTGTGCTGACTGATGACCTAGGAGTCCCAGGGACAGCAGGGGAAATCCACCAAACAACATACAGCCAATGGCACACTAAAGATATGCCAATGCAGTGGTGCAGATGCACAAACACAAACAGGCAGCCTCACACTGTATATCAAACACAACAGGTGATGGGGGGGTGCCAGTGTCCCCAGGCAACCACACAACACATGAAGAGGCCTGAATCCCAATTACACAGATGTGTATACAGTGCCACACAAAAGTAACTCATGGATCGGATTCCCCTATGTGGGCAATCAGGCATTGTTAGATGAGAGGGAGCCCAAATTACACATGTCACACAAGCTTGTAGGAACAGCAACTAACACAGCAAGAGACAGACCCACCACAGCACTACTCCCAGGGACACCACATTGTGGTGACACTAGCCTGCATGATAATCCCACTGTGATGACAAAGGTAGATGTCGTTCACACAGTGAACCACAGCCATGTGTCCTGAGCAACTAACTACCATCACACCTACACAAGCACAAATCAATCAGCACGGCTTGTCAGCCAAGGCCAATATGGAGGTAGGGGTCTAGCCATGCAACAACTCACATTTGCACACACTCAACACCACACACCACCAATGTGCAGCTGTGAAGCTCACATGGACTGGTGACATTGCACATGCACCCATGACAATCCCAGGGTGGGTGGTGGGAACTAAGGTGTGAAACCCATCACACATGGCCAGTCAACAAGACTCGTGAATGTCTGACACACTGCACAGTACACCGTACATGGGCATGATGTGAAATACACCCCAATCAATGGGATCCCGGCCACAGTCACACACCAATGAAGAAGCCAAGGTGACCCACAAAGAACACACATAGACAACTTCCAACATTGCAGCTCTGACCCTGAGGAGTGGCAGCAGTCACACACACAACGTGTCACAATCACTGAAAGCTACCACAAACTGTGAATTACATGACTTGTGTAACCAACAAGTGCCAAGGGGAATCCTGACTGTGTCCCATCTGCGTTTGCCCACATTCCCAGCCCTGACAACAAAGACAACTAGGGATGACAACCTGATGAACATTAGTTTGCCATGCACCCACATCCCGGAGAAACAAGGTCCAAGATGCTGGATGAACACAGGACAACTCAGCAAGCATCACAAACAGGAACATCCCTAGGAACACAGCCTGTGTAGGAAAAGGGAAGGGAACACACACAGACATGCTCACACAACACACAACACGGGCCCAGGCAACGTCACAGGATTACACACTGCCATGAGAGCACTCCACTCCTGTGGAAGGTCCGCTTTGCCAAACCTTGTCTGTGCACGACTCAAACATGTCAGCAGAACACTCGGTCAGTGAGTCAACAACTACAACACACTGAAGGCTCTGCTCACATCAGCCTGGGTATGGGAGTGTCACGTCAGTCATCTGCATACACCCTAAACACGTGTCAAGCAAGTTGCACTATATACACAGATGAGTCCATCAACATTGATGTGCTAAACTGCATGTCCAGTGGAGATGGGCACACAGTCAGGGAAATAGAAACATTGAACAGTGGTAAGCCCACCAGATGTGCATCAGTGTAAGCCAAAGATATTAATTTACAAATGCAAAACGTACATCCCTGTGTCAAATGCTGAACATCACACCCTCAGACTGCAGCAAAGGATGCTATAGATCCAGACTACATTAGGACACATATCCCATGGACCACATGGAGTCCATCACAGCAACACTTCATTTTCCTGATCTGAACACTATTACAACTGCAAATGCATGGTGATACTCATCTACATCATGTACATCCAAAGAAAAACCACAATTAAACAAAAAGAGGCTTTATTCAGCAAATGTTAAATGAAAATTTGAAGTCCAAAAGAAACTAAGGCCAATGGCCAGTCCAAATACACAGTCCCAACAGGGTGATATGTGACAACTTGTCACCCATTGTTTACCTGCACTGGTACGGACAGGGGACATCCCCCTCGGAGGGGCATACAAGGGGCAGGCCAGGCACCGCAGGGACAGGATCAGGGGATGCCAGAAGGAGGCAGTGAAGGGGTGGTGGGTGCAGGAGTGTCACCGGCAACTGCAGTGGAGGTGTCTGACTCAGTGGGGGCCGGCACCACTGTAGGGCACAACTCAGATGTTGTGGGTGCTGCAACCACTGCAGTGGGCCGGTCAGATGGAGTGGACTGGGTCCCCACTGCAGTGCCCGAGTCAGACGGGGTGGCTGTGGACTCCACTGCAGTGCATAACTCCAAGGGAGTAGAAGGGGGCAGATGAGGTGGGCAGGACAGAGGGGGGGGACCCGGTCTCCACACCAGTGGCACAAACAGGCAGAGCATCTGGTTTGGGGTGGAAGAGCAAGTGGTAGGGGGGAAGGGCCTAAGCAGTTTGGGGATGCAGTATCAGTGTGTGGGGGAACCTGGGGCAGGGTGTGGCGGTGGAACCTGTGCAGTGGTGGCCTGGGGGATGGAGGAGAGAGACTGTGTGGTGGAGCTGCGTGGTGGTGGTGGTGGGGTCTTGCCCTTCCTGGTCCGGGGGGACTTTCGAATGGGGTCCTCTGTCTGCCTGTGCCTGGGGGAGGGTGTCTGGGTGTGAGGGGCACTCCCCTCTGTGTGTGGTGGTCGCCTCTTCCGCCTGGACTTCGTGTCAGGTGTATCTGTGGGGAAGAGGCCAAGCTCACAGAGGAAGAGCTTCTGGGGGGGGTTGCAGGTGAGGCAAGGGAAGGGCTTTTGGAGGGAGAGTTATCTGAGGACTGCGCAGTGCTCGTGGATGCGTGTGTGTGTGTCTGGGCCCCATCCCCTGTGAGTGAGGTATCAGTCCCCTGACTGTGCGTGCGTGTGCGTCTGGATTTTGGCTTGTGTGTCTGTATGCTGCTTGTGTCTGTGCTGGTACGTGCCGGTGGTGGTGTGTGTGTGCTTGGGACAGGTAGGGTGCTGGGGATTGTGGATGGGGCAGAGGTTGGAGGGGTGAGGGACTGTTGCAGGAGGGACACTGCTGCCGTCAGTGAGGAGGCCATGGACTGATTGGTCCGATGTAGGGCAGACATGCCAGATGACATGCCCTCCATGAATGACACCAGTTGTGTCAAAAGACTTGTGTGTGCATGGAGGACACTCAGCATTGATGTCTGCCCTACATGGATCTGCTTAAGTAAGTCCACAGACTCCACACTCAGGGCAGCAGGGGGGACAGAGGCAGGGGGTGCGGTGCCTGGCATGAAGGAGACACGCTCCCCTACACGGGAGCCTCCACGGACATGTGGGATGGGAGCAGATGGGAGGGTTGAGATGGTGGTGGTGGCGGGGACAGACTTGTTTGCCATTGCCTCTGGTCTGCTGACACCCGCCTCCACAAGGGAGTCCTCACTGGAAGTGCTGTTTTCCCCAGCCGAGGTGGTCATAGCTGAGGTCTCCTCAGTGTGGCTCCCCTCACCCTCCGTGCCACTGGGTCCCTCGCTCTCCCCTGCAGTGGACCCAGTCTGGCTCTGCCGCTCCTCTTGGTTGGTGGAGCTGTCTCCTCCTGTGGCCGTGGATGTATCTGCAAACAATCATGATAAACAGAGCAACATTAGTCACCTGTACTGACCACACACACCACAGTAAGTACAGCACATCACAGAGCACGCCCTGCCATCATTTGCTAGACATTGCAATTAGTGCTGACACTGATTTGAAGAAGCCCATTGTCTGCCTGACAGTCAGTCATGCCACACATATCCTACCTGTCCATGCACCCATCTGTCTGCTGCCTGTTGGATGCGACTAATCATATGTGCACACATGCACCACATACACAGTTGTTGGACATCCAAGAGTATATATGGAAATGTGTCACTCCAAACACATGCCATCTCCTGCCACTGACTCAGTACATGTGTCAGGAAAAGTGATGGGCAAAGTCTCTGTTGATATGCGGGTTTTGCTTCCATCACCAGACACAATGATGTCCTCATGTCCTGATAGACAATGCAACAATGGTGTGCATGCAGGACATATCACACCACTGCTGGATCACCCTTTGCGATTGGAATGTCATGGCACAGGCCTGTCTGGCAAGTTAGTCATAACTGTCTCCTGTCAAAGGGGCAGTGCATACACACAACACCAGTCTGCACTATGTCACAATCAGGGGAGTTTTAGAAATGTAAGCCCTGTAGCTGACAGGTGCACATGTGCACCCCTGGCCACCCACATCATGAGGACTGAGATGATCCCACGTCAATCAAATGAGACATTTGAGTGACTGCAAACACAAATCCATACACATGAGCACTTCACCGTCTGATGAGAATGAACCAAAGCTGCCTGCACCTCAATGTTTCATACAACATTGTGCACAGTCAAGGGATCAGAGACCTATGCATTGACCTATGTGCAGATCCCATAGTCATAACTCAGATGGCTGGCCACCCCAAATTGTTAAACACTCCAGGAGTCCAAATAGCAAGGCCACACCACGGTGACACAGAGGCATACACCTGAGTGCACTCTTCACAATGCCCAATATGTATGCTGACACACGGGAGTGGGAGAACAGAGTGCCTTCGATGTACGGAGTAGGCATTACAATCCAGGTCCATGTGCAACATGGTATTACCCTGAACACTAGGCAGGTGGCTATGCATGTGTCACACACATGATGTACATACTTCTGAGGCTCCTACCTTGGTCTCTGCAGCAGCATGGGTGTGTGGCACATACCCCAGACATGTGGTGAGTCAGAGCAGCAATTGGAACACATATTAAAGCCATATCCAGAGTACATGTCAGATCACAAGCAATGTGAGCAATTGTACCACCCATGCAGCCCACCACAAAGTACCTGTAACTGATGCTGTCCCCAACTTGAACCACAGGTAACTGCAAGTACACAGTACCCAAGTGACCTAAGTCACAGACTGTAAGGGCCACACCTGTGTATCAGATGAGGAGGGGGCATGACACAAGTGAGGGACATGAGTCCAGGACGACATGACAGTTGTACTGTGGAAGTGGAACCAGGCTAAAGGAGTGCATAGAGCATGTCAGTCATAGTACACAGTTGAGGCTAGCACTTACCCCCTCCTTGCTGCTGTCTGGCCTTCAGCTGCCCATCCAGGTCAGGGAAGACCACCGCCAGGATCCGGAGCATGTGGGGGTCAGGGTCCGGTGTCCGCCCCTCCTGCGAGGAGGCGACAGCTTCAGCTGGACCCTTGCGATCCTCCGGGTCCAGCCACGAAGGTCCTGCCACCTCTTCTGGCAGTTGCGGATCCTGCGCCTGTAGACCCCCACCGATCGTACTGCCCGGACGATGGTCAGCCAGATCTCCTGCTTCTGGTGGGCATCAACCTGTGAGGATGACAAAGTGAAAAGGCCATTACTACACATGCAACTTTTCTGTGCATCACACAGTTGGATATACATGACTCAATCACAGGGGCATATGATCTACACAGGTAGTGCAACTATGGCTATGAACAGTTTGCCAGCAGTTACTAAATGGTATCATTGCCTGGGAAGTAAAACCTTGTTGGAATGCACTGTTACTGCACTTTGCCTGTTCAGTGCTTGTGACTACACACTTTGGGGGGTGACAACTACTCAGTGAGCATGCTACCCACTGGTGTACACACTGTACGTCTTGCTATTCAGACAACATGCACAATTAGTAAGGCAGTGGACAGCACACTCACTTGCTCCCCTGGTTTCCCATACAGCTTGCTGTACTGTGGAAGGAGGCTGTCCAGCAGGGCCTGGTTCTCCTCAGTGCTGAAGGCTGGGGCTCTATCCACAGTACATGTCATTGCAGTAGCCAGAGGATGCAGAGACAGCAGCAGTGGTGGTGGCAGATGTCGTCCTGGAGCATGTAGTGCAGGCAAGTGAGCTCTCAGGGGAACAGCCAGCATTATATGTGTGCTGCAGAGGCAGATACTGTCCCATGTGTTTAAAGTGATAGGTCCAAGTCGTTTGCATCTTCTGAATCTGGCCAATCCATGGAATTGCACCACTTATACACGCCCACAGCATCCTTCAAAAGTTTAACTTCATGACACCCATGAATTTGCAACATTGTTGTGGCTGGCCAACTGAATTCACTGCATCCGACTCATACAAGCTTCGAAAACGCATCCGTTACCATGTCAGCACATAGCCAATGCGTGCGCACCGATCGGTCCATTGCTGTACAACGCGTATTTCGAAAAACAACACGCATCCGTCCACATCATATGCAATGGCCAATGCGTGCGCACCGATCGGTCCATTGCTGTACAACGCATATTTCGAAAAACACACGCATCCGTCCACATCATATGCAATGGCCAATGCGTGCGCACCGATCGGTCCATTGCTGTACAACGCGTATTTCGAAAAACAACACGCATCCGTCCACATCATATGCAATGGCCAATGCGTGCGCACTGATCGGTCCATTGCTGTACAACGCGTATTTCGAAAAACAACACGCATCCGTCCACATCATATGCAATGGCCAATGCGTGCGCACCGATCGGTCCATTGCTGTACAACGCGTATTTCGGATGACAACACGAATCCGTCCACATCATAAGCAATGGCCAATGCGTGTGCGCACCGATCGACCATTGCTGTACAACGCGTATTTCGAAAAACAACACGCATCCGTCCACATCATATGCAATGGCCAATGCGTGCGCACCGATCGGTCCATTGCTGTACAACGCGTATTTCGAAAAACAACACGCATCCGTCCACATCATATGCAATGGCCAATGCGTGCGCACCGATCGGTCCATTGCTGTACAACGCGTATTTTGGATGACAACACGCATCCGTCCACATCATATGCAATGGCCAATGCGTGCACACGGATCGGTCCATTGCTGTACGACGTGTCCCTGTGCAAGTCACTCGCATATGTCACCATGGTTGTCACTGGTGAACGTATGCCAGCCAAATTTACTTGGCAGGGACTCAGGGGCACACCTACAACTCCATAGCCTGTCCACACTGTATCCTAAGGCATGTAAGGCTGCATTACCTGTGTGTGTATGGGGGTCAACATGTGGTTTTTTTGGTGGCACTTGGGGGCAGCCACTCCCAGGATGTGCACGTGTTCATGGGGACAGAATCCTTTGTGTGTTTTGCACATGACCACTGTGATGTGCAACTGTTCATTTCCGAGCATGTGGCATGGTCACATTTCCAGGTTGTGTATGTGTATGTCATGTCACATACCCCCTGAGTCCCATGTGGGAAGGTATGTACGTCACAGGGTGACCCATTGCCACAATAGTGATGGCCCTCCACAGTCTGTGTGCATGTTGTGTTTCCGATGTCTCTGATTCCATGTGCACAATGGGAGACAGTCTCCACATCCACGTTGTTTGTGCATGGACTTTGATGTTGTGCGTGTGTGTGTCACAGACGTCCATGTCTGTCCTGCAGAGGCAACAGGGGCCACTACCTGTGGGAGTCATGGTTGTTTTGCTGACGTGTACATGATACGCCATGTCATGCCAGTGTCCATGTGGCAATACAGGGTCCCTGGGAATCTACATGTCAATGAGCTGTGATGCCTGTGGCACATCTGTCCTCACATGTCACTGTGGTGTGTGTTTGGAACGTGACAGCAGTACATGGGTACTGTGACACAGCCTAATGATTTCCCATAGCACAACCTGGAACTTGTTGTCAACACATGTTGAACTGTGATGTTAGATGTTGGCCATGTAGGTGCCATATATGTCCATACAGAACAGCACACACATCAGGTACTTGTGTCTCGTAATGATGTATCATGTGATATTGAGTATGGTCAATGCCACATATGTGGGGTGACTGACAATCTTTCTTTCTTCACCTATGCACTGCAGGGCACCACCATAGACCATTCCCTGACCTTGCAACGATGGTTGAACGTGACTGCATCCGACGGTACCGCTTCAACAGGGCGCTGATTGAGGAATTGGCGGTGCGGTTGGCCCCACATTTGCAACCTGGCCGGCCATACCCTACAGCGCTGACCCCCAAGGTGAAGGTGAAGGCAGCCCTACACTTCTTTGCCACTGGTACCTTTCAACACACTGTGGCGTCTGCTGGTGGGATGTCACAGACCATGTTCAGCCGTGTGCTACGCGATGTTTTGGAGGCAATGTTGAGATACCTGAACCAGTACATCTATTTCCCTAAATGTCAACAACTCACTGACGTCAAGAGTGACTTCTATGCCCTGGGGAGGATGCCACATGTCATTGGCTCCATTGATGGGACACATGTGGCTTTGGTACCACCACAGGCACATGAGCAGGCATACAGGAAAAGGAAACATTACCATTCGATCAATGCTCTGGTGGTATGTCTTGCAGATATGAGCATCTCACATGTGTGTGCCCGTTTCCCCGGTTCGGCACATGATGCCTACGTGATGAGGAGTATTCGCATCCCGAGGATGATGTCACAGATGCAGAACCAGCGTGCCTGGCTTGTCGGTGTGTACTGACTTTGTACCATTGTGTGTGTTCTGCAATGTTGTATTCCGCCCTCTTTTCCAACTCAGCTAATGTGCAATTGTCTGTATGTAGGTGACTCCGGATACCCCAACATGCCGTGGTTGCTGACACCCCTCAGGAACCCTGTGACACCAGCCCAGATGCGCTACAATGAGGCACATGGTCGGACCAGGAGAGTGATCGAGCGGACATTTGGTCTCCTGAAGAGCCGCTTCCGCTGCCTAGACAAGACAGGAGGGGCCCTCCCATATGCCCCAGCAAAGGTGTGCAAGATTGTCATCGTCTGCTGCATGCTACACAACCTGGCAGTGCGGAAGGAGTTGCCTCTCATCCTGGATGACGATGACCAACATCCGCCACCTGTGGAGGATCCTGGCCTGGGCCACGATGCCAGTGATGATGATGATGATGAGGGTGATGTCCGCACACAGCTCATCACCAACTTCTTCAGCTGAATGTGAGTATCCAGAGATTTCATGTCAATGATGTGAGTTTGCATGATATGTGTGGGTGATGCTCTGGTGCTGTTTGAGTGTGGCCATGTGCTACTTGACTGGATGCGTGCAGCGATGTGTCCTTACAGGTAGTCTGTACTCCCCAACAGTGTTAACATGCTAACTTGGTTTTGTGTAGGTATCTTGTGACATGTATTGGGCATGAGTATTGCAGTTCTGTCCTGTTCTTCATGGCTTTTGACTGTGTGTCATGTCTGTCCTTCACAGGGTACTTTCAGAGTTGTTTGGTCAACTCGGATCCCCCGACACCATGATTCAGCTATCAGGGTGGAAGCAGTCGTTTCCCTACAGGTGATGTGCCACACACCCCTGGACTGTATTTCTTCTACACTTGTTGACTGTGTGGACACTGCCACGTGGGATTACCTTGCATTTGTAGTGGAAACAACATGTTACAAATGTGTAATAAACCTGTGCTTCACTTTGGGATGTGCGTTGTCTGTGGTCACACATCTGACTGACATTTGCTTACTGCACCTGTGGGCTAGTTCACACAGACTCTGAATAGGTGTGGTGTCTGTGCATTCCACTGTATTTCCTGGCAACATCAGTGTAGGCGATGAGTCAGATGGCCCTGGTGTCTATGTGTTGTGTAGCCCTAGTGGTGTGTCTCCCTCATATGTGTCACATCGCCATGACTCACATAAAGGTGTTGAACTTGCTGTAGCAGTTAGCATGCACAGTGTCATTTAGCAGATCATCATCTCCATGACAAAAACAACGTTGGATTCACAACAGAGGCAAGTATGGTGTATTAGTGAGTTTATATACATACATGTGTGAGGATAGTGCACAGGATGGTGGGTGCTGTACATTGGTATTGGAATCCAAAGTTCGCAGATGATTTGGAAGTGTTGGTAGCATAAATGTCCTGAGTAAAGTCCACAGTCATCTGATACATTAGTCCAAATTAAACTCCCCATGTCATGTGGGAGAGTTGCGTTGCATTCGACAGGGTGAACAGTTTGCACACAAAGGAGAATTTCCAGAACAGGTGTTGGGTTCCTGGGGGATGTACATGGCCATCGGCCTCTCAGTTGTCCTTCCTCGGACAACCCCTCTTCTTCCTGGGGGGACCCTCACGTGCACGCCGCTGCGGTGCAGAGGACTCTCCACCAGAGTCATCCTCCCTCCCTGTGGCAGTTGCAGTTGTTGCAGCACCAGATGTTGTGGACACACAGGGAGGTGTTGACATGTTGGTGCTAATCTGGCGGAGGCATGTCAATATGTCCCTCTGCACCGCTGTCAGTTCTTCCAATGTGTCCCACTTGGACTCCATGCCAGACATGTGTGTCTCCACACGGGACATGTGGGAGTCCAAGCGGGCATGATGGGCAGCCTGCTGCTGTTGAATGTCCATGAGGATCCCCACTACCTGGCTGACCTCTCCGGTGCTATTCTGGTATGCATCAGCAATGCGTGCCAGTTGTGGGTCATCATGCAGTCCAGACCCCTCTGCAAACAGCGACCTCTGCCTACCACCCCTCCCACCACCCCATGCCACACATGCAGGAGCTGCGGTGGCACGCACAGGTGACCCTAGGCCCCCTTGGGGGTTGGTACTGGGGTTTTTGTCCGTTGCTTCACGGTGGGCTGTGGTCCCTGTGCTGTTGTCATTCACTGTCCTTGGTCTGTCCGTGTCGGCGGGGGTGGTCTGTGTGTTGGCAGATATTGGAGGAATGGGTGCAGGGGGTGCAGATGGTGGTCCTGCTGGTGCTGCATGATGACTCACACCGGAGGTGCCAGGTTGGGCTTCGCCATCCGATGAGGGCAGAGGCTGTTCCACACCAGAGAGCTCAGGGTCCCCCGGAGCCTGGGACAGGGACTCCTCCTCATCTGCTGCTGTGTCCCCATCATCACCTGTTTTTGGAAGAGACACACAATGTATGTTATGTTTCTGCAGGCATCAATGGTTCAAACACATGACAGTTGTGACTGTACCTCTGGATGCGGCCCTGTACATTGCATTGTCCTAAGTTGTCACAGTCAGAGGTTGATATTGGTGTGGCTCATTGTCCTGCCAACCTGATGCATTTCAATGTGGATGTTGAGGTGTGTGCATGACCAGCATTGGTGGTATTTGGTTGACATCCGGACCTCCTTCTCCCCCCAGCCCAGTTATCCCACCATGAAGCATGCCACCCTTGCAGTGGGTGCAGGTTTGCTTCTCAGGATGTCAGTCAGTGGTGTCCTGCTGTTGGTTGGTGCCCATTTCCCAGCAGGGCCTGGTACTCCCCACAACAGAGCACCATTGTCAGACATCTTTGAAGTGGCTTTTCACTCCCTGTGAGGTGTGCATGCTTCAATGTGAGCTTGCTGGGCCATGTGGGTGGGGGATTTTGAGCTGTGACTACCACTCCCATCATGCTATTGCCTACACCCCCCTTCCCAGCATGCACATACTTCCTTCCTTTTGAGTGGACTTCACTGTGTGTGAGTGTGACAGCAATGGCAAGATGGCTGACAGTGTGGTCCTGTTGTTTGTTGGTGCACAGTTCCCAGCAGGGCCTTGAGCTCCCCACAGCTGAGGCCAGTGTCAGACATCTTTGAAGTGGCTTTTCAATCCCTGTGAGGTGTGCATGCTTCAGTGTGAGCTTGCTAGGCCATGTGGGTGGGAGATGTTGAGCTGTAACTATCACTCCCATCATGCTATTGCCTACACCACCCTTCCCAGCATGCACATACTTCCTTCCTTTTGACTCTGCTGCCCTGTGGGGTGGTGTGCCTGTGCTGACAGGATGGCTGACAGTGTTGTCCTGGTGTTTGTTTGGCTACAAGTCCCAAAAGTGTCCCTGTGCTACACACAGCATAACCCAGTGTGGTTGTTCTTTGTGGGATATTTAATTAGAGTGTGAGGCATTGCATTCTCCCAGGTGAGTTGTGTGGAGTTTGTGTTAAGGGGGTGTGTGAGGAAAGCTGCTTGTAACTATGGTCAGAGCTGTCAGTCCTCCTTCCCACCCAGCCAGATATCCCACCATGGAACGTGCTTCCATTGCAGGGAGTGCAAGTTGTCTTTCAGGATGTTAGGCAGTGGTGTCCTGCTGTTGGTTGGTGCCCAATTCCCAGCAGGGCCTGGTACTCCCCACAACAGAGCACCATTGTCAGACATCTTAGAAGTGGCTTTTCACTCCCTGTGAGGTGTGCATGCTTCAGTGTGAGCTTGCTGGGCCATGTGGGTGGGGGATGTTGAGCTGTGACTACCACTCCCATCATGCTATTGCCTACACCCCAATTCCCAGCATACACATACTTCCTTCCTTTTGAGTGGACTTCACTGTGTGTGAGTGTGACAGCAATGACAAGATGGCTGACAGTGTGGTCCTGTTGTTTGTTGGTGCACAGTTCCCAGCAGGGCCTTGTGCTCCCCACAGCTGAGGCCAGTGTCAGACATCTTTGAAGTGGCTTTTCAATCCCTGTGAGGTGTGCATGCTTCAGTGTGAGCTTGCTAGGCCATGTGGGTGGGGGATGTTGAGCTGTGACTACCACTCCCATCATGCTATTGCCTACACCCCCCTTCCCAGCATGCACATACTTCCTTCCTTTTGACTCTGCTTCCCTGTGGGGTGGTGTGCCTGTGCTGACAGGATGGCTGACATTGTTGTCCTGGCGTTTGTTTGGCTATAAGTCCCAAAAGTGTCCCTGTGCTACACACAGCATAACCTAGTGTGGTTGTTCTTTGTGGGATATTTAATTAGAGTGTGAGGCATTGCATTCTCCCAGGTGAGTTGTGTGGAGTTTGTGTTAAGGGGGTGTGTGAGGAAAGCTACTTGTAACTAAGGTCAGAGCTGTCAGTCCTCCTTCACACCCAGCCAGATATCCCACCATGGAACGTGCTTCCATTGCAGGGAGTGCAAGTTGGCTTTCAGGACGTCAGTCAGTGGTGTCCTGCTGTTGGTTGTTGCACAGTTCTCAGCAGGGCCTTGTGCTCCCCACAGCAGTACCCAGTGTCAGCTATCTTGTCAGTTCTTTTCCACTCCCTGTGATGTGAGCATGGTTTAGAGTGGTGTTGATGGGCAAATTGTGAGGGTGACCAATATCTGTGACTACAACTCCCATAATGCTATTGGCTACACTCACTTCACCAGCATACACAGAATTCCTTCCTTTCAGTGAGCTTCCCTGTGAGGTGGTGTTCTTGCGGTGGCAAAATATCTGACTGTGTTTGTTGGTTAGATTTGTGCCACTGCCTTGCTCTATTTGTTGTTAGGTTTGTACATGTCATGGCACAGTTACATATCACTATGAGATGGCATGTATTGTGTTTATCTGACTAACATACACATCTTGGGATGATTATCTTTTGGTTGCTGTGGATTTGCTAAGGGTGCATGGTTTGACTATCCCCTTGACAGTGATGTGTGTGTATTGTCACACAATATTGTGTATATTGGTTGTGTACTCACCAGGCTCTGGGATGTTTGATAGTCCATATACGCTCACTGGTGGTAGGATGGCCCGCACCTTCTCCTCCCAGGGCCTGAAGTATAGTGGTTTGGCAGGAGGGCCACTGCTGGTGCGCTGACTCAAGGCGTAATCCTTCTTGAGTAGGTCCTTGAACCTCTTGCGCACATCATACCACCTGTTCTGGATGTCTTCCTTTGTGCGCAAACATGGTGATTGTGCGTTCACCCTGTCGACGATCCTCTCCCACATCTTGGTTTTCTGCGACATGGGGGTCTGTTGGACCAATGTACCAAACAACTGTGGCTCTACCCTGAGGATCTCATCTACCAGGACTTCCAATTCACTGTCTAGGAACTTTGGATTCTTCTTTGGGGGCATGGTGATGGGTGGTGGTGGGGATTGATGTGTGTGTGAGTGTGTAAGTGAGGGTGGGTGAGTGTAGGTTTTGCTGGGTGTATGTGAGGGTGCTATTTGTGAGGTGATAATGGTGTGTGGCTTGTGTGATGGATGAGTTGTGAGTGTGTCTGTGGTTGCTGTCTGATGGTGTTCTGTGCTGGCAGGTCAGTTGAATTTGCAAAGGATCATGGTAGGGATTTGTGACCTTTATATGGGTGGAGTTGGGGGTGTGTCCTTGTTCCATGTTTTTTCCCCCCTGTATTTATTGACTTTGTCATTGCTTGTTTGGCCCTTTTTTTTGTATTTTTTCCTTTGAGTTTTTTAGGCATGTAGGAGACGTTCTACTGACCGAGTAGGACGCTGCAGTTGGCTCGTGCGGGCTTCTCCGAGTCTTTCAAGCTGTGTTCCTGCTGGGTTTCATGTGCGGCGTACGCGTCGGTCGCGGAGTATTGGGTTGCTTAGGCTGGGTTTTGTATGCGTGTCGGTCGTACGGCTTGGCCTCCGTGCGACTCGGTCTGGTTTTCCACGCATTGCATCGTACTGCGCGGGTCAGAGTTCGCGGGTACGTTTCTGTCGGGTTCATTCCTGGTGCGTGTCGGTCGGTTCGATTTGCGTAGTTTCCCGGCCGGATAGCTGGTTTCCGTGCGGTTCGGTCGTTCGGCTTGTGTTCCGTACGAGTCGGTCATGATTCACATGCATTTCATCGTAGTACGCGGATCGGGCAGCGCCGGTACGTGTCGGTCGGACAACATTCCCGTACCGAGTCGGTCGGTATGTTTTCCGGCCCGAATCGGAATCGGCCCCTATATGTCCATTACCAAAAATTAATGTAACTGAATTCATGACTGTGGAGATAATAAACAATACTGAAAAAATACTGTTCATCTTAACTGTACCAGTAGGGTGTAGATCATATGATAAAATTATAATCCAATTCAAGAATGAAATAGTCAAATTCTTTAAAGTCCATACTACAAGTATATATCAACTTGCAATGTGAAACCATAATGTATCATATTCAGTTTTTTACAATGTCATATCCTCAATAAACACACCTACCATATGCTTGCAATGTATGGATAATGCTGTCCGCTATGTCCCAAGATAAACACCCAGTGTGGGAGTGTGTAGTGTGTAACTGGAGGGAAAGTAAAAAAAGTTATCTATTGGAAGCTCTAGCATGGGGTTGGTCAGCTTGTTATAGCATAGGATATGCATAAGACTTGCAGTCATCCTCAGAGAAATACTGACTGGTGATGACAAGTGTCAAGGTGTCCAAGAACCGCAGCCCAGATTATCCTACGGGTCATGCGCTAATGGGTTGATGTATGATATATTCTAGTCAATTCAGACAAACTCAATTTGTCCCTGGTAAGATGAATACCTCCCTGGTGGCCACATTGCTTGATATGTTTGAGCGCTGAAAAGCTCTTCTCTCAGTAATCCAGTTATAGTATATCACTGTGAAGATTCCCAGCACAGTATGCATAGTAATGGAAAAAGGCAAAGCATGAAATGTCGGCTGTGGGAAACGAAAATTAATCTGTCAGTAGAATATGCAGCTGAATCCCCATGGTATATCCTATTACTAGTGATCTGGAACATGCACATTGTAGTCTTCTAATCATACACATGAGCCTAACAGAGATTATACTTGTGAAGTAACTCCAGGGAAAAATAGAAAAATACAAAATAATTAGGCAAATGGCCAGTATGTCCAAGACCAACGTTTACACACTTATTTCTAATATCTCATTGTCCATATTGACAAATACAAGCCTTGTGAGTGAGCTGCTTATGGTACCAAAGTAAATGTATCCACAGCTCTGTCTGTATTGATGACACATCCACATGGCTTCAACAAGGATGAGGAGCTGGAGGTAAATGTTAAATGAGAAGAGACCTAGTGACTGACGTGTTATTACACTTACTGTGATGCCAGAATCAGTTCACTTGTATGGCTTTTATTGAAGAAGAACTTTAATACATAAGAGACCATTCCTCCAAGAAAGCATTTCAATATAAAGGAAAACATTTTCAGTGTAAATAACCTCTACCAATCTCTGACTGCCCCCTTCATAGTGCAGCTCACTTAGAATCATGTGCTTCTGGAAACCTCTGCCCATATTTAAATTACAAAGACCTTATGAATCCAGTTCGATAATTTTTTCTCCGTTTGATCATAAGAATTTTCAAGCACATTATTGTTATCGTTAGATTTTCCTTTCTTTAGACTTTACATTATTATGTTAATCTATTTCCAATGGTGTATTTTTTAATACATCTAACATCTCCTGTTTCAGAATGATACATTGAGCTTGAACAGGGCTATCAAAGATGCATCAGGTATATTAGGGAATCTATTGCTTATCTTTAGAAAGCTTAGTGCCATTGGTGTGCTGCATGTTGTTTTTTATCAGAAGTCATCTTGTGTTAGGACACTATTAGTTTCCAGACATATACCTCATTCTTTGCATGGCCAGGTTCCTGTTCCTGAAAGTGATCCACAAAATCTGACTCAATGGCAACAGTAATATTCAGTGTTGTGCTGCAGTACAGGATATTTCCCGATTATATTAATACTGTTTGTGAGAAAATGCCCCCTTTTGCATGGCCATCCCCTTTTATTGATGAATGTTATTACTGGTTTTTAAACTCTGCACACTGGGGCACTGCTGTCCAGTGCCTAATGTATGTGCTCTGTCCCCTAAAACATGCAGAAATTGGCTAATCCCTGATTGATATATTGAATTCTCCTATAAGGCAATAGTATATGGTGTAGAAAATACACCAATGGCATAGAAAGTAAATGTCACCTGTAGACTGCAGCACTCATTGTGCCATCCACTGGTGTGACACAGGACCACAGAGTAGGGGATTGCTAATTTCCCTAGTCACAACTCTGGGTGGGCAAAAAGGCTCAAAAAGGCTCTGACAAAGGGAACAAGAGTGCCCCCATTTTGGATTTTGAGAGTAAGGAACAATGTGGGATTGTTTGCAGAAATGAACACAAAAAGCAGTTGGCTGACCTCCTGTGTGGCTACAGAGACTCAACAAGCTAGAAGTGGCCTTTTCCCTGACATGCCAAGTTGACCACAGGCAACTGGACCTGGATTGGACCCAGCTGTTAGCCTCTGCTGAAGTAGGTCTTGACCACCAAGTGCTGTTCTGGCAGAAATGGGACCCTTGCCTGAGTCTAACATGTCTTCCCCTAACAACTCGGAAAAGTTGGGATGTAGATAATCTTTGGACCTCCAGACCGGTGGAGGAATCAAGACCAACCACCCAAACCAATTCACCTAAGGCGCAACTTCTCTGGGTTGAAAAAAAATATATTTCTCCCTCTTCCGGCTTCTTCACAGCAGCAAATCCATTTCGGTGAGCTGTCAGTGAGAAGGTAACTGGCCAGCTTGCAACCTTGTCCTGCTGAAAGATTCTTAACTCAAAAAAGAGACTAAATTTGAGCATAGAAATTTAACTGAGTGAAGGCATCAAAAGTACCTGGCCGATGCAAATATTTCCTTGGATGCGTAATCTGAATTTTTCCACTCTGAGCTTTTCCCGGCAAGGCTAATTGCTTTAGAGGGACCTCATTCTATGCCAATCTGACTTTGAAAGGACTTCTCTGATACAGCTTGCAACCTTGCTCCACTGGAGGATTTCAACTTCCAATTTAGAGACTAAGGGCCTGATTTATATGTTGGCAGAGTGGGAACTCCATTGCAACAATGACAGAGTTCCCTCTCCGGCAACATAACGGTCTGTCCATCAAATTTTAATATGGGTGAACAATAGATTGCCAAACTTCTCAGATGGGCTGATGGAATGAGGGTTGTTGGAGGACTGGCTATATGCAGGGCCACTGGAATTATGCAATTGTGCGGCCGCTGCAATTTTTGTACAATTATAGATTTGCCGCACTTCCCACATAATTCATCATCTGCCGCATAATCTGCAGATTTTAACAAAAAGAATTGTTCCTAGCTCAAACACTTCAAAAGTTACTAAAAATGCAGCGACACATGTTGCTGTGCAGTTGAAGACCCTTTGCAAAGGTTGACAGGTCACCTGTGTTGCTTAGTTCTATATTTGGGTGTTAAACTCCTACTAATGAGGTGTAATCAATGCACAGACAGTGTTAGGAAGTTTAAAAATGGCAAAATAATGAAATATTACTATCGCAAAATATGCTGCATTACACTGCATAATTTGCCTTTACTTGCCGCACCAATTACTCAACCCCTCTGCATAATTTGGTCATCTTCTGCCACATAGTGCCTGTGGCCCCAGCTATATTTCCACCAGCCCAATTTAGATGGGTGGACATATAGCCGTTTTTTACTGTCCGTTACTGTCAGTTTTTTTTACTGTCTGTTGTCTTGGTGATAGGGGGCAGTATAAAACAAAAAAATTCCTCCCTCACCATGGGAGATGACTCCCATGGCAAGGAGGATAATATTTTATTTATTTTCAAAAAGAAACTCCTGAAATGGAATTTTGTTTTTGAAAATAAAAAAATTATAACTTTGATGGATGGTTTGTCATGTTTGGTGGAGTCTTCCATCAAAGTTACAATGCCTTGACAGGATCCGCCATGATGACAGTTCCTGCCAATGCTAAAAATGCCCACTGGCTTGATGGACATTTCTAGATCCATTGGGCGGTATCTCCGTTGGGTCAATGGACTAATTTTCTCTGTTGCCATGGCAAAGAAATAGGTCATTCCCCAACATATAATTTAGGCCCTAAGTCCCAAGATAAAATCTTGCACTGGGACAGACCTGGTTGATATAGCCAATCTACGCTCCATTGTGGTCGGCCTCAAATTGTGCCTAGGTCCCGGTCTATCGTGACCAAAGACTATCATTGGTGCTTAGTACATGCTGGAGTTATTTTTCCTAAATCTTCTAAAATACATATCTCCAATTTCCTTTATTGCATTTTTGTCATTTTGGTGTCATTCTACATTAAATGTTGATCTAGTCTTCTAATATGGAGTGCAAATATTATTTTGTTGCGTTTTTTGACGCTTTAACTGTTTTGGTTAGTCTAAAGGCTCCACACATTTTCTTTAAGTTAAACTTGTCTACTGCGTGCCATAGTCATCAGGGGCTGAGCTTAGGTTTAAATTAATGAAACCTTTGTCTGGATCTGACTGGTTACTGAATTTGTTATTTGTGGTGGACTTCCATCCAGCCCAAATAATAATCCACTTTGTTTCACTACTGATGACCAGTTTTCTTTTATCTGATTGATACTGTTTGCTGCATGTATCAAAAGTCCTGACTTCTTTGCTATATTGGCAGGACTAAAGGTCGGCACTTATTTACTAAGGTGTTTGCTAGGGTGCTCAGGAACACAATGTAAAATAGCATCAATGTGCTTACCTTTTTGTAGGCTTAAGTGTGCAGCACTAAATTGTGAACATAGTGCGAGTGATGCAAACATTTGGTGTTCATGTTGCTTCCTTTCAAAATCTAGATGAATACAAGATCTGTTTTTCCTCTCCACTCTAAATTACTGCAAATGCTTCACTTTGGCCGCATGTTGTACTTATCATGTTAATATTCCTGATTTGTATGCTATTATTAGTTTTGTGGGTGTGTGTAGCTGTTCCAGTTTTTCCTGATTGCCACACCTACTGTCTGCTGACATATGCCACGTAAACAAATACCAGGTGATGGAAAAAATGCTTGAAAATAGTCTAAACGCTGGCTATTGTCTGGGTACCATTCAAGCCCATTGTTTGAATGCACCACTCCAGACAGTGACCTGCTTATGTTTGGCATATGTCTAGCAACTGTTCTTAAATATGTATGTTATGTATGACGTCCATTTGAAGCCTTATTGTGATCACCAGATTCTAAATCTGGGTATTTCCTGCACTGATTGCAATAGCAGAAAGCAAAAGTTGTTTCCTACTGTTGCTCTGTCATAAAGGAATTTGAGACTTTCTGAAAGGCCCCTGTGAGGGCCTATCAGTGCAATACTAGATCCAGCATAGTTTTCTAAAGGGAGAGAATGGGAGGGCAAAGAGAGTGATGGGTATGGGTGGCAGGAGGATAGGTATTTGGGACAGGGAGGAGAGGCTGTGTTATGTATGGCTCCCTCATTATTCCTCATTTGAAAGCAAACGAAAATGAGTGTGGGGGCCACACAGAAAATAAAATTATCGATGGGCAACAGTGAATAACAGCAATGTTTTCCACCTGGGGATCTGAGGACATCCTAGAGCACTCAAGCTTCACTCATTGTTTATTTGATCTCGGTCGGATTGACTCGATGAAAAACATCCTTGTGTGTATGTTCAAATGTCATATTTCCCTGACGGCTGCTGGAATGCGCTTTGTTCAATTGCAGTAAACTTTAATTGTGGGTATTTCCAACACATGCACTTATAGTTTACTCACGTGACTACTGTATACATTTATATCTTAAGTGCATTTGATATTTAGAGCTTCATAGTGGTACATTTTGGGAATTTCAGAGACATTTGGCGAATAGATTCTTTTTTTTCTTCCTAGTTCAAGCGATTCTCTCAGTGAAGAACGCTTGTTCCATCGGACTAACATTGCAGTAAAAACAAATTTGCAGCTGCATCACGGGTTTTGTTTAAGAGGCAAGGGTCGTATAATAAACGTTCAAATTAAAAAGACAATCGTACTCAGAGAAAATTGTTAATTCTGAAAATAGCAGCATGGCCTGGTGGCTGTTACTTCCTTAAATGTTATGTAATTTAGCTTTCTAGGTAACATAATATTTAGTGAAACATGATTAGAAAGATATCCAGTGAATATAAAACAACATACTCAGCAGAGAAGTAATGAAGCATATGAGCATGAAAAATTGGAATAGCAGATATAAATATTGCTAAGTTCAATCTAGAACCAAAGCTGTCCTATCTTATTTTTCAACAACTCCTTTACTTTAATTAGCAGCAAGTCCTTATACTAAAAGCTGAACAGTATTTTAATAAATTGTGATATAAATATGTAGTTCTATACATGCGTGTCTATCTATCTATCTATCTATCTATCTATCTATCTATCTATCTATCTATCTATCTATCTATCTATCTATCATATACACATATATTGCAATCAGCTAACTCCACACTTAACCTTCTGTCATGTGCAGCATGCAGTTGGTCTCCCAGGTCCTAGCCACACTCAGGCAGCGGGCCAATTTGTCCAAAAAAGGGAAGGGGGCATGTGACTCGAGCCTTTGCAGGCCCTGTGGATCTCATCCCCCGGGTTGTATTTTTTTAATGACAGGAAGGGGGCTTGCAACACCCCTCCCCAAGCCTTTGCAGGCCTTGGAGACCCCATTCCTGGGGCCCTTTTTGAAAATAAGGAAAGGGCCGACGCACAACTCCAGGCCCGGCGATCCCATCCTCAAGGGCACTATTTTTTTCATTAGGGTAAGGGGGGCATACAGCCCCCTTCTCCAAGCCTTTACAGTTCCAGAAACCCCATCCTCCTTAGCCTTTTCTTTTTTTAAGGACAAGGGTGTGCACCCCCCCCCCCAAGCCTTTATAGCCTTGTGGATGCAGCGCAAGAACAATCTAAGTTTCCCTGCCCGCAAGAGTGAGGACAGAGAGACAAAAGTCTGCTCCCACCCGGTGGGAACAATTTCAAAGCTCCCACAGGATGGGAGCAGACTTCCCTTCCCTGCCTGCACTCCTGAGGGCAGGTAAACTACTGGGTCCAGGCGTCCGCCACTGGTATCTATCTATCTATCTATCTATCTATCTATCTATCTATCTATCTATCTATCTATCTATCTATCTATCTATCTATCTATCTATCTATCTATCTAAGGCTAAAGCTTAGTTATAGTTAGGAAAAAGTTCTTTATCCTTACCATTCAAAACCAACTCAAGTTTAAGATTCAGAAATTACGGTTATAACTTGTGCGCCATCTGCAATGTCCTATAACTTGCACACCTCCGTACACAGTGTTGTGAAATCGCTAGCTGCACTACATTAACTGTAACCTGCGTCTTCTCCATGCATTGCTTATAACATTTCACATTACATTACTTACGGCATGATAATAATAGCATTCATTACAAGACTGATGACATGTCTAATTAAATAATTTATGAGAACACTGTTTAAGGTAGAGTGTTGAGTTATAGTTAATGTAGTGGGCTAGCGAGTTCACAACACTGCGCACAGACGGGGCACAAGTCATAAGTGTCAGTTATAGCTATAACGTTAGAATTTCTAAGACGTACGTAGAATAATTTGGTTTTCTATAGAAAGAATAAATAATGTTTTCTAACTATAACTAATCTTTAAATTTAGTTTTTTTTCATTGAATTTCAATGTGTTTTTAAAATAAAAATGTGTTTTAAATCATAGAGTGGAGTGTTGTCGAGTGGAGTGCCTTCAAGTGGAGCATCATCACGTGTAGTGTAGTTGCATGGAGTGTCGTCGAGTGGAGTGTCATAAAGTAGAGTGGAGGAGAGGGTCGTACAGTGGAGTGTCGTAGACTAGTGTGTCGTACAGTGGAGTGCAGTGGATTACAGTGGAGTACAGTGAAGTGTTGCACAGTGGAGTTGAGTATTGTAGAGTGGAATAAAAGTGGTGTAAAGTGGAAGGGTATACAGTGGAGTAGAGTCTTCTAGAGTGGAGCGGGGTAGAAGGAAGTGGCGTGTCATAGAGTTCAATGGAGTGTCATTGAGTGGAGTTTCATTGAGTAGAGTTTCGTAGAGTGGCATAGAGTGTTGTAGAGTGGAGTGCCGTGGAGTAGGGTGGAGTAGAGTGTCATAGAGTGAAGTGTCGTTGAGTGGAGTGTCATCGAGGAGAGTGGAGGAGAGTGTTGTAGAGTGGAGTGCCGTGTTATACAATGGAGATTTGTAGAGAGAATTGCAGTGTTGTGTCGTAGAGTATAATAAAGTGTGGAAGAGTGGCATAAAGTGGAGTGGCATAGAGTAGAGTAGAGTGTTGTAGAGTGTCGTAGAGTGACAGAGTGTAGTAGAGTGTCGCACAGTGTTGTACAGTGGCGTTACATAGAGTGTTATAGAGTATCGTAGAATGGAGTGGTGAAGATTGCAAGAAAGTGGCATAGACTGGAGTGGCATTTCGTAGAGTAGAGTGCCATGGGATAGAGTGGAGTGGCGTTGCATAGAGCCAAGAAAAGTGTCATAAATTGGAGTGTCAAGTCATACAGGGAAGTGGTGTGTAATAGAGTGTTCAAAAGAGTCTAAGTAGAGTGGAATGGAATAGAATAGACTAGAGTGGAGTGGTGTAGAGTAGAGTGTTGTAGAATGTGGCAGAGTGGAGTGGCATGGAGTAGTATAGAGTGGCGTGGTGTAGGGTGGAGTAGTGGAGTAGAGTAGTGTGTCATAGAGTAGAGTGGAGTAAAGTTGAGTGAATTGGAATAGATGGAGTAGTGTAGAGTGTCATAGAGACTCGTAGAGTGTTGTAGAGTGGCATAGAGCGCAGTAAATCATGCAATGGCAAAGAGTGGAGTAGCGTGTTGTAGAGTGAAGTATAGGGGCATAAGAGTGGAGTAGAGTGTCATACAGTGGCATAGAGTGGAGTAAAGTGCTGGAGAGTGGAGTTGCTTAGAGCAGAGTAGAATGTCGTCGATTGGGGTGGCATGGACTGAGGTGTCATACAGTGGTGTAGAGTGGGGTAAAATGTACAGTGGAGTAGAGTGGAGTGGAGTCACATGGAGTAGAGCAGTGTAGAATGGAGTGTCATTGAGTGGAGTAGGCATGCTGTAGAGGTTCGGAAAGTGTCCTAGAGTGGGGTAGAATCATGTGGAAAGAGTGTTGTAGAGTCAAGTGGCATAGAGTGGAGTGGCAAAGAGTGGATTAGTGGAGTAGAGTGGAGTTGAGTGAAGTTGTGTGTCACAGAGTTGAGTGGAGTAAAGTGGGGTGGAGTGGCAGAGAGGAAGTTGCTTAGAGTCTCATAGAGTGGAGTAGAGTGTTATACAGCGTCACAGAGTGGAGTATTTACACCAAAACCTTGACAAGCATAGAAAATGATGAAATCTGCATTGTTTACTGTTAAAGATTTTATTCCACAACTGCAAACATGTTTTCCTCCAGAGTTCTCATCCAGCTCAGCCACGGGTCTGCTCAGCTTGGAGTCTCTTGTCTCTTTCCTCAGCGATGGTAAGACGGATGCCCTTTCCACGGGGAGGGAGATCCAGGGCTTGTTACCCTTGCCAGTCACAAAAATGTTTGAAAGTCTGGTGGCAAAGGTTTTGCCATTAGGATCCTTCACATGAACAACATCGAATGAGCCAGGATGCCTCTCTCTGTTGGTGATGATGCCAATTTGCCCCAAAGTTAGCACCACCAATCACCATACAGAGGTTACTGGTGTCAAACTTGATGAAGTCAGTGACTTTGCCAGTTTCCAGATCAATCTGCACGGTGTAATTAACCTTGATGAGAGGGTCAAGGTAGCGGATGTAGCGGGCATCGTGAATTACCAGATGGGGGATTGCCTTGGTCCTACAAAGATCTTCCTCACCTTGCACAGTTTGTACTTAGTTTTCTCAGCTGTAATATCGTGAACTGGGAAACGCCCCTTGGTGTCATATACTAGACGGAAGTGCTCTCTAGTCTTCTCTATACTAATGACATCCAAAAATCCAGCTGGGTAAGTGATGTCAGTGCAGTCCTTGCCATTAATCCAGATGAACCGCTTCATGCAAATCTTTTTGACCTCATCTCCCGTTAAGGCATACTTTAGTCAGTTCCTGAGAAAGATAATCAAGGGCAGGCACTCCCTCAATTTGTGGGGACCAGTTGATGGACCGGGAGCAAAAACACCAGTCAGTTTATCAAGCATCCAGTGCTTTGGAGCGGCAACGCGCTTCAAATACTTCTTGGTTCTTTGAGCCATGGTTGCGTCAACAGGGAAAAGGGCCCCAGAGTGGAGTAGAGTGTCATACAGTGGCATAACTGGAGTAGAATGTTGTACAGTGGAGTGCCATGGAGTTGAGTAGAATGAGGTAGATTTGAGAGGAGTAGAGTGTTGTAGAGTGGAGTGCCATAATGTGGAGTGATGTAGAGTGGACTGCCATACAATGTTGTGGAGTAAAGTGTTATGGCACAGAGTGCCAAGGTCTACACTGTTTGGCATAGAGTGGAGTGGCGTAGAGTGGACTAGAGTGGAATAGAGTGGAGTGGCGTAGAGTGGAACAGAGTGGAATAGTGTAGAGTAGAGTGGTATAGAGTGAAATAGACTAGAGTGGAGTGGCATAGAGTGGAGTGGCATAGAGTGCGATAGCATAGAGCGGAGTGGCATAGAGAGGAGGGGAGCAGCATAAAATGGAGTGTTGTAGAGTGAAATAGCATAGAGTGGAGTGGCTTATAGTGGAGTGGCATGTGGTAGACTAAGTTGAGTGGTGTAGAGTTGAGTGGCATGTTGTAGAGTAGAGTTGAGTAGCATGTTGTAGAGTGGAGTATCTTATCATAGAGTGGTGTGTCATCGAATATCTTACAGTGGAGGGGTGTAGAGTGGAGTTGCAAAGAGTGGATTGGTGCAAAGTAGAGTGGCTTTGAGTGGATTAGTGTAGAGTGGAGTGGCATAGAGTATCATGTCATAAAGTATCCTGGCATACAATGGTGTGACATAGAGTGTTGTGGCGTACAGTGCATAGAGTACAGTAGAGAAGCACAGAGTGGAGTGGCATAGATTGGAGTGTCATAGAGTGGAGTGGTATAAAGTAGAGTGGGTTAGAGCAGAGTGGCTATGAGTGGATTGGCTATGAGTGGAGTACAGTCGACTGGAGTGGTGTAAATTTGAGTGGTGTAACGTGCAGTGCAGTGGCATTGCATAGAGTGGAATTGCATGGATAGTCATAGAGTGGAGTGGAATGTCATACAGTGGAGTGGCGTGTCATAGAGTGAAGTGGAGTGGCATGTTGGAGAGCGTCTTTTGTGATATATAATTGCTTTGGTTTGATTTAAATAGGTACCGGGTAGTAAAGTAGAGGAGATAGTGTCTTACAGTGGAGTGTCGTAGTGTGAAGTACAGTTGAGTAGAGTTGGGAAGGTTTGTGGGCCATACAATGGAGTGGCATCGAGTGGAGTGTCATAGAGTGGAGTATCGTAGAGTGGAGTGTCGTACAGTGGAATGTCATTGACTGGAGTGTCGTGGAGTGGATCTTTATTGAGTACAGTCTCGTAAAGTGGCATAGAGTGGACTAGAGTGCTGTAGAGTGGAGTGGCATTGAGTGGAGTACAGTGTTGTAGATTGGATTGTTGTTAAGGATAGTGTTATACAGTGGAGTGGAGGAGAGTGCTGTACAGTGTAGTGTCACTGAGTGGAGTGTCATAGAGCAGCGTGTTGTACAGTGGAGTTTGGAAGGGTGCTGTAGAGTGGAGTAGAGTGGCATAGAGTAGAGGGGCATACAATTTGAGTAGAGTATTCTAGAATGGAGTGGTATATAGTGAAGTGGCGTGTGGTAGAGTAGAGTGGCATGTCATACAGGTAGTGGCATGTCATACAGTGGAGTAGGGTGGTATACAGTGGAAGGGCATGTAGTGGAGTTGATTCTTCTAGAGTGGAGTGAAGTTTCATAGAGTGGAATGGAATGGCATGTTGTGGAGTATCTTTTGTCATATGTAATTTTTTTGGTTTGATTTCTGTAGGTACCGGGGAGGGGAGTGGCATTTCGTACGGTAGAGTGGAGTGCTGTGGCATATAAGAGCATTTTATAGAGTCTCTTTAAGTGGAGGTGCACAGAGTTGAGTGGTGTACAATGGAATGCCATGACGTACAATGGAGTGGTGTGTCATACAGTAGAATGGCATGTTGTAAAGTGCAGTGGCGTGTTGTAGAGGGGAGTGGTGTGGAGTGACGTAGAGCAGAGTGATGTCATAAACTGAAGTGGCATGTCACAGAGTGAAGCAGCATGCTGTAGAGTGGAGCACCTTGTCATTCAGTAGAGTGGTGTAGTGGTGTGGCATGGCGTGGAGTGTGTCTTTTGCATTTTCAATCAACTTTTTAGACAGACATGGCAGCAAAATGACTGAGCTCTTGGTTTCTACATGAGATATATATATATATATGGAGGATTTATGCCAAACAATAAAACAATAATTTCTTATTGTTGTTTATTATTGTTTTATTGTTTTTTCATTTCAAAATGTTCCGCTGCGCTTCATGTGTGTGTGTTAATTTCCATTAACTTTAGACATGGCTACAGCCTGAACTGCTGATCGGAATTACACCAAATTTGGCAAAAAGGTAGCTCTTGGTTCAGAAAGCACTCTTTTTGTTAAATGTTGTAAATCCATTCAGTAGTTCCAGAGAAATTCAAAGATTTCTCAGATATACAACTGTGTCTGTGATGGATCCACGAACCCTCCCGATCTCGTGCCTGAGATCTGATTGGCTGCTAACACCTCAAACCAGGAAGGGTTGAACCGAGTCACAAGAAAAAATCACGTGAAAAAATAAGAAAAGGGGGCAGGGTAGAAACACCCTGACCCCCAGGGCCAAAAAAGCATTTTGTTTTGATTTTCGGCGGGATTCATGGTGGATCTGCGAATCAGGCTGAAAATGTAAAAAAAAACAAAGTGTGGGCTTCTGCGCTTTGTTTCCTTTAAGCCCCCGGGTGAGCCCGGTCCCAGGGACTATGAAAAATAGTCATGCGAGGGCCGATGTTTGTCCTCGCAGCCCCAGGGACTGCCACCTCCCCAGGGCTATTTGTACAAAAATGCATGGGGGGGCTCCAGCCCCCCATGTAGCCCCGGGGACTGCCACCTCCCTGGGGTTCTGTTTGTAATACTGCTTCGGGTGCTCCTGTCCCCCCACACAGCTCTGGGGACCACCACCTCTCCGGGGCTATGTTAAAAAATGATATGGAGCCCCCACACAGCCCCAGGGACCAACACCTCCCCAGGGCTTAAATATTGCTGGAGGGGGGCCACACGTCCCCCCTCCAGGTGCCAACACCTGGGACATTGCAGTTTTTTATGGCTTGGTGGGAGCACTGCTTCCGAAAAGCCAGAACAAACGCTCCTTCGCCTCATGGAAGCAAGAGCAGGAAAAATGCTCTTGCTTCCATGAAGCGAAGCAGAATTGCTTTTGGACGGAGGGAGCTGCATAGTTGCAGCTCCCTCTGCCCAAAAGCAATGCCAGCTCCTGCAAGATGCAGGGAGCTGGCAGGGACCGTGGGGGCCTTGAGGCTCCCCTGAGGTCCCCAATGACGTGGCCAGCCCCGGGGGTGGGATCCCCGGGTCCGAAATTGGCCTTGGGAGGGAGGCCACACGGCCCCCCACCCTCAAAATAGAGTGACAGTTTAAAAAAATAATTGGCCGGGCTTTGGGGGATGAGGTCCCCGGGGACGAAATTGGCCTGGGGAGGGGAGCCGCACGGCCCCTTACCTTTTGAATTAAAATATAAACATTGGCCTAGTCCCGGGGGACAGGATCCCCGGGGCCAAAATCGGTCTTGGGAGGGGGCCGCATGACCCCCCTCCCTTTTTAATTTTATAACATTTATAAAAAATGGGTCAGGCCCCGGGAGATGGGGTCCTTGGGGCCCAAAAGGGTGAAACGCAAGGAGGGCCACACAGCCCCACTACCTAAAATACAATAAAAAGGAAGCTGCCAACTCGCCTGAGGCCCCGCCCCCTTTCTCCATTACTCTGCAAATACGCCTCCTGGTGCGCTCTTGGTTGGGGGATGAAGTCCCCTTCGATGCTGAGGGTCCTTATGGGCCAACTAGCCCACCAGTTACCTCTAGTATGCCCCACACAGTGGGATTGCTGAGAGGTGGTCGGAGGCCACACCCCTTTTTACACCGCTCTCCAAACTTGCCTCTTGGCGCACTGCTGGTGGGGCGATGCGGTCCCCTTGTGTCCTGAGGACTCAGGGCTAAAGTGGACTTCAACCCCCAAGCAAATATTGCTCCCCCTTTTTATTAGGTGCATTTGGCCCCGGGGATGGGGTCCCTGGGGACAAGAAGGCTTGGGGAGGAGGGCGGGCGACCCCCCTCCTATTTTTTATTGTACTTGGCTTCTGGTGATAGTGTCCTCGGGGCATATTAAGACATATTAAAACTCTGGGAGGGGTGCTGCATGCCCTCCTCTTCTTAGAATTTGACCATAGGGGATGGGTTCCACGAGGCCTGTTAAGGCACAGGGAGGGAGTGACACAGCTCCCCTCCTCTTTTATTTTAATTTGGTCCTGTTGAATGGTGTCCCCAGAGCCTATAAATACTCACCTTAACATATATATATTGGCCTCGGGGATAGGGTCCCAATGGCCCGAAGGCCATCAATATGCTCTGTTGCCTAAGGCTGTGCTTAGTGTGGGATTGGCAGCCTATTGGGGGTTGACCACAGGGCCTGGCCTAAGGCAGTTTGCTTCATGTAGTTGGTTGCTTCTGGATGGGGTTTTGACCTCAGGGGATGGGGGACCCGGGTAGTGAGAAGGTTCAGGAAGGAGGGCAAAGCGGCCCTCTACCCTCTTAATTTAGATATGGATCGGAGTTGTGGTCCCAATGTCTAATGAGGCTCGTGGAGGGGGGCTTTGCATCCCATCCC
Organism: Calotriton arnoldi; assembly: GCA_963921515.1. Lineage (NCBI taxonomy): Eukaryota > Metazoa > Chordata > Amphibia > Caudata > Salamandridae > Calotriton > Calotriton arnoldi. The sequence continues at coordinate 943,435 of CAWUFW010006777.1, read as the reverse complement.
CTTTTTAAGTGCATTTGACCACAAGAGATGGGGTTCCCGGGGCCCACGGAGGCTGAAGGAGTGGGGCCTCATGGACCTCTTCCCTTTTTCAAATCAAATATGTCCCTTGGGGATGGGTTCCCCAGGGCCTGATGAGGCTTGGGGAAGGGGGCCGCACAGCACCCTAGCATTTTTAAGTGTATTTGGCACAGAGGGTTGGGGTCCCTGGGGCTGGTAAGAGGCTCTGCTTTATAGTAACATGCAGCCTCGAGGATGGGATCCCCAGGGCCTTATTAGTCTATTGGAGGAGGCCACATGGCCCCCTCCCCATTTTATATTGTATTTGTCCCTGGAGAGGGGGTCCCTAGGGCCTATTAAGGCCCAGGGAAGGAGGTTGCATGCCCCCTTCTTCTTAGAATTTGTCCCCAGCGAAATTGGTCCCTAGGGCCTGATAAGACTCGGGGAGGGAGAATGGGGTCCCCTGGACCTTGTGAAGGCTTGGGGAGGAGTGTTGGGCTTTCCTACTCATATCAACTTCATTTCTCAAATTCTTAATGTAGGTTTGGTGACTGTGAGGGGTTTGATACAGATAAAAGCTGTCTGTAGTCGGGTATTAATTTTCATGATGATGAGTATCTTGAGGAACTTGGCTTTCCCTGAACAGTTGTATACATATTGAACACCGAGTGCAAAAAGGGTTTCCCATATATCTGTGATTGAATTTTTTATATGAACTAGGCTACCCGTGAGGTTTATTGCATAGGTTCAATGTTGCATATAACACATGCTTGTTGCATCTAAAGGACTTGAATCTGTGATGGCATTAGCAATCCTTCATATTATTCTGAGCTATTTTGTTCTTCCTTTCAGGCATCGAATGCCAACTAATTTATAGAGTAATGTGTACAAAAGAAGCTTGGGTGATGTAATCAGTGATATCATCAAGAGCTCATCAATGATTTCATTAGCAATCTTATAAATTCTGCCATAGAACATGTCATGAGTAATGTATTATGTGAGGATATTAAGCAGTGCATGGTGGGGGTGCAAGTTATAGTTAGCTCTGCTAAATATAACTGGCAAATTGCTGTGTTTTTTTAGTTCAAAACGTTAATGTTGTCACTGACTTATTCACTTAAGTATAACTAACTTTTCAGTGAACATCTGAATTTACTTTTTTGGTGCACCTCCTTGTTTTCAACAAAAATTGCAATCTGTGGCACTAAAGGGCGACAAGTGCTGGATGATCTGTGCACGATTCTCAAAGACTAAATTGCAGTAATAAAGTGAGGTGCTATCCAACTAATCCGTCTCTCTGTTTAGTTTTGGATTTGGATTTATTATTGGACTGGACTGCACTCATTTCTGCTCTATAGAAACTCAACATGCCACGGTTCAATGACGGACGGGAAGAACTGGCGCAGGAACTATTTGGACGAAGTTCCACCACCCTACCTGTGGCTCGCAATGCACAAGGTGTTTTGGGTTTACGTGCTCTCTTTTTAAAATTGGAACGTTTAAAAAAGCAAGAGCTAGCACCGTGGTGGGATGGGGTCACTCTTCAACAGCATATTGATAATAAAAAAACTCCCAGAGGTTTGTGTATTCTAATTTTCCCAACCTTTGAGGATCTTAGTGAAGATCTACTGAAAGAATGGGAGGCCAATCTGGAAGGGGCATCATTAGTAATGATGCAAATACTCATTAGACATGCAATAGACAAAGGAGCTAAACTGCTATCGGAAGTTGAGGTGGTAGAAAGAGAAATAGAAACAATAGAGGCCAAAGATTTAGTTGAGAAAAACTATGATATCCTAAAAAAAGTAATTTAAAATCATCAGCAATACCTAAAAGATAAAAAGATGAGGAAGATCAAGCATGACGATAGAGACTACAGAGAAGGTCGTATCTACACCTTTGCCAAAAAATACGACACAGATGAGATAGACGATACACGCTCAGCAAGCAGTATCTCGATCTCCTCAAAGAGTAGCGCTGCTTCAAGCAGCAACCTGAATGAGAACCCTTTAGGGGAAGGAACATCCTCATTTCAGAAAGAATTGGCAAAACTAAGAATCAGCAGCAAACAACGGAAAAAGCAAAACCAAAAACCAGGAGAGGGGGGAGGAGGTACCAAAGGAAATGCAAAAGGAGGTCAGGTGGACAGAGAGGGGATGATGACAAGATCAAAGAAACCTTAATAGTGCCATTGTTAGAGAAGGGGGAGACATAGGGTCTCCACATAATACAGAATACTGTAATGAATTAGAAATCATTAATTTCTCTAAAAGAACAATTGACAATGTTTTTTTAAAATTTTATTTTACAGAGTTTTATACAGCGCGAACTTGACCCGAATCGGGTATCAGAGCGCTTTACATAGCACCAGTTGCATTACATGAGGACACATTCATTTTTGTTAGGCACGGGGAGATTAAGTGATTTGCCCAGAATCACAGGATGTTCAGCGTCATTGCTGAGACTCGAACCCAGTTCCCCAGATGCGAGGTCGACCGCCCTAGCCATTAGGCCAACTCCTCTCCCAATGATGAATTGAACTTGTTAAGTAAAGGTTTGGGCTTTTGTCCAATGCAAAATGATGATCTAATTGATGTACACATCGATCTGTTTAATTTGTTAGAACATTGAAATTAAAAGATTATTTTCATGACCGATTGTCTGAAGTAATTACACCTATAGAGGGACCTTCAACCATATCACACACTATTTCAGATATTCAAAATATTCAGTGTCTCTTGTCAATTCAGGATAATGATGATATAGCAACAGTGCTGCAAGATTTACACATTGTAGAGAACCTTACTATAGATAGCGGACTGCGGCTCAAATCGAAATGTATTCCTGCAAACTTGTGCCATCCGAATATTGAGGTCTTCCATGAAAAGGTAACAGAAGATCTGTATAAACTTGAGCATCCTACTAAATTAAAAATAAAGTAGACTTCAGAGTGATGACAGCATTGTAATTAGAAAAGTGGACAAAGGCAGTAAAGTAGTCATAATGGACAAAGCAGATTACATGAGTGAAATAAACCGCTAATTGAATGATGCTTCATGCTATCTGCCTATGAAAGCAAATCCTATAGGTGAATTGACATCCCTCATCAATTTAAAACTCAGTGAGTGGAGGGAAATCCGCCTTCTGAGTGACTCAGAATACAAATTCCTGAAAGTCGTACAATCCAGATATCCTTGCATATATGTGCTACCCAAAGTACACAAAAAGGCCCCATCTCCACCGGGACAAGCAATTATTTCGGGTAAGGCTCACCCACTGAAAAGATGTCAGAATTTGTGGACACTAAATTGCAAAAATTTATGGTCAACCTACCATCTTATAAAAGAGATAGTAAGGATGTACTGTTGAAATTCAATGATTTTGCATGGTCGGAAGACTTGCGCTTTGTCACATTTGATGTTTTCAGTTTATTTACCTGCATTGAGAACACATTGGGTCTAATGGCAGCACGCTGTTACCTGGACAGAGAGGGAGCAGACCGATATGAGCCCAATAACATGATCATGGAAATTATGGAATTAATTCTAACCAAGAATTTTTTCCTTCATAATGGACAATGGTACCATCAAATCCACGGAGCAGCTATGGGCACCAGGTTTGCTCCCTCTTATGCCTGCCTCTTTATGGGGTGGTATGAGAGGGAGCAACCCTGGAGTAAAAATGCCTCCCCCTGGACTCAGCATATAGTTTTTTGGGGGAGGTATATTGACAATATCATTTGCCTATGGTCTGGTTCTAATGAAGCACTTCAGGATTATTTTTTGTTTCTAAACAATAATCCATACAATGTGAGACTAACAATGAATCATCATAAGGAGGAGATAGATTTTCTAGATCTCCATTTTTATGTGAAAAACTGAGTTGTCCAGAGTACCCTGTTTCGAAAAGAAACAGCTTGCAATGGTGTACTGCATGCGTCAAGTGCGCATGCACGATCAGTGATCAAAAACATCCCCTATGGGGAGATGGTAAGAATAAGGAGGAACTGCACTGAAGACACCTCCTTTAAGGCCAACATTGCTGATACCCGAGCACGGCTCCTAAAGAGGGGCTACAAAATGAGAGACTTGCAAATTGCAGAAACCAGGTTACAAATGATGAATAGAGACACAACATTTATGGTTAAAGAGAGCACCAAAAAAGGGAATAACTATGACAAGACACTAAGATTCATCACTAAATATACAACAATTTTCAGAATTTCAAGAAAGAATTGGCACATCTTACTTGATGTTCCAAATTTGAAGAAAGCGCTAACTAAAAATCCCTCAGTCACCTATAGAAAGGGGTTAACCGTAAATGATAAACTCTGTCTGAGTTATGTAACATCAGCCAGGGCGGTTGAAACATGGCTACCCCCCAAACCGAATGGCTTTTATACTTGTGACTCGTGTAACATGTGTTGCTTTGGCAAGAACAAAACAAAGGAATTTGCATACCACAGCACTAAACACTATAAAATCAATGAGTTTATTAATTGTAATACATCATTTGTGATATATGTGATAAGTTGCACCTGCGGAATAATTTATGTAGGGAGCACAACAAGAAGACTTAAACTGAAAATTCAAGAGTACCGTAGAGCGATAGTGAGTGTAGACACTAGGTACCCCATGGCTTAACACTGTAAGCAAATCCATCCATTTGATTCTGTCTTCTGGTTCCATGGGATTGAGCATGTAAGGGCAGATAAGAGAGGAGGAGATAGGGAGCTCTCTCTCAGACAGAAGGATGCAAAATGGATTTGCTGTTTGCGGGCGATCACCCATGGTCATAACACTGACAATGAGTTTCATTACCTCTTAAATTAACTACAGTACTGTTGATCAAATATGCTGACAAGGTCAAACAAAGCGTACATGATTCCTAAGTGAATAAGTTAGTTATCCATTAGTTGAACCAATTTCTGCCTGTATGGTAATTGTTATAACCTATGTCTGTCAAATTAGGCATACTAATATAATGACTACCAGGTTTTAAATGCGTAGTCAGCTATCACATATATAAGATTATACCGAGTTTTCAATGAGCTTATAAAGCTTAATGATATGTGCAAAGCTATGTACCTTACCTGTTATCTCAAAATGTTTAAAAGTTTCATTACCTCCTTTCTCTTCACTTTTCTATTTCCTTTTCCCCTTTTCCGTTTAACTCCAATAGTGGAGGGCATAAGGTTGTACCAATGTTTCTAAGACTATCGTAATCAACAGACAGATTAAGTTTACAATGATTGGAGGTTAAAAACTACAGCGAATACAGGGGTTGAGTTTTGTAAGGAGTTGAGTTATATGTATTGTTATTGAGTTAGATTCTTAGGTCATATGAATTGATTGACATGATATATTTGGATCAGTGCTAAATAATCTGTAAAGTGGGAATATATTACCAATCCCCATTTTTACGGTGAGTTCGGTCTAACATTAGTCCCTATGCACTTTGGTAAATGTCCATAAATTATATTATTAACAAAGAAACTCTATGCTGATAAAGCCATATCTGACTTATATCGTTACAAAGCTATCTGCAGCCATGCACAAGGATGGACTTAACAGCCAGCCCAGTGTGGCCATTTGCCAATAGGCTGTGTAGAAATTTAGCAGAAACTCTTAGATGAGTTTGTTAACAGATCGCCTAATATTAGTCCCTTTGTACTCTAGTAAATGTCCATAAATCACAGTTTTAACAAAGAAACCCTGTGCCACGAAGTTCTTATGTAGATATAGCCATATCTGACTAATATCGTAACCAAGCTATCAGCAGCCTTACACACGGAAGGGCGCGACAGTCAAGCACAGTTTGGCTATTTGCCACACTGAGAAATGGCCAAACATTGTTGCTTTTTTTGCATTTGCCTTTGCTACCTTGTTTCAAAACTTTACTTTAAATCTACATATGCCGTTTAATTTGACGTGACCCACAATAAACTGTAGAACTATCATGTTGTACTAGCCAGCAGTGGCCATTAGGTATTGATGAAATTTGGTAGAAACCCTTAGAAGGGTTTTTTAACAGATCGCTCATCATAGCATAAGGGTGACGCATTACGCTGACATATAATTCATGAGCGGTGGATGGTAATCAAAATTATTATGTGGTAGTTTGGGTCATAGAAAGCTCTTTTAATATCTGTAGCATTATGCTGCATTACATTTACGAGTGGTTTTGGATTGATGCAGAGACTCATCAAGGCCCTTTCCAATATGGCCGCATGTTTGGGTTAAAAGAAGATCCCTCTAAACTGATTGCTTTCCTAAGGAGATTCATGTCACATTATACTGAAACAGCTGGTCGATGGCTACGGAGAACCACGCCTCCGGGTAGCCACAGGTGACCCACGACCCCACCCCCAGCAATGGCGGCACGTACCTGGCTGGCTGATTCAGCGTGCTGCTTCTGGTGAAGGTGACGCAGGCGATTGGTGCGAGGTGCGGCGCATGGAGAGTGCCGAGGATCGGGACGTTTTAGTGCGAGGAGGGAGCGGCTCGTAGAGACTTTCCAGCGGCTTTGTGGCAACGGTGAGGATTTCACGTGCCTAGCCTGTGTGGCGCGGTCGGTGCGATCGGCTCGGGGGCGTGGCCTCTCGGGGGTGTTTTGAATCGGGCCAGCTCTCCCCTGGTGGTCGTCCTCGTGAAAGCTGACATACGTTGTCGTTATGATAAAAACGGAACTCAAGAGACGGGAGAGGGGGTGAGGAGGAATTGGGAGGAAGTTTGGGCTCAAGTGAGCTTAATTACAATATAGAGTCTGACTCGAAAAAAAAAGAGGACATGGAGGAGGAGCAGAAATTAAAAGATTCATCATTTATTGAAAAATAAAGAAAGAGGGGAGAAAAATGGGTAAACCCCAGAAGGCTGGAAATATTGTCAGCAAATCTAGTAAAGCAGATGTTGCGGCTTGCCTCAAAGCAAAAACACGCCAAGCTTTGGCGAAGAAAGCTGCACTTCAGGCTATCAAGGATCAGGATAAGGAAAATAACTCCACCTCCCTTGGTCTTGACATTACCCTTGAGAGTTCAGATGACGAGCTCTCCCCCACCTCCGCCTTTCCACAAAGTGAGGGGCAGCCTGAATTAGTGGAATTAATGGCTGACCAGGCGAGTGCCACAACGGAGCGGACAGAAGCTGTTGTTGTATCAACTAGTCCAGCTCAAGACGGCCTGAAGAAAGGTATAAAAGAAATGAAGGAATTTTCTTTGTTTACAAAGAGAACCATTCCACTACCTTCACAATCTCCACACCTACAATCCTCCCCATTAATCTTGGGTACAGCTTCAAAACCATCCAACGCCTCATCGCTGGAGACAGGACTGGTCTCACCAGGATCATCAGCTCCCAGAGACCAGGTAGCAATGCAACAAAATTCTGAAACTGATCACTTAGGAATCCAGCAGAAACAGCAGGATCGGACTCAAGTACAAGTTTTGGCAGAGCCCTTCATGGTTTCAACCTTGAGCGCAGCGGAAAAGACTATGTCCAGGCTAAATCCCTCTCAGGCTCAAGATTTAGCAGATAAAGGTAGTAAGAGTATGATTGAAACTTTTGTGGATTTGTTGTCACCACAGCCTCATTTACAGTCCCAACTTCAATTAGGATCGCAAGAACAAGTACTGCCAGAAGCTGCATCGGCGCAGGCAGATCGCAAGGTGGGAAGCACGAGTATTGGCGTTGATGATCTGCTAAGTAACTCTTGCCAAAACATTGAGACCAAGGGGGTTTATCAGTTAGACATCAGAGATATGCTGAATTTAATTTTGGAAGAGATACGCGAAATGAAAAAGCGCAGCAAATGGAAATTGCTGCCCTCCATTTGAGATTGGTGAAAATTGAAGAAGTGATGACTGGGTTTCCCGCTAGATTACAGGAGGCAGAAGCTAAAATTTTGGTATTGGAGGATCAAATGAATGTGGTTATGGGAGAGGTAAAAGAGACGGCGAAAAAGAAAAATTTCCTTGAGAACAAGCTGGAGGAACTTGAGAATCAGTCTCGGAGGTCCAACCTCTGGATTGCTGGGGTTCCTGAAGGAAGAGAAGGCTCCCAACCCCTCCAATGGGTGAACTCATTTATTAAACAGAACGTTCTGCCTGAGTTTGAGGGCGACCTCACCATCACAAGAGCTCACCGAGTTCCAGCGCAACGCTTTCCTAACTCCACGATTCCAAGAACTATCTTGCTGAATTTCGCAGACTTCCGGATCAAGGAAAGAATCCTGACAAGAGCGATCCAGCAGAGACAGTTTTCTGTGAATGAGACTAACAAGTGTCGTATATTCTCTGACATGACTGCCGCTGCTGCGCGTAGGAGAAAATAATTTGTCAAAATTCTTCATTTGTTTAAAGCTTATGGCGCTCAAGCATCAATTGCCCAGCAGTCGAAACTGAGAGTCTTAGTTAAAGGGAAGTTCTTTATGTTCTCGGATTTAGAAGAGGCACAGGCCTTATTAAAGGAGATCTCGGTAGGGCCTAGCACTTGAATAGTTGCATATATACAGATTTACCAATTATAATATTAAGGATGCCCTCCCTTTTGGTACAAGTCGGGCAGGCTAGCCTTTGGAGTGGTCCTAAGATATTGTTGGGGATCCCCAGGCCAGCGGAGTCCGTATTGACGTGTAGCTAGAACCATTATATGGTGATGGGGGGGTGCGACGGTTTCAATCCTTTAAACAGGAGATGTGTTTACAGCTGGGTAATTTTGAATTGTTTTTAAAAGTTTTGCCGACATTAGTTTATATTTAGATTTACTATATGGTAAGGGTAAAAGGTTTTATTTTTGAATATTTAGCGCTTTAACTCTTAAATTGACTATATGGTGAAATAAGGGTTTTCTCCCTCTCAAGTATAAGCTGGGCTGGTTAGCCAACTGATCAGTTGTTAAAATATTGTTGGGGGATCGGGATTAGTGGGGTCACTCAGGGTGTAATTCCATGACACCCATGAGGGCAGTTGGGAGGGGTGAAATGTGGGCAGCGTGGTTGGTAGGGGGTTTCCACATTTCGAGGGGTGGGTATTTCTCCTTTTTTGGGGTGGGAAGGGGGTTTCACAGCAGAAAAAAGAGCACGAGCAGAAGGTTCAGAAGGTTCAGAAAATACACAAGGAAGAGTTAATTATGGAAACCAGTAAATGTAAGATCCTATCAGTTAATGCCAATGGTATACTAAATAAAAAGAAGTATGGTGCTCTTATTAGATGGCTATCTTCACTAAACCCCCAAGTTTTGTTTCTGCAGGAGACACATTTGAAATCTAATTCTCCAAAACTTTTTATACCCAAGGTTTTTTCTAAAGTTTTTTTTGCATCTTCAGGTCTTGCGGTTAGAGGAGTAGCTATCTACTTTTCTAGTAAACTAGCCTGGGAATTTTTGCAAGTGCATCGGGATATACATGGGAGGTGGCTATGGGTAGTAGCTAAGTTACAGGGAAAAACGTTAAATTTTATAAATTACTATGGCCCTGTCTCAGATGATACTGTACCCTTGGTTCAAATTAATGATTTATTGATAGGATCTCCTGGGCAGGTGATATTTGGTGGGGACTTTAACTTCATACAGGATGTAAGGAAAGATACCTCGAATAAAAATAAAAAACAATTAAAACCAAATACAAAAAAAATTGTGGGTGCTATTATACAAGAATATCAATTGGTGGATCCATGGTGGGAAATCAATCTAGATAAGGAATTCTACACTTGCTATTCGCACCGTTTTAGGACCGCGTCTTGAATATATTTTTTTCTTATCTCCAGATCCCTTCAGATTCAAGATGCTGGCATAGGCTCTAACCCTTTTTCAGATCATGCTTATGTCGGGATAGAAATGGTGCTTGGGGGAGGAAGTAGGAAACGTCCCAGGTGGCAGCTGGATCGTCTCCTTTTACAAAATGAGGATTGAGTTCAGAGGTTTAGAGAGTGGATTCAGGAATATTTTCAGATTAATGAGAATACGGCAGCCCCCTTTTCGGTGTGGGGGGGGTTTAAGGCTGCAGCCCGTGGACAGATAATAGCCTTTACGGCTGCCCAGTCCAATACCCGGAGGACTAAGATAGCTCAATTGCAAACTGAAGTGGATCAGGAATATGCTCTCCAACTCCAGCTTCTCCCAAACCAATATGAGCAGGCAAGATAAGCGCTGAGGGATTTTTTTACTTTAGAAGAAGTTTGCAACTCACAAATATTCCAACAGAGGGTCTATGAAGAAAGCCAGCTAATCGGCAAATTCTTGGCAAATTCTACTAGGAAAAAGCAAGAATCAGCTATAATATCTAAAATTCTAGACCCTCGGACTGGTCAAGAAATAGTGAATGGTAGTGATATTTCACAGACTTTCGTTGACCATTTTCGTCAGTTGTATTCTACTGAATATTTAGTAGAGGAGGAGCTAATTCAGGAATATTTTTTAAATATGAATGTTCCTAAACTTACAGATAATCGGATTGGCGAATTGGGAATGGAAGTGGAAGCAACTGAAATCTTAGTAGCTATTAAATCAACAGCCGGGGCAAAAGCTTGTGGGCAGGACGGCTTCCCTATTGAGTTTTATAAAGTTTTTTTAAAGGAACTCACTACCCCCTTGAGAAATTTATTTAATTTTGTTAAAAAGGGTGGTGCAGTCCCAGTAGCTTTTAAAGAAGCAATAATTGTTTCTTTTGTTAAAAAAGATAAAAACCCAGAAGATGTGAATTCGTATAGGCCCATTAGCCTTTTGAACTCCGATTATAAAATCTTGATGAAGGTATGGGCAGAACGTTTTTTACTTGCCGCCCAAGAGATAATCCACAGAGATCAAACTGGCTTTATAGCAGGTAGATCAATGGCGGCTAATACCCAGTTTTTAATACACGCACTGGATTATTTTAATACAAACTTCATCCCGGCAAGTATTGTAATGGTTGATGCGGAGAAAGCCTTTGACCTCGTGAACTGGAGAACCCTATTTGTCACCTTGGGTCGGTTTGGGTTTCCTGCACAGGTGGTTAATATGCTACAGAATATTTACCAGGGAGCCACATCCCAGGTTATAATAAACACAAATCGTGCAGGAACCATAAAAATAAACCGCGGAACCAGGCAGGGCTGCCCGCTTTCGCCATTACTTTTTACCTTTTTTATAGAGCCTTTGGTTTTAAAGATACAAAATAATGCTGCTATCCAACCACCGATCCCTGGCATGGCTAAGCTCAAACTCTTTGCAGATGACATTATTTTATACCTGACCCCCGATAGAGAGAACCTCGAAACAGTTTTGAGGGAATTTTTAGAGTTTGAACAAATAGGCGGATATAAAATAAATGCCAATAAAACCGAGGTGCTTGTTCTTAATGCTGATCTCAATTCTTTTCCACCTTGTCTGAGGATACAAGCAACAAAAACTGACCCTATATGATATCTTGGGATATATGTATCTAATCAGTATCATCAGTTATTTGAATTAAATTATTTAGGAATGAAGGGTAAGATTAAGAAGCTGTTGGAACAATGGACACTACTCCCCCTATCGATAGTGGGCAGAGTTTCATTGATTAAAATGTCCATACTTCCGTTGCTTATTTTTTTGTTTACTAATGTCCCGATTAAAATAAACCAGTCATACTTTAAGGAAATTGATACCCTACTTAGGGAATTCATTTGGGGTAAGAAAGTTTCAATGGTCAAATTGAATGTGGTACAATTACCAATAGTACAAGGGGGGTTAGCGTTGCCTCATCTGAGAACTTACTATGAGGCCGCTTTTTTAGATTTAGTGGCTGGCTTGATGGGATCTAACTCTACCAGAGACAGCTTTTTTCTAGATAAAATGACACAAGAAATTGGATCACTAACTCAAGTGTTTTTAAAAACTTCCAAATTTCCCAAAAAACACACGTTATAAGACTTTAAAAGATTATTTTTTTAGACTTCAGTCCTTTTTTTAAAAAAACGGGCTTGTTGGGTTTCCAGTATCTAAAACTAAGAGAATGTACTAGTCTCGGTCTCCAGTTGCAATTAAGGCATATAAATATTTGGGAAGGCTGTGGACTTTCTGAGCTAAGGCATTTTATAGTTCAAAATAGGCCGATTTCCTGGCAAGAGGTAATGGCAAGGGCGGAGACCCATCGGAAGCCGACCTTTTTTGAATATTTACGTGTCGTTCACTTGTTAAAAAACACCAGTGGTATTTTGGATACCCCTAACCAATTGGTGGCGGCCCTTTATGGGGCTAATGTTAAAGGGGTGGGAAACTGGTACAGGCTGCTACATAAGCAGGGACAAGCTCCTGTGATAGAAAATCATTTGGATAAAATAACTCGGGAGCCCGGATGTAGGCTGGCTGCGAAGGAGCGGGAGTCCATCTGCTATTTAGGAAGTAAATCACTGCGTGCTGCAAATTTCAAAAGGATGGCCTTCCTATCAAGATGGCTTTCTTATTTAACTCCGGCCGCCTTAAAAAAAAGATTTCCTGGAGTTGAAAATAAGTGCTTTCGCTGCCAGACAGATGGGGAAGATGGGTGGCATCATACTTTTTTTGTATGTTCAGGACTTAGGTTTTTTTGGGAGGCAGTTTTTTCGGACATTAAGCAAGCAATCGGAAAGAATATTTCGCTTGAGACCGAAGCTGCTTTGTTTGGAATCTGCAGAGATGGATCGATGCTATCCGAACCCGAAAAAGCCTTTGTATTTATTTCTTGCTCGGTGGCTCGCTCCCTAATTTTGCAAAATTGGAAATCTAGGGAAGCTCCCTCTCAGTTGAAATGGCTCAATAAAATGAAAAGAACCCAAAAATTCGAAGAAGCCTATGCTAGGAGGGTAGGAGTTATTAAAAAATTTGAAAAAAATTGGAAGTTTTTTAATGACCTAGAAAAGTGTAAAGAGAATTCACAACACTAGGGTTGGCAAATCAATGAAGCAGCTTTTATTAGAATGCATTAGCACTTTTTCTTATTGCACTTTTGTAGCACTAGCACTTTCATAGTTTTTTATCTTATTAGAATGACGTATTTTGTAGTTTGACCAATGATGTAATGAGCCGCTATAGCCTTAAGTTCTCGTTTTTTAATAAAATGTTGTAACTATGATGGCTTTAGGTGATAAGATGTCATTTGTACTTTATTGGCATTGCACTTTAGCTCTTTTTCTCTTATTGCTGCTATGTGGTAAGATAAATTTGCACTTTGTTTTTTGAATAACTATATGATTAGCTGCTTTAGTTTATTGAGAGGTTGTCATTTTGATATTTTGTTGAAATCGGTTTTAATAATAATAATGATTTTAAGTATACTTTGTGAACCTAATGCTCTGCTCAATAAAAAATTAAAAAAAAACAAAAAACATTATACTGAAACACAGAGCAGCGGTGGGTTATAGAAACCAGCTTCATGTAATGGTGACAGGACATTTGGGTTACAAGTTGACTTGTGCAAATAGTTCGTCTTTGTAAGTAGGATCATGCCGCATTCGATGAATGCCTAACTATAAACTTGGTTTTCTTGACTGTGAGTGCTAGTAGTGCCATTCAAAGATGGCCGAAATGATTACTGTTAGCTGTCAATACAACATGAGGTGTACGTCAGGTGACACACAACGTCACTTACTATCACCCGTTGGTAATTAGGAGTATTTAAACGTGTGTGGGTGGCGTGTTTTTCAAAACTATATGGAACCACGGAAGGTGAATCCTGACACTTAGCAAGGTATGTGGGGAGACAGATCGAACTCGCCATTGACTTTTCGGGTGGATTGAGACTGATACCTTGGGTGTGTTTAGATACTGGCTATCTGATTAATTTGTTAAACTTACAAACTGTTATATTCGAGCCTAACACGGAGTTTCTGAGATCGGGGCTACTGGGGCCACCTACATTTTTAAATGCTTCCTTTCTTAAGCGAGAATTTGAGTTTAACACGGGTATCTGTAGAACAGGGCTACTGAGGCCAACATCACCTTTAAATGCTCGCTTAATCTAAGCGAGCAAGATAACATCACCTATAGACGTTTCTGCATTTTAAGCGACCTGGTTAATGCTGACAGTAGTAGGTCATTCGGAACCTTTAGATATGGTTCAAACTCCCGCACTTGGGTGTATGAAGGGGAAGGGCAACGCGGCAATCATTAATCGTATAATAATAGAAGATAGGCATGCTAGAATTCGGTCAGTATAGTAACTAGAAAGAGAATTCATAATGTGGCTCAATTATGCCGGAATCTGAACTTGGCGTTTTTGGGGTGCCATTGAGCAGCGTAGCTAGGGAATCTTAATAAGCAAAGCAACCTTTAGGTTCTCAACTAAGCTACTATTTATTCAACATTTGAAGGGGACAAGTCGCTTTATATAGCAAGGGACTGAGGGATGTCCCTAGATCATTGTGGTCAATGGGTCCTGATAAAACATGGATCTATGGAAGCTATGGGATAGCCATATTTGAATTTTTAATTTTTGGTTATATAAAACACAGATGTTGTCCAAAGATTTATGAGTCACATTATTCCTGCAAACCTCTGTTGGGTGTATTGCTAAGGTTAATTCACACTAAAGACGGAAATTATTTCACGTCTATTGGTATAGGATATATACGGTTGTTTTAATGTAAAACCTCATCCTTTCTTTAAATTCAAGTTTTGAAATGATTTTCTTAACCAGGTGTCAAGCTGTAAAACGTGAAACTTACCTCTATCATAAGGCGACAATCAGAGTTAAGATGTACCGTTACGGCCCACTAGAACTTCACTTTATGGAGGTGAGAGTTCAGACCAACAACTGACTTAGATGTTTTTAACCTCTCAGGATTAAACTCCATTAATGGGTTTCTATTCCGCAGCATTTGTCTTTATCTCTAACTATATGCCTATTTTTCTCTCTGTTTCTCTCTTTTTACGCTATTCTTAATGGATTTTTATATTAAGGAACTGAGTCATTAAATTCCTAAGGAACTTTTTTGTTATTGTTCTCATCATGGTATAGGGTAAATTTTGGATTTCATTCAGTGTCTTTATTGGATGAGACAAATATGTTAGCTTTTGACATAATGTATTTATTGAAATTAACCCTCTAGTAGTCAAATGAACGGATAACACTTGTAAACTGTGTTCTTTTGTCAAAAAAATCTCACAAATATATCTGTGTTTCTGTGTAGTTTGTTTTGCTAACATTTTAGGATTATGTCTGTCTTCACATAGATGCATCTAAGTTATTCATATCGTGTATTTATCCTTGTTCTATACAGAACAACAAAAAACTCGTTTGTTCTATTATTAGTTATGTTTGTGTAGTGTGTCCTATGGGCTTTCTAATTTAATTACAGAAGTGATCTAATTAACACGTGAACATGTATTGTGAGCGTTAACGTTGTAGTTTTTCATGTCATCAGTTATGTCCATCAGTCACTTTATGTCTTTTATGTTATTTGTTACAGCCCTGACGAAGTTCCAAAGATTCATTTTGGGAACGAAACGCGTTGGCTGGTTTTCTGTGGATAAGCATGAACTTTTGAATAAAGAACTTTCTTGAAGAAATCACTATGGACTGAATTTACTTTTTTGGTGCACCTCCTTGTTTTCAACAAAAATAGTAATCTGTATTCAGTGGCACTAAAGGGCGACAAGTGCTGGATGATCTGTGCACGATTCTCAAAGATTAAATTGCAGTAATAAAGTGAGGTGCTATCCAACTAGTCCGTCGCTCTGTTTAGTTTTAGATTTGGTGAAATTGCGAACCAACATTAACGCTTCACGGTAAAGGAATACCAGCACTCACAGGAGCAGGTTAACCCAGATTTTAATGGGATACAAGTACGCACAGACTCATTTCGGCAACTGCCTTTCTCAATGATGGCGGGCGCCATGAGATGACATCAATAAATACCATTCAATTCATTGGTTATTCACACAATTTATCATATATATATGTTTCAAAACCTTTTTCTTTTAAATATAGAAATTGAGTCGCGGATCTTTGCGTTTTGTATGCGAACCCATTTATTTATTTAAAAGTGTCAAATATAGTGAAATCAATACTTTAAGTATATCTTAGGGGTAGTAGTTTAGTTGTAGGGTAATATAATGAATATGTAGTTATGTCAAACTATAATTAAACATTAAATTTATGTATTTCACTACTGGGCCTTACTTCCAGATCCGCGTACGAATCGCGGCTCCAGCATGATTTTTAACAGTTATATTTCACATAATGTATAATTTAGAATTGATTATTACTTAAATATTTTGGTTTAAATTAAATTACATCTCCTTGTTTTTTTCGAAAATGCAAATGTGGAATCCCGAACCGAGCGCAACACTTTCTTTTTTATTTCAAATATTAATACATATATATAGACAATAATAATCTTAAATTCAAGGTTAGAGTTTTGCTAAGATAGTAAATAAAAGAAAGTTATTAGAACATTTTTTTAATACTAATTTCAAGAATCGCGGTACGTCCCCGTAGATCGCAACTTCCGGATTTACGTACGGGTCGTGAATCTAACATTTTTTAAAACAATATTGTATATCAATAAAGATTCATTTAGTTTTTTTAAATAAAGAGGTACAGTTATTAGTAAATAAAATATTATAAGACAGAACCAAATATTGTTGAAATGTAAAATTGAAAGAAGTTACGGAATCGCTCCCGGTATGTGGTGGTACCGCGTAGGAGTCGCGGACACCATGTGACAAAAAAAAAAGAGATTTGATTGGTTAACGATCCTGTCATCCTTAACTTTGCTAGATCCCACCCTCTTTCTTCTAATTTTGGGTGTGGTTGGCAACAGCCATAATTTTTGAGGAGCTTCACAGTTTAAGAGGTGTTTTTTGGTGTTTCTAAGATTTACCTCTTCATTTTAGATATGGCAACTCCACAGGATTTGCAGGAGGAGGAGGAGACCCTTCTGGAGGAGGAAGAGGAGCCACACCGTAAAAGGAAGGAGAGTGTGGTATGGGAATTCTTTACCATACCCGAGGGCCAGAAGAAGGTGAATGCACAGAAAGTAACGTGCATTGTGTGCAAGAAGGTGCTGTCCTGAGGATCGGAGAGGAAATACTCATGTGTTACATCGTCGATGTACAAACATCTAAAAATCATGCATGAAAATCAGCTTGCAAGAGCTGAACTTCCAAGAGCAAATGAAGGCAGTCAAGATGCACAACCTTCCACTTTCCAAGCTGGCAATAGGTTACAGTCCATCCCACCGACTCTTCCGGATTTCTCAAAGGCAGGACTTTTTGTCCCAAGTGCATCACTGTTTTAAGCATTGGTGAAAAGGTTGTCCAAACCATGTTGGACACTATTAACAACCATCGTTGTTATTTTATTTCTTCCCCCCATTTACGCACACTGTTATGTGCTTGTTTTTTGTTTACATTTTTAGTGAAAAAATCTTAAAAACACCCAAAAAACACAAAATTGTTAGAAAAAATATATATATAAAATAGTTTTTGAAAAAGAAGAAAAAAACCGGTTCTTACGGAGCCACCTATTCTGGTTTAAAAAAGAAAACGTATATGTTGGTCAGTGTATACTGTCTGTGTTATTGGATGAGTGCTCATCCTGGGCTCATCACCCTCCGCCTGGGACGACTCCTGGTGGCCCCCGGCCCTGGGCACCGCGCCCAAGCCAACGGACCACGCACGCAACCTGGGCTTCATCCTGGACTCCTCCCTGTCGATGACCAGACAAGTCAACGCCGTCTCATCTTCATGCTTCAACACCCTGCGCATGCTCCGCAAGATCTTCAGATGGATCCCCACTGAAACCAGGAAGACCGTCACCCAGGCACTCGTCACCAGCCGACTGGACTATGGGAACACCCTCTACGCCGGAACCACAGCCAAACTTCAAAAAAGACTCCAGCGCATCCTGAACGCCTCCGCACGACTCATCCTGGACATCCCCCGACACAGCCACATCACCGGACACCTGAAAGACCTGCACTGGCTCCCCGTCAGCAAGAGAATCATGTTCAGACTCCTCACCCACGCACACAAGGCCCTCCACGACCTGGGCCCAAAGTACCTCAACGACCGCATGACCTTCTACACGCCCACACGCCAGCTACGATCAACCAGCCACGCCCTCGCCACCGTACCACGCATCCGCAGAACCACCGCCGGAGGAAGATCCTTCTCCTACCTGGCAGCCAAGACCTGGAACTCCCTCCCCACTCACCTTCGGCGAACCCAGGACCATCTCTCCTTCAGGAAGCAGCTCAAGACCTGGCTGTTCGAGCAGTAACTTACCCCCTCCCCCAGCGCCTTGAGACCCTCCCGGGTGAGTAGCGCGCTCTATAAATGCCGTGATTGATTGATTGATTGATTGATGAGTGCGTACGTACAGTCTGAGTGATTGGATGAGTGAAAAGAAGTGCTTGAGTGAATGGATGAGTGCAAGGTTAGTCCCTGGGTGACTGTGTGAGTGAATGGAAAGTGCCTGGGTGATTGGTAGAATGTATGAATAGTTCATGGCTGATTGGATAGCTGCATGAGTAGTGCCTAGGTGAATGAATTAGTGCAAGGCTAGTGTCTGGGTGATTGTATGAGTGCATGGGTAGCGCCTTAGTGAATGGATTAGTACAAGGGTAGTGTCAGGCTTATCCAGTGAGTGCATGGGTATTGCCTGGTTGATTGGATGAGTGCATGGGCAGTGCCTCAATGACTGTATCAGTCCATGCGCACTGTGTGAGTAAATGTATGAGTGTATGGGTAGTGCCTGAATGGGTGAGTGCAAGAGCTGTGTCTGGGTGATTCCATGAGTGCATGGATAGTAGCTCGGTTAATAAATGATTGTATGAGTAGTCACTGGGTGATTGGATGAGTGCATGCATAGTGCCTGTTTGGTTGCATGAGTGCTTGGGTAGTCTCTGAGTAATTCCATGAGTTCATAGGTAGTGCCTGGGTGAATAGAGGAGTGCATGGGCAGTGTCTGGGTGAATGGCTGAGATCATGGGTACTGCCTGGGTGATTGGAACAGTACAAGAGTAGTTTCAGGGTGATTATATGAGTAGGATCTGGATGATTGGATGGCTGTATACATCGTGACTGAGTGAATTAATGAGTGCAAGGATAGTGTTTAAATGTTTGGATGAGTGCATGGGTTCTGCCGTATGCAGTAGATTCTATCCTTTAAAACGTAGTCCTATTAGCTCTATAATATATCTTAAAATACTTCTTCAAATGAGAAGATACATCATTCTTCAAAACTGTCATATTTTCAAATATAATAAAAAGCACTTTCAATACCCACCTGTCCTGTATAAGGAAGAAAGTAACACATACATCTTCTTGTACACAAATGTCAAAAACATGTGGTGTGAACCAGATGTATTCTAGTATGTGTAGGCTTCCACATGTATTCTGACACGTGTTGTGCATCTGATGACTCTAACTTCAAAAATATGTAGTTTATCATACAGGTGCACAAATTTTATCAGTTCTACTAGAGTATTCAGTCACAAAAGCAGACATCTCTTATCTATGTATGCGTCTGAGAAGTCCTTGGATAGAGAGTTCAATACACTCCTGCGCTGTATAATGAGGAGTAAATAACTTGCAATAAAAACACTTTTATTGGTCTATGCACTTTCGTAAAAAGTAACTGTGATACTACTCCTCAGAAATATGATGGTTCTTTTCAAATACTCTAAAGGATGAACATTATTTATATTAGAAACAAATAACATATGATTAAAATTTAAACATTTTTCCAGGTTAACATGCATATTGTATTATGTATTCTTACCTTTCAAGTAATTTAGATACATCATTCAGTAAATCTATTTTAGAGTAGTAATGACCTAAACAGTATTAAAACTGTTTTCAAACTTCAACAGTAGCTACTATAAAGAAGAAAAACTGTTATTTGATGATAATATATTAGAGAAATTATAATATATTTTTGATAACACAAAATTAATTTAAAAGTACATAACATTCTCAGTTTCCCTTTTTTTGCTGTTCTCAGATTGCACATAACTTCACCATGCACAGTGATTTCAATGTACCATCCTCACTGAACAGCGGGGCAAAAAACCAATCAAAATGATTGTAGAAAAAAACCCAATTCAGCAAAGACCATCATTATCAATATGTGTAGCTACGCGTTCTCCTTTCTATACTTTTTTAATCAGTTCTTTCATTTACATTAACTCTATTATTTATCACAAATACATTTCACAAAACATTTAATCTCATTTACATCTGGTACAATATAGACAACAAATATATACATTATTTGCTTTAAACAGAATTTTCCAAATGTAATATCACTTAGGGCAAATAATAATCAAAACACTAATTATGAACACTAATAGTTTGCAGTTGTGTCTACTATCTGTTGACATCTTCCCCAATATGCCGAATGATGTACTCAAAACTTTGGCTGGAGAAATAACATATGAGAATTTGGTATTTCATAAGGCAATCTAGGTTTGAATTCCAAGTGGGCATCATTGCAAAGCGTCCATCCTTGGTTACACTTTAAATGAACAGTATTGTTTCCAGATGTTGCAGTAGGACCATCATGGAAAATAATAGCCACTGTTGTAAAAGTTCTTAGTGAAATAGATATTTGACTTCCTTTAAAATTTGTAATTTTTGCTTCCAATTTTCTTCCATTTGCTCTACAACGTTGTAACATGAAAAAGAGATATTTTCTAAATCTTTATATGTAATGTAGACAACATCTCTGATCTACAATGTGAGCATGTCATACCCTGACTTGCTGTTTTTATCAATTTGTTAAAAAAGTACTGATTTGCAGTCTGGTATTGTTAAGTATAGGAATCGTTCTGTTTGTATTTGAGTGGTAGTAATAAATGAACACTGTTCACAGTTATGGTCCCATCTGTAACTTAGTCCAAATAAGTTATCAATGTGTATGTCTTCTTCTTCTAATGCTGCAAGCATGAACATTACAAATTCTTGTGCATCTTGTTGTATATTTAGAGTAAATGTCAAGGAACCAGTACATATATCTAAAAGATGTCGAATGCCAGAAGCAGTATGTATTTTATTTCTGTCACTTACCAACTGTTGAAATACATGATGTAGTGCAAAACAGAATCTTTTTTCATGATTTTCCATGATTACATGATGAAGATGTGGTAGATGAAACACAACATCCAGAATCGCATAAGCATAACAGTTGATACCTGAACTGTTTTCCAACTGGTATCCTACAATGTCATCAACACTTTCTACTTTATTTTTCTTTATGCCTTCAACTTTCTCTTCAAATGTTTTCTTTTTTTGAACCTCAGTTGAATGTTTCACATATTTCCATTTTGGACACTACACATTTCTCATATATGGGATATTCACCTAAATGAGGCGCATAAAGTCTTCTAAAACTATTGTCCTCTCTTACACAATTTGCATCAGCACTAACCTTTTTCTCATCAAAATCTATCAAATACAAACTAGACAATGTTCTTACTCAAGACAATGCAAAATATGCCATTCCCTCTTTAAACACTGTACTTCCAATATTTACAAAAGCTGTCTGTACTTAAACCTTGAGATTTATGAATAGTTACTGCATATGCTAGAGACAGAGGATACTCTTGTCTGCGAAGTCTTTTACAAGCAAAAAATGTACAACACAATGCCCAATCTGTTTTACCTCATTAATCTGATCAAATTTTATAATCCAAACATTTTATTCCATCTCTATTTTGAAAATTGACAAAATCAACAACTTTTCACATTGCTCCATTTACTAACCCTTCTTGTACATTCAAATTACTCCGCAAGATTTCTCAACAGTTTTTACATACATGTAAAGTCTTTTCTAATCCTGCAGTTTTAGATATTGACTTTTCCAAAGAATCCAATTTAGGGCCACATGCACGACCATAGCATTTTGCGACTCGCAAATTGCGTCAAATTGCGAGTCGCAATTTGTGAGTCGCAAAATGCTGTGTACAACATTGTCTGAGACACTGTTTGCGATTCCCAATGGGGTCGCAAATTGCATGCCTCATTAATATTAATGAGGCTGTCACAATTTGCGACCCCATTGGGAATGGCTAGCACTCCCAGGGATGGTGGCCTGCTGGGGTCAGCAGACCACCATGTCTGGGACTGCTTTGCCAATAAAGCAGTTTTTTTTCATATGCAGCCCGTTTTTCTTGAAGGAAAACGTGATGCATTTAAAAAATAAAAATGAAACTTTTCAGTTTTATTTTTTATGGGCAGGCAGTGGTCCCTGGGACCCCTACCTGCCCTTAAAAAATATTTGCACATGCATTCCCAAAGGGGAAGGGGTCCCCTGGGGACCCCTTCCCGTTTGCGAGTGCCTTACCACCTTTCTGAGAAGGGTGGTAAACTGCGAGTGTTTTGCAACCGCAATTGCGGTCGCAAAACATTCATACATAGGTTTTGGAGACGCTATTAGGAAGGGACGCCCTTGGAACGCCCTTCCTAATAGTGAGTCGCTAACCCTATTTTGCAAGTCACTAATTGATTAGCGACTCACAAAATAGGGTTGGTACATTGGCCACACGTTTTTTGCAGTCGCAAACGGGCCTGAAACCCCTTTGCGACTGCAAAAAACGGTCGTACATCTGGCCCTTGGTTTGTAGTTTCTCAGTAAGAAGAATTGTCACTCCCTGGTGTTCAATTCAATAGCTTTAATTTGCACAATTTGCTGTTTCTAGTTTGAGACCTTGTTGATTAAATGTAGAACACTCTTGCAGTGTAGGCATTGGACAAACTACAGACTTGTTTTCTACAAGCATATTGTACATTACTTCAGCTGCTGTTTTTCCAGTTGTGAACAATTTCCTTAGTAGCCGAATTTCTAAAGCCTGTTTACCATGTTCCGTCAAGACACCAATTCTTATGTCTTTAAGAATATTTCTGTAATGTTCATCACCTGCTTGTTGCATATTCTTAGCAAGTTCTTTATATTCAAAGTTTAACCAAATATTTATATTTCCTATACTTCCCAAAGATTTCCTTGTCGCATCATGCAGAAATGATTTAAAAACAGGTTGTCCTTTAACAGGAGTAATTTGTAGTAGGTCTCCAAATACAATTAAATGTTTTCCTCCAAACAGTACATCGTAATCTGTTTTTAAAATATGTTGCATTCTCAAGTGTACAAATGCGAGCATTAAGTTTGAGACCATGCTCACCTCATCAACGATTAAAAGTTTAATTTTCTTCAGAACTCTTGAGACTTCATAACAAGATTCTCCAGATAGCTTCTGATATATCAAGTTATTATCATGTTCAACAGGTAGCATAAGTAATCGATGTAAAGTAATTTCTTTAATGTTGTGTGCTTCTAATCCAGTTGGAGCTGTCGCACCACAAGATAAATGTGATTCTGTAGTTCTGTATAGACAACTGGTGAAAATGTTGATTAAGAAAGTTTTTCCTGTTCCAGCTTGACCACTGATGTACATTAGAATAGGTTTAAATGATGAACATTGGCATTCTTTTTTTTCATGCAGCAAACAATGTTGTACCTGTTGTTTGACTTGTAGATATAGTTCTTTTTGTTCAGTATTTAGTTGTTCCTCTAACTTTTCCAACTGAATAATATCCTGTTGTGCTTGTTGCATTGCAGTTTCTACCTCATTCATGGCTATTGCTGCTTCATTTTCAATAATTGGTTGCCCTAGTTGATCTTGATTTAGTGGACCAGAACTTTGACTGCCTTGTGAACTTTCTCTAGCTATTTCAGCTGCAATAGTACTTTCTTGTTTAATCTCATCATTTAACAATTGTAGATAAGTTAAAAACAATTGCACTGAATGCTGTCTTTTGTTGCATTAAAAGAATCTTCATAGCAGTCAAAGTCTCCAAGTAGTTCTGGTTCACTACGCCAAGGCTTGAACAGTTGCAGAAGTGCTAAATAGAAAGATTCTCTCTTATCTGCACTATCACAACTCAGTTTTCTGTGATTAATAAGATTCACTTTTACATGTTTCACTAGACATTCATCACATCTAATTACTGCATATCTTTCTTCTTTTATATTTTCTCTAACATTCCTTTTAAATGTATAGGGCTGAAGTATTTCATACAGACATAGGTTTTCAAGATGTGGACTCCTTTTGGGATAGTATGTATCCAACATATTAGTTTTAACAATATCAGTACTTTCTGGTTCATACTGTGCTCACTATTCGATTTCTTGTAAAGATTTCAAAACTCTATTTCGTGTGGAGGCAAGACCGAGACTTACCCAAATCATTCCTCTTGACTTTGAATATAAACTGGCTGAGCTCAAACAATCCGAACATTCATAGGATCTAATGTCTCTATAAGAAAGCATTTTCAAGCTGAAGCTGTACAATTTCTTGCTAAGACTCTTCTCTGCTGAAATTTCTTCCCACATTTCTTTCATCTCTGTTTTTCAGATTTTGTAATATATGATGCAACATAGCAAGCGACAGCAGTTGAATTATCTGCAACATATTGAATATCCATGTTTGCATTCCACATTTTCAAAATAACTGGATTGTAGTCATTAATGTACTTTGAAGCATCAGTTCTTTTTAAGTTGTATGTATTCTTGGGAGATTTCCGAGTTATTGTATGTCTTACTGCTGACAAAAAACTATTTACTCTTCCTTTAGAAATTATAGGACGTGGGAATCCAAAACAACATTTTGTATAAAATTTCCCTTTACACTTGTATTTTCGTCTGCAATATTTCCCACATCGATGAATTTGAAAGCGTAAAACTTGTTGTCTCAAGCTCTTTTCTCCTCCATCTCTTGGAATGGCACATGTAACATACTGTTTGATGAAAGACAAAACAGTTTCATCACTATCAGTTCCAAATTTTGGTGCATTCTTTATCCATAATAGCTTGTGTATATGAGAAGCACCTCTGGCTTGGTACTCTTTTCGCCAAAAGAAATCAGTTACTTCTCCAAGAGGTGGAATGTTTTTATTGCAGATAAATTATATCATACTTTGAAACCTATGGTTAAAATACCTGTACACATTTATAGGATCCAAGGAACAGAGTTCTCCAGCTGTCTTCAATTCAATGTTTTTAACATTTGAATTTGCTTCTTAAAGAAATTCAAGTAAATCTTCCCATGCATATTCAGCATAGCTAAGTGTTACAAACCATGTAGGTGTACCTAAGTTTCTTAACATGCATTTAAGTTCACCATGACGACAATACCAATATTTATTGGTACCATGTTGACATGCCATCAAATTAATTAACTGAAATTCTAAATTTTCACCTCTTTGTTGAACTTTGTCCATGAATTCTTTTGCAGAAACATGTTGAAGATGAACTCCTGTTTTTAATATGTGGTTCACTGCATATGAAAGTGCAGACAAATTGCTTTCAAACAGAAGATGAAATATATATGGAATGCACTGGCGAAATCTTGGATCTTGAGAGTACAATCTTGTTGATCGGTTTTCTGAAGCTGGAATCCGTAAAGCTCGTTCATCAAATCGTCCACCTTCTCCAGTGGGGAATAGCTGTGGAAAACAATGAGCTTTTAAACTTTTTTCCCATACACTCTTGGGATTTCCCTTTGCTTCCTTCATTTGAAATAATTCAATACTGTTTCCTTTGATTTCTTTTGAATGCAGAGGATGTATAGTATAATGTTAATAAATCTCTTCACTCCTGGACTTGTCAACTTTTTCTATTTGGCCACTTGACATTACAGTTTCATCTTCTAAGCATATTACTTCCTCATCAGCATTTACATTCTTATAAAAAAATTATTTTCAGTACCAGGTACAATGTAGCCTTTTGAAGTTTATTGACATCTACAAACTCTGCTAGCATTTTCGACTCTTTGTTGGTACACCATTTACTAGAATAAATACTGGCTCATTTTCCTCCCTGTCTACACCAACAGTTTCAAAGTTTTTCTTAAAATCTAAAGAGAGGTAAACAACTCTTCCTTTCAGACCTGTTTGTAAATCTGTTAGTGGCAGTTTACCTGTTTTAGGCTCCCTATGAACTATGGCTTGAAATGGGTGTACAGATTGAATAAGAATAGACTTATATGCATTTAAATCTGCCAGTTCCAGAGGAATAGGTACCAACTCTAACTTGTTATGTACTGCTCTAGGTGGCATTTTGTTTTCATCTAATTTGTTGTAACAGTATTTACAAATAAATTGATCAGTAGCCAACTCAAACTGACCTTCTACCAACAAATAAACACCAAATTTCTGCCACTTATCATTGTTTTCCTTTTCACTTTTTGAATATAATTCAACATTTCTAGTTTGACTTCTATAGGGAGTACGTCAACAACAAATACAAACATAGATTGTTTTTTTAACACCTACACTTATCAAACTCCCACTTTGTCTACACTCATCTTCTGAACCAAAAAAACAAAACTGTATATCATCACAAATGTTTTGTACATGTGATACTGAACCGTGCAAAAGAGTAGTGTTAATTTCATTTAAACATAATGCAGGAGTTTTTACAGAGTAGAGTCTCCTTACTAACTTACGCATTTCAGAGTGGTGTACAGCTAACATTGTTAAATGATGAAAAGTACTTTGGCACACTTTTCTTGAAAGACGAGCTAGAGAATGACCTTGCAACTTACTATAGTTTCTTATTTTTTCATGGATCTAGTCCTTGTAACATCCTAATCTTCAGTTTAACAATTTTTGTTGCATGCTCTCGTAAAAAAATTGTCAATAGATTCCTGTCGAATTATGCAAATACTGCTACAATCCCAGTTATATACAGGAGCTTGTGTACGCCTCCCTTCAACTTCTTCAGCTATTACTTCTTCCACATTCCTAGGAACCATTTTCTCTTTTGGAATGGCAGAACCATCTTTCATCTCATAGCATCAACCACTAGTGTCAACTGCATATACTAATGTATTCTCTTGAAAATAGCTTTCTTCATTAAAGAAAGGCTCAGTACTGGAAGTGTGTTTCCATTTACCAGAAAAGTTTTACCAAAGTTACTTCTATTAACAAGTCTTTTTCTTTTGCTTTTCTCCTTCATAAACACCATTGTTTTATCCAATGTTCCCATTCTCTTCAATACTAATATAATTAATTTTCGTTTCAATTCAAAAGCACTATCTACTACATTTTCAATGTGTTGCTTTTTCTTGTACGCTGCTGATCTTTATTTATATTTTTTACATTCTTGTAATAAATTAAGAATTACTCTACTTCTAGACATTCTTCTACGTATATCCTTATACTGTTTTGTCTTCTTGTAATATGTGTTGTTTTCCCATTAACTGATGTTTTTTTACCATGACAGTTCTTCTTTTCCTTCTGATTTGTTGTATAACTTTTCTTTTTCTTTTCATTATTATTGACTTTTTAAATCTCTCTGAAACTGTTTAGTGCTCTTACCAGAAGAGTTTTTATCCTGTGTAACGTTTTTCTCTTTTTCTAATGCACTCTTTTCACTTTTCTTTAAGTAGTACTGTTTTCTTTGTTCTCTTCTCTTTTCATGTTTTCTTGCAATCTTCAGTTTGTGTTCCAAATAAAATAAATTTCTAAAATACAAAGAGCAGTTTCAATCGATTGTTACATCAATTAATAATTTTAAATTAATTACATAACAATATTCATAATCACCAATAAGAAATTACTTACAATTACAATGCTATTCTCTTCATAACAAATAAAAATGTATGATACCTAAGTATGCACTTTTGCAAAGCTCTCAATGCTTGAAAGTCTGGGGATAAACATTTTAACCTTCTTAAGCTAGCATCTTCAGATGCATAACACATGTGAGAATACATGCACAAGTAGACACATACGTCAGTCATGAGAACACGCAGACATTTGAACTTGACAGATTGCACTTCCCATTTCAAGCAGACACCTAAATTTATATGGCCTACTTCAAGTGTATGTTTCCAGAGACTCATAAGAAGTAGCCTAATCACTAATTCCTCTGCCAACATGTCTTAAACCTCACTTTTCTCTTGCAGCTTCACTATTCACCGACTGCTCAGAATGTTAGGCCTACCAAATTTCAAACAGCGATCCTAACCATATCACCGTTGTAAATCTGACCACGTTTCTGAAGGCATGCATGCGTGTGTCTGTGCCTTAAGCTAGTGACATGATACATAAAAATAAACGTACAAATAGATGAATCCCTGTGTTTCAGACTGCATGCGCTCTAAATTTGTGTAGAAGAAGGTGTATGTATTCCTTTCTGCTCATAAAAAAGGGCACATGGGTATTGAATAGCCTATTTCAGTGGCTCTATCACACCTTCATATGTAACACATGTCTGCTCGTCCGAGCAAATGACAGAGCAGAACTAAGAAGATTTGTTCACCTGTAGAAGAAGCTACCAGCTTTCTAAGCTAGCATCTTCAGATGCATAACACATGTGAGACTACATGTACAAGTAGACACATACCTCATTCACAAGAGCATGCAGACCTTTAAACTTGACAGACTGCACTTCCCATTTCAAATAGACACCCAAATTTATATGGTGTAATTCAACTGTACCATTTCACATACTCATACGAAATAGCCTAATCACTAATCCCTCCGACAACATGTCTTATACCTCACTTTTCTTTTGCAGCTTCACTATTCGCCAACTGCTCAGAATGTTGGGCCTACCCAAATTTAAAACAGCAATCATTTCCATGTCACTCTTGTATGTCTCACCATTTTTTTGAAGGCATGCATGCGTGTGTCTGTGCCTTTTGCTAGTGACATGATACATAAAAAGGAACATACAAATACTTGAATACCTGTGTTTCAGACTGCATGCTCTCTACATTTGTGTGCAAGAAGGTGTATGTATTCCTTTCTCATCATAAAACAGGGCACATGGGTGTTCAATAGTCTATTTGAGAGGACGCAAAGAAAAGCAAGAGAGGTAGAGAAAGTAGCAAAAGAGGTACAGAAAGAGGAAAAGAGGTGCAGAAAGAAGCAAGAGAGGTGCAGAAAAAGGCAAGAGAAGTGCAGATAGAACTAAAGAACTAAGAGAGGTGCAGAAACAAGCAAGAAAGGTGCAGAAAGAAGCAAGACAGGTGCAGAAAGAAGAGAGTTAGGTGCAGAAAGAGTCAAGTGAGGTACCACAAGAGGCAAGAGAGGTGCAGAAACAAAGCAAGGGAGGTGCAGAAAGAGGAAGAGAGGTACAGAAAGAAGCAAGAGAGGTGCAGAAAAAGGCAAGAGAAGTGCAGAAAGAACTAAGAGAGGTGCAGAAAGATGTAAGAAAGGTGCAGAAAGAAGAGAGTGAGGTGAAGAAAGAGGTAAGTGAGGTGCAGAAAGAGGCAAGAGGGATGTAGAAAGAAGCAACAGAGGTGCAGAAAGAGGCAAGAGAGGTACAGAAAGAAGCAAGAGAAGTGTACAAAGAGACAAGAGAAGTGCACGAAGAAAGGTGCAGAAAGAAGCAACAGAGGTGCGCAAAGAGGCAAGAGAAGTGCAGAAAGAGGCAAGAGAAGTGCAATAAGAAGCAAAACAGGTGCAGAAAGAAGCAACAGAGGTGCATAAAGAAGCAAGAGAGGTGCAGAAAGAAGCAATAGAGGTATAGAAAGATGAAGGAAGATGCAGAAAGAGGAAGAAAGGTGCAGAAAGAAGCAAGAGAGGTGCAGAAAGAGGCAAGAGAAGTGATGAAGAGGCAAGAGAGGTACAGAAAGAAGCAAAAGATATGCAGCAAGAAGCAGGAGAGGTGCAGAAAGAGGCAAGAGAGGTGCATAAAGAGGAAGAAAGGTACAGAAAGAGGCAAGAGAGGAGCACAAAGATGCCAGAGAAGTACAGAAAGAGGCAAGAGAAGTACAGAAAGAGGCAACAGAGATGCATAAAGAGGCAAGAGAGGTGCAGAAAGAGGCAAGAGAAGTACAGAAAGATGCAAGAGGGATGCATAGAGAAGCAAGAGAAGTACAGAAAGAACCAAGAGAAGTTCAGAAATAGGAAGACTGGTACAGAAAGAAGGAAGAGAAGTGGACAAATACGCAATAGAAGCATAGAAAGAGGCAACAGAAGTGCAGAAAGAGAAAAGAGAGGTGCAGAAAGAAGCACAAGAGGTACAGAAAGATGCAAGAGAAGTACAGAAAGAAGCAAGAGAGGTGCAGAGAGAAGGAAGAGAAGTGCAGAAAGAATAAATAGAAGTGAATAGAAGTAGAGAAAGGAGCAAGAGAGGTGCAGAAAGAAACAAGAGAGGTGCAGAAAGAGGAAGAGAGCAGCAGAAAGAAGCAAGAGAGGTACAGAAAAATGCAAGAGAAGTGCAGAAAGAACTAAGAGAGGTGCAGAAAAAAGCAAGAGAGGTACCGAAAGAAGCAAGAGAGGTGTAGAAAGAAGAGAGGGAGGTGCAGAAAGAGGTAAGTGAGGTGAAGAAAGAGGCAAGAGAAGTGCAGAAAGAGGAAGAGAGGTGCAGAAAGAGGAAGAGAGGTGCAAAAAGAAGCAACAGAGGTGCAGAAAGAGGCAAGAGAAGTGAAGAAAAAAGCAAGAGAGGTGCACAAAGAAGCAAAAGAAGTCCAAAAAGAAACAAGAGAGGTAGATAAAGAAGCAAGAGATGTACAGAAAGAGGCGATAGAAGTGCTGAAAGAGGCAAGAGAAGTGCAGAAAGAGGTCAAACAAATACAGAAAGAAGCAAGACAGGTACACAAAGAAGAAGAAATGTGCAGAAAGAGGCAAGAGAGTTGCAGAAAGAGGCAAGAGAAGTGCAGAAAGAAGCATTCATACATGTGTCTGTGCCTTGTACTAGTGACATGATACATAAAAAGAAATATACAAATAGTTGAACACCTGTGTTTCAGACCGCATGCTCTTTAAATGTGTATACAAGAAAGCGTATGTATTCCTTTCTGGTCATAAAACAGTGCACATGGGTATTGAATAGTCTGTTTCAGGGGCTCTATAACACCTAGATATATAAGACATGTCTGCCTGCACAACCGAATGACAGAGCAGCACTGAGAAGATGTTTCCACCTGTAGGAGAAGCTACCAGCTTTTAAGCTAGCATCTTCAGATGCATAACACATGTGAGAATATATGTACAAGTAGACACATACATCAGTCATGAGAGCAGGAAGATCTTTAAACTTGACAGACTGCACTTCCCATTTCAAGCAGACACCTCATTTATATGGCCTAATTTGAGTGTATGTTTCCAGAGACTCATAAGAATTAACCAAATCACTTATTCCTCTGCCAACATGTCTTAAACCTTACTTTTCTCTTGCAGCTTCACTATTTACCGACAGCTCAGAATGTTAGGCCTACTAAATTTAAAACAGCAATCCTAACCATGTCAATATTGTAAGTCTCACCAAGTTTCTGAAGACATGCATGCATGTGTCTGTGCCTTTAGCTAGTGATATGATACATAAAAATAAACATACAAATAATTGAATACCTGTGTTTCAGACCGCATGCTCTCTAAATTTGTGTAGAAGAAGGTGAATGCATTCCTTTCTGCTCATGAAACAGGGCACATGCATTTTGAACACTCTATTTCAGTGGCTCTATAACACCTTCATACGTAAGACATGTATGTTGGCAAAAGCAAATGACAGAGCAGAACTAAGAAGATTTGTCCACCTGTAGCAGAAGCTACCAGTTTTTTAAGCTAGCATCTTCAGATGCATAACACATGTGAGACTACATGTACAAGTAGACACATACCTCAGTCACGAGAGCACGCAGACCTTTAAACTTGACAGACTGCACATCCTATTGCAAATAGTCACCTAAATTTATACGGCCTAGTTCGAGTGTACCTTTCCAAAGACTCATTTGAAATAGACTAATCACTAATCCCTCTGAAAACATGTCTTAAACTTCACTTTTCTCTTGCAGCTTCAATATTCACCAACTGCTCAGAATGTTGGGCTTACCCAAATTTAAAACAGCAATCTT
Organism: Calotriton arnoldi; assembly: GCA_963921515.1. Taxonomy (NCBI): domain Eukaryota; kingdom Metazoa; phylum Chordata; class Amphibia; order Caudata; family Salamandridae; genus Calotriton; species Calotriton arnoldi. Next base: position 911,634 of record CAWUFW010006777.1, on the reverse strand, counting down.
CCCATGTCACTCTTGTAAGTCTCAACATTTTTCTGAAGGCATGCATGCGTGTATCTGTGCCTTTTGCTAGTGACATGATACATAAAAAGAAACATACAAATACTTGAAAACCTGTGTTTCAGACAGCATGCTCTCTAAATTTGTGTAGAAAGTGTATGTATTCCTTTCTGCTCATAAAAAAGTGCACGTGGTTATTGAATAGCCTATTTCAGTGGCTCTACAACACCTTCAAATGTAACACATGTCTGCTCGTGCGAGCAAATGACAGAGCAGAACTAAGAAGATTTGTCCACCTGTAGGAGAAGCTACCAGCTTTTTAAGCTAGCATCTTCAGATGCATAACACATGTGAGACTACATGTACAAGTAGACACATACCTAAGTCACGAGAGCATGCAGACCTTTAAACTTGACAGACTACACTTCCCATTTCAAATAGTCACCTAAATTTATACGGCCTAGTTCAAGTGTACCTTTCCACAGACTCATATGAAATAGCCTAATCACTAATCCCTCTGCAAACATGTCTTAAACTTCACTATTCTCTTGCAGCTTCACTATTCACCGACAGCTCAGAATGTTAGGTCTACTAAATTTAAAACGGTAATCCTAACAATGTCACTGTTGTAAGTCTCACCAAGTTTCTGAAGGCATGCATGCGTGTGTCTGTGCCTTTTGCTAGTGACATGATACATAAAAAGAAACATACAAATACTTGTTTCAGACCACACACTCTCTAAATTTATGTAGAAGAAAGTGTATGTATTTCTTTCTGATCTTAATACAGGGCACATGGGTACAGAGTTATATAGACTGGTATATAGTTTAATACACCTGTCAACATGGTTTAAACATCAATTTTCTCTACTACTTTCATTAGACACTCAGGAAGCATACATATTACTATGCCCAACATATTTAAATCTTCATTTCAGTACAATAAAACAAACTACAATACACATTCGTACATTTGGTAACATATTTCAAACATCACATTTCTCTAATGCTTTGCAAGCTTTATAAATAATGCATTACAAACTTCAAAATATCACTACAAACACTGAAGCACTCCTACCTAATACATAACACACCTTACACATTTGTAACTCACCTCTCAAATACTATTGCAGAATATAAAAATGTCAGAAACTCCTTAAAGATTTTCTTTCCAACATAACAAATGTGGTGCAGCACTCACAACAAGGTAAAACCAATATTGGCAAACTTTCCCTCTCTTTTTGCACACAAATGAATGTAAGTAACAAATTAAAATGCTCCCTTCAGTTTTTCAAATTCTAAAACCCATTTCTATTGGTTACACATATAACCCGTTATTACTCTCTACCAAAAGTACCAAATATGCTTTTGTAATTTATTGAAGTCGCGACTCCACTGCCGTGCCGCAGTTCAGCATCGCGATGGAGCCGAGAACTCCTACGAGAGTTCAAAAACCTATTTCTAATAACACTAGTATTATTTGTTTAACACACCACTTCTAGACATAGTACTGATTTGGGAAATATTACTTTAGTAGCATATCACTTATATATAACTTAGCATTTCATATTTTAAAACCACAGTTAAGTTTCAACCCTTCCCGCATTCTGTTTAATCCTAGGTTCCATAGTAACACTTTCTGCAACATTCAACTGTACCAGAAGGTCACAAATTCACCATATTTTCAAATTCAGCACACTAGCTTCCAAATTCAAATAGCAGGTATGGTTGACTTTTGAAAAATATTAGCTTATCCTATCTACTGTATCTTTCAAACATTTTTCTATAACCAATCAAAAAGATGCTTGTTCAGGAAAGTAACATGCATCCTATTTTTTGAGTACACAATGTTTATGTACAAACAATCAGATATCTGCGTTTTCTAAAACAGCATCTTCTCCACCATTTTAGATACCTCTCATTCTACCAACTGACTTACTCAGCTGCAGACATCTTTTAATTCCTTCCACACATCCCTTCAAAATGCATACAGTACGGATTGTAGGGCACAGCTATGTTTTCTGGGGCAAAAGGCATGCTGAACACAGAGGTATTGACAAAGACCTAGGTTTGCAAAATATGGATTCTAAATGGTTTGCACAGACAGGATTAAAGTGGTACCAATTGATGCCTTTGGTTAAAATATTTTTGCATCTCCAACCCCTGACCTCATGTTGTGCACTGTGGTGGCAATGACCTAGGCACATTGACTGGGGTAGGGCTGGAAATCCTAATGAAGGATACCTTTGCAAAACTGATGTTGCTTTTCCCTCAAACTGCCTTTGTATACTCTAACATATGCCAAAGACAGAAATGGAAATGGTCAAATCAATTCTGTCCACAGATTGACAAAGCTAGGAAGCATGTTAATAAAGCTGTTTCTTCTTACCTCAGAGACCATAGTATGGGTTCCATCTATAACAACAATCTATGTTTTGCTATGCATGACAGCTACAGAAGTGATGGAGTTCACTTCACAGATGAAGGGAGCAGAGTGTTTCTCAACAACCTTAAGCTGTGCATCCGCAATTACATGTAGCTGCAACAAAGTCATAATGAACACAACGGCTCTTGTTAGAGCTACCCTATAATCAAACAGTGAAAGATATATATTTTTTAACATATATACTCTAGTTAAATATTTTCCGGATTCGCGAACCTGTGACGAATTCGCAAAACAAAATCACGAATTCAATGTACTACAACACATTTCACTTTTCAAGTTTAACTTTTAATTTATATATTTTTAAAATTTCTTCTACTCTATCAATTTTAAACTGATTATTGACTTCAATCTCACTAGCTCTATAAAAAGTTGACAATGGCAGCACTACTTTCTGAATTGTATACTATTTAATTATTTATTTATGGTGGATCCGCGAACCCACCGTGACGTTACACTGGGGGGCCGCTCTGAGAGCCACGATAGGGTCGCAACTCCTATCATGAGAGAAAAAAACAAATAATTATTGCACCCCAGTTCCATAGGCCCATTTCGGCCCCAGGGACCCCATCCCCCGGGGCTACACCATTTCTTTACAAATTTTAAAATTTTAAGGAGGGGCTGTGCGGCCCCCCCTTTCCAGGCCAATTACTACCCCGGAGACCCCAACCCCAGGGACCTAGCCATTCTTTAAAAAAAAAAAAGGAATGGGGCCGAGCGACCCCCTCCAAGCCATTTTATCCCCCGGGAACTCTATCCCCCGGGGCATGGCTATCTGTTTCGGGACCGTGGTCCCGGCCAGCTCCCATCTCTTGCGGGAGCTGGCTTATCTCTTTACCCCGAGGGAGCTGCTGACATGCAGCTCTCTGAAGGTAAAAAGCAAAGTGCTCCACTGTGAACAAGTGAGAGCAAAATGGATGACTTAATGGTTGAGTGACTGACTGTATAAGGGAGTGATTAGGTGTCTCAATGAATGTATGGGTGAGTGACTGGTTATGTGAATGTCTGTTTCAGTCAGTCAGTTGGAGTCTAAGTGGCTGTATGGGTGTGTGAATGGGTATGTGAGTAGCTGTATTGGTGAGTGATTGGTTGTCTGAGTACCTGTATGGTTGTCTGAGTTTCTGTGTAGATGGGTGAGAGGGTGTGTGACTGCCTTTAGGGATAAGTGAGTGGGTGAATCAGTGCCTTAATGGGTTAGTGAGTGCGTGTGTGAGGGGTGTATGGGGGTGAGTTTGGGTATGGCTGTGTGGGTAAGTGGATGTGTCAGTGGTATATGGGTGAGTAACTGGGTATGTGAAAGGCAGTATAGGTGAGTGATGGGATATATGAGTGACTGTATGGGTTAGTGAATAAAAGTGAGAGTGACTTTATGAGTGAACATGTGCTTGTGTCAGTGACTGTATATGTGAGTGAGTATGTGTTAGTATCTGTATCAGTAAGTGAGTGTGTATGTTTGTATCTGTATGGGTGAGGAAGTGGCTGTGTGATTGACTATATTGGTAATTGATTTGGTATGTCAGTAGCTCTATGGGTGACTGACTCAATGTGTGAGTGGCTGTGTGGGTGTATGAGGTGTATGAGTGGTTATGTTAGTGGCTGTATTAGTGACTGAGTTGGACTTACAGGAGGCATGGATGTCTTTGGGGGCCAACTATCCCTCCTGTTACCTCCAGTAAGTCCCACATAGTAGGATTGCTGAGAGGTTGTAAGAGGTCACTCCCCCTTTCTAGACCACTCTGCAAAGCACCTCCTGGTGCACTACTAGTTGGTAATAGTTACATATTTCCCTACTGGCGGTCACCAGTAGCTACTTATAGTTAGGACCTAGTTTCCATAGGAAAAGAAATGTTGCCAATAACTTTGGCGCCATTTGACAAATCCTAACAACATTTTCAAAACTAGTTTGCCACTCACTTCAGCTGCTTTGTCAAATGTTTTGGGGTGATCCTTCAAGTGGCGACTGGGAGAAAGGGGGGTCTCAAAACATATTTTCCTCATGCAATTTCCCATAAAGAATTTGAACATGACTACAGCCCAAACCTCTCAATGCAATTACACCAAATTAGGCCCAAATGCTAGCTCTTGTTCCAGAGAGCGTGCTTTTTGTGATTTGGTTTAAATTCGTTTGATGGTTTTAGAGATATTAACTGAAAACCAAATTTGTATATCTAGGGACGCGGACCCTATGTGGCTCCAAAAGCAAGGCCCTGATTGGCTGGATGCAACTTGTCAGAAAAGTTGCGGCTGCCATTTTATACCCCGCGAAACAGTCCCTGGGCTCAAAAGTTACTTGCATACTAATTGAAGGGATCAGGTGAGAGCTTTCATGACCCCTTGTGTACGTTCTAAATGAGGTGAAAGCATGGTTAATGGGCAGTAAAATATCAGAATTTCTTTTGGCTATTTGTGAGAGCCGATGAGCAGTTGCAGGGCTCAGCCTGGCCCCGGTGTAAACCGCAAATCTCATTGAGTAGTTACACTGGGGGGAGGCCACGCTGAGCATCCCGGTGGATCAACAGATTCATGAAAAAATGCTACCAAATTGGACATCTTTTCAGGAAACATGGAAAGGGTTGAGAAGTGGTATAACAAAAAACAAAAATGTTATTTGTTTACTAAAGCATCCTAAGTAAGAGCACATGGTGAGGGGTAGCAATTTTACCTGCTTTTCTACGGAGAAAGGAGGTGGTTTGCAGGAGTTCTGACTTGAGATTTCGAATGAAAACAGATGTTACCAGACATAGAAATAAAACTGAGAGAACAACAAGGAGCTTTTACAGGTGCATTAATTAGGTTTCAGTATATAAAAGAATAGTTAGACAAAAATAGTGAGTGTATGTTTTGTGAGAGAAAATGTGTAGCTTCTAGACAGTATACTAGAAGGGAAAATAAAAGGTTGCTTAGATGAGAATATTAACTAAAAGCAAGCATTTGCAATGAAATTGGTCTCGCCTTTGGGACCTTATATGTATTTAGCTATGCAGCACATTAGCCTGGGTGCTGAAACATCTACTGTTCTTTAACATGGAGGGAAAGTAAGCACTAAACTGTGTGACAGGCCAGGTATGGGAACACATGGAGAGAAATATTGCCTTTCAGCAGGAAATGGTATAGTCCAAAGCTCTGTTTTTAGTATAAAAGCAGGGCCTTCGGTAGTCATATCACTGAAAATACATCTTGAAAAAAATATTATTGTCTACGGGTGCTCATGGAAGACTGAAATCTAGAGAATGCTAAAGTGATTCTGGTATTTTACTGACCTCTGCTGGTCGTTTTCTATCAAGAAAGTTAAATAGAGGCAGTTGCCAGAAAAATAAAAAAAAGAACGTCCCTCAGCAGAAAGTAATGCTGGTATTTTACAGACCTCTGCTGGTCATTTTCTATCAAGACAGTTAAATAGAGGCAGTTGAACAGAAAAAAAAGTCCCTAAGCGGAAGCAGACAAGTCCTAGGGCTGATCTCCAGAGCCCACAAGGTACATACACATATAAGTATATACTAAAGTATATACTAAAGTATATATACTAAAGTATATACTATAGTATATACAAGAGGTCTCGAATGCTCGACCTAATAAAGTGAGGAGGTAAGGAAAAAGGAATTGTTATATTGAATGTATATAAAACAATGTATGCTCGTATGAATGAATGCATTTGAAATTAGAGGTGGGCGTTTGCTTATAGTATATAATTTATTAGTATGTAATTTGCATGTGTTCATACAGTCAGGGAGACACTTACAGACCCAGTTACACTCTCACAAGAGCAGTTATGTACCCATCACTCATACATCCAGACAGTGACAGCCACACTCACTCACACACCCATAACACCATTTATACACCCATTTACTCATGTGTACATCCAAGTCTGAGTGCTAGTTCGCCCTTAGAGCCTGGGGGAGGCATCCGCAGAATGCAATCTGTACCATAAGAAGAGTTTGAAGAGGAATACTTCAGCACTCTTGAAAAGAAAGAATCCTGACTGTAGTTGACACCAGAATCACAGCCCCAAAAGGTAGTGGGCTTCAGAGGGAGAGGGGGATTCGAGAAATGATTGGGCAAAGTCTCCAGAGGAGAGAGGTGATCCCCCGGGGAGAGACTTCTCTATTGGATACGATGCAGGAAGTACTGTCTCCTCCCAAACCCAGTCCCCTGAGGACCTCAAAGACTGACAGGCTGAGTGGGACCTGACACTGCAGGTGGCCCAGCTAGGTGTAGAGGATTGAAAAGGTGAGGCTAAGAGAGCCTTTGAGGAGATAAGGGTCTTGCTGGCTGGAGTGTCAAGGAGATGCAGTTGAAGGCCAACTAGCTGTTAGAGTCTAGCAAAAATGGTGGGAACACCACTACTGTGTTCAGTGCAGAAGAAATAGTTCATATAGTCAGAGACGTGGTGTCTGACTTTAAGGAGGGGGTTGATTTAGACTAGTTATTTCTGGCATAAGAAGTAGCTGTAGAGGTACAGAGAATGTCTGAGGAGGATTGCAGAGGTGCTTTTGCAGTCAAATTCATACTTGTCGGGGGGACAAAGTAATGGCTCTAGTGAAGGGAAAGAGGTTGAGGTATCCCACTATAAAGGAGGCCCTTATCAGCAAGTATGAATTAACCCCAGAGGAGTGCAGGTCGAAATTTAGGGTTAGTCAGAAACTGTGTCACTACTCTTAGGAGGATTTTGTGGGGTACTTTTGAAATGTTTGTCACAAGTACTGATGTTTTTTAAGAAGGAGTTTCTAACAGTTTTATGCTTTTTCTTTTTTTTCAAAGAGAACTGAGAAGTAGCAACTTGTTTCAAACAACAGATAGAATACATATGGAATATGAAATCTAAGGTCCTCAGAATATTGTTGACTTGTTGTAATCTGCTGCTGTTATTTGCACAGGGCGGTCATTATACCGTCCACCTAGTCCAGTTTGAAATAGTTGAGAAAACTATTGAGCCTCTAAACTTTTCTCCAGGCACTCATTGGAGTTCTTTTAGCTTGTTTCATGTGATACAGTTAATTGGAGTCCCCAATAACCTCTTTTTGAAAGTAGTGGATGGATACTGTAATGCATATATGCGTTTCAAATCTACTTCTATCCACTTTTTCAAACTGTCGCCTTGAGGGCAACATTTCACCCTCTATGCAAATTCCATGTTACACAACATCTACATCTTTATCATGCAAGTTATTGTCTTTTAAGATATAATGTAGGTTTCTTCACCTTATTTACATCCACTAGTTCGTGGACACATCATTCACTAGAATAACAAGTGGTTCTTCCAAATCTCTCTCTACACCCATAGTTTCAATATTGCGTTTAACATATAAAGGTTAATACACAACTCTACCTTTAAGCCCTTTCTGAAGCTTAGTAGATAACACCTTTAATGTTGGAATTTGTGTCTCTCAGAATGTAATGTAAGTGATTCCATAGATATTCTGCACAACTCAGGGTCAGAAACCATGTTGGTGTTCCTAAATTTCAAAACATACATTTAAGCTCAACATGACTATGATACCAGTCCTCATTCATTCTAATATTTGCAGAGGTAAATTAAATAGACAGCAGCACTGTAAGTACATGGGTGGGGTCCTAATATAACAAAACACAACAAGGCCCCTGGGTCTAAATAGAAAGATAAAGAAATGTTGTGCTGGAGTATCCTTTTACAGGATGATTTCCCTTACCCACCCGTAGGTGGCATGCTTCATCATAGGGAAGCCTCCTCACATTGCGAACATGGTTGCAATGCGGGCTACATCCCCCTCTCTGAAAGGAAGGAGCTCAAGGATGTTTTCAGAGTTTCAAAAGAGGTCTCCTGAAACCAATAGATGAGCACCCACATGATGAGAACAGGGCACCCAGCACTGAGGTTAGGCCGTAGAGGATGGGGTCCCCGGGGCTGAAATCGGCCTGGGATGGGAGCCGCTCAGCCCCCCCCCCCTGCTTTTTTTTTAAAGTAAAAAAAAACAAGGGGCAGGCCTCGGGGGATGGGGTCCCGGGAGCCAAAACTGGCCTAGGGAGGGGGGCTATGCAGCCCCCTTCCCTAAAAAAGTAAAAAAGCCCAGCAACACGCCCCCTTTCTCCACCACTCCGCAAACATAACTCGTGGGGTGCTGCTGGTTGGGGGATAAAGTCCCCTTGGCCCTTGAGGGCCTTAGGACAAAAATTGTCTTCTTTCCCCCAACCAGCAGTGCGCCAGGAAATGCATTTGCAGAGTGGTGGAGAAAGGGGGCGTGGCCTCCGATGACCTCTCAGCAATCTAGCCCTGTGGGTCTTACTGGAGGTTACAGCAGGGGTAGTTGGTACTCAAGGACCCTCTGGAGCCAACGGGACTTCATTCCCCAACTAGCAGTGTGCCAGGAGGCGTGTTTGCAGAGTGGTTGAGAAAGGGGGCATGGCTTCCCAAGACCTCTCAGCAATCCGGCAGTGTGGGACTTACTGGAGGAAACAGAAGAGCTTGTTGGCTCCCAAAGACCCACTAAAACCAAGGAGGCTTCATTCCCCAACCAGCAGTGAGCCAGGCGGTGCATTTGCAGCATGGTGGAGAAAGGGGGAATGGCCCTGAAGACCTCTCAGTAATCCCACTGTTTGGGACTTACTCGAGTTATCAGGAGGGCTTGTTGGCTCCCAAGGACCCTCTGCAGCCAAGGGAACTTAATCCCCCAACCAGTTGTGCTCCAGGAGGTGAATTTGCATAGTGTTGGTGAAAGTGGGCGGGGCCTCGGGTGAATTGCCAGTCTTTTTTGATTATTATTTGTTTAATTTATTCGGGAGGAGGGTTGCGTGGCCCCCCCTTCCCTGGGCCAATTTTGTACCCAGAGACCCCGTCCCCCAAGGCCAGGCCCCCCTCCCCGGACTGATTTCAGCCCTGGGCAACCCCATTTCCCAGGGCCCGGCCTTTATTTAAAAATATGTTTTTTTTTAAATTGCATTTTGTTATAAAGTAAATGGGAAAGGGGTCACACGGCTCCCCCTCCCAGGCCGATTTCAGCCCCAGGAACCCCATGACCCAGCGCCCAGACTCTTTTTTATAAATGTTTTAAAAAATTAATAATTAATGGCAGTGGGGCTGCGCATCCCCGCTCTCTGGCCGATTTCAGTCCCAGAGATCCCATCCCTGGTGCCCTGCCTCTAGTGTGGGTACCCTGGTTGCACCCAGGGCACCCACTTGGGATGGTTGGGAACTGGGAGAGCCACAGGCCACCACATTTCCTGCCAGCTTACCACCTCCTGTGGGAGCCGGCATTGCTTTTACAGAGAGGGCGCTGCTAACATGCAACTCCCTCTCTGTAAAAGCAATTGTGCTTCACTTTGATCAAGTGAGAGCAAAGCGTTCTCACTTGCTCAAAGCAGAGCACAGTTTGCTATGGCTTTGTGGGAGTGGTAAAGTTCCCACCAAGCCATAGTAAACAGCTATAGCCCGGGGATTGGCACCTCAGGAGAAAGCAGGAGCCGGCCCTGGGTTCTTGTGGGACCCTCTCACCATATCTGGAGGGTCAGTGTATTTCTACTCCACCCCTTTTCTTTTTTAAATTTTTTGTGGGACTCAGCTTCAAGCCATGTCCCAAGATGGCTGCCAACACTTCCTGGTTGAAGTGTTGGCAACCAATCAAATTTCAGTAGGATACATGAGTCCACTTCAAGGACTCGCGCCCCCAGATATCTATATTTTTTAAACTTAAGTATCTCTAAAACTACCAAGCGGGTTTAAACCGAATCACAAAAAGCACGCTTTCTGGACCAACATCTAGCTTTCTGCCAAATTTGGTGTAACTCTGTTCAGTGGTTCGGGCTGTAGTCATGTTCAAAAAAGGAAAAATCCCCACAGACATAGCAAGGGAAAAGTGCATTTTGGAACCCTCTTTTTTCTCAGCCCCTGCCTGATGGATCACCCCGAAACTTTCAATACAGCAGCTGAACAAAAAAGTGGACGTTTTTTAAAATACCCATATCTATATATATATATAGTACCTACAGACGGGCACCAGTAGGTAGTTATAGTTAGGACCTAGTTTCCAAAGAGAAGCATTTTTTGTTTTGCCAATAACTTTGGTGCCGTTTAATGGAGCATCACAAACTTTTCAAAACTAGTACGCACTCACTTCAGCTTCTGTGGGAAACGTTTTGGGGTGATTAGTCACACGGGGCCAAGAAAAAGGGGGGTCCCAAAACATGTTTTCCAACTTGCAATATCCTATAGGAATTTTAGACATGACTACAGCCAGAAGGGATTTACATCAAATTTGGCAGAAAGGGAAATCTTGGGACAGAAAGCGATCTTTTTGTAAATTGATGTAAACCATTTCAGTATTATTAAAGAAAAAAGATTTATAGATATCTAGGGATGTGGACCCTTCGTGGATCTTATAGACCTCAAAACGAGATCTGATTGGCTGCCAGCACTTCAACCAGGAAGTTCTGACAGCCATCTTGGGACTCAGACTCCACTGAGTCCCAAGAAAAAAGATAAACAAATAAGACAAAGGGGCAGGGTAGGAATACCCTATACCCTAGGCCTGGTGGTGGAGTCCCACAGGGACCACGCAGGAGGCCAAAAGCTTGTTTTAAAAAGTGTTACTGTGATTTAGTGTGGGCTCCCATGCTTGTTTTTTATAACGCCCCCGCGTGGGCCAGCTCATGGGTGTGCAATATATTTATTTATTAGGGAAAGGATGCACAGTTGGCCCCCTTCCCCAATCTGACTACGGCCCTAGGGACCCCATCCCCAGGGCCAGATAGTGTAATAGAAAGAGAGGGTGGCACCCCATCCCCAGCCATTTAACAGAAGGAGTAGGGGGGCACACAGCCCCACTCCCCAGGCTGATTTTGGCCCTGAGGGCCCTATCCCTTGGGGCCCGGCCATGTGATATAAAGGGAGGGGGGCATACTGCCCACCTCTCAGGCCGAATTTGGTCCCAGGGACCGGCACCCCCTCAGGGCCCAATCGTGGAAAAAAGGGGGAGGGTGCCACACAGCCCCCCTCCCCAGGCCCTGGGGACCCATCCTTAGGTTTGGGCTCCTGCTATGGCCCGGGGTGCATACGCCGGGACATATTGGTTTCACTGCCTGCACTAGTGTGGGCAGGGAAACATCTTTGCTCCTGCTTGGAGGGAGCAATTTAAAGCTCCAGCCAAATGAGAGAAAACAGTAAAGGGTCTATTACGAGTCTGGCAGTCCACGGACAGCCAGACACATGGGTTGTGGCGGTGGTGGTCTTCAGACTGCCCTATTACAACTTGGGCACTTGGACTGCCATTGGCCCGCCACAGCTGCCAGGGAACTGCCATTCCCTAGCAGTGTTGTGACAGTCAGGAGGCCACAATATGCTTGGCAGGACTACCGCTGTCCCACCAAGCCTATTATGAGTTTCCTCTCTGCCACGGTTTCCATGGTGGTTGTTCCATCATGAAAACCATGGCGGAGAAGAAACAAAGGGGCCCTACATGGCCCCCTTGTGCCTCTGCACCCTGGGGGGCATGCAGGGGGGCACAACGAGTACCCCCCATGTGCATGCACCACAGTTCCTGCGCAGCATGGACTTTACTGTCCATGCTGTGCAGGAACTGTTTTTGGTGTTCCAAATGCGGTGCCCATTTTCAGGGCACTGATGTGGGAACATAAAAAAAAAGTCTGCCAGACACAACAAATAGTCGCAATCTGGCAGGCAGCTCAACCATGGGTTTGACAGTGCGGCAGTGGGTCTTACCCGACACCGCACCTCCAAATTCGCAATCAGGCCTTAAATCTGCTCTCATTGGGTGGGAGCAGGAAAAATGCTCACCCCTGCCGGGAGCGGATTTGCATCTGTTTCCCTGCCCGCTAAGAAGCCACACAGCCCTCCTCCCCCTTCATAGCCGATGCCCCAGTTGAAGCTCCACTACTGAAAAGGACAAATTATCCTAACTTCTTAGGCTTGGCGAAGGCAAAGCAAGTATGTTTTTTCAGCAATTTCACCTTAAAAAAATGATATAAAATCCTTGATACAGTTGAATGCATCGTTGATCCATCAGAGCGCAATCTCTTTTTGCAGTGACTGTGATGAGTGTGTTCTTTCTTGTCGTCTCCTGGCAAGAGCAGAGGTCATGGTTCTCACTTTAAATTAATACGAGTATGCAAATGTGCAAAATCACTTACAAGCTCTGCCCTATAGGCCCTGCACCTTCCACTTAGTAGTAGGCAAAAGTCTTCCCGCATTTTCCTAGGCTGATGGACATCTTACCAAAAGCCCGAGCGTGTTTCCAGCCAATTTTAGTGACACGTTCTTGATGCAAATGATTATGAGGACTTCTTCACCAAACAAAAAGCACTTACTTCATACGGTAAAGAGAAAGTACTCTTGTCTGGTGGAGATTCACCTCTTTGTAGTCACGTCATCCACTATATACGAGGATTTATGTACTACAGATTTCTGAAAGAAGACGCGTAAGGAACAATCACATTGCCAAAATTAAACCCACACAAGGTCACTGGACACATTTCCTCGTAGTCCATTACATAGCTGTAGCATAGAATATGCACTAGACATGTAATCAATGAGGTAGCATTTACTAATTACCCAGTAAAAAGTACTCCAGATGGGTAGATATTTTGTGCAAAACTGTGGTATCTTATTGGATAAAGGGGCAGGTGAGGTTCAGTTCTGGCCCTGGTGCTCATTTCACAGAAATTAAATCTCAACAGAAAGCACTTACAAATGAAAACATAGCAGGTGCCCCATTTGAAGCTCCACTTCTGTAAAGGACAAATGATCCTAAATTCATGGGCGAAAGCAAAGCAAGTGCGAAGGCAAAGCAAGTGTATTTTCTCTTCAATTCTACCTTGAAAATGTATCTGAAATCCTTGACACAGGTGAATGCATCTTCTGTAGTGACTGGACGAGTGGGTTCTTTCTTGTCATCTCCATGTGAGAGCAGGGTCCATGGTTCTCCCTTTAAATTACTATGAGTATGAAAATGCGTAAAATCACTTACAAGCTCTGCCCATTTGGCCCTGCACCATCCACCTTAGTATTAGGCAAAAGTCTTCCCCCCTTTTCCCAGACTAATGAACAGCTTACCTAAAGGCACCTGAGCGTGTTTAATAATAATAAAGTGCATTTATAAAGTTTTAAAAATTAGTATTACTATATTGAACATATAGGTGAAATTGTAGAAAAATTGCATTGAAAAACAGTGAAATTCAAATTATAATTCGGAATTAATTTTTCAAAAACGTAGAAATTCACTGAAAAAATCAAAGGTTACAGGGACGTTATAGTTAGAAAATGAAATTTGAAAAAACCTTAAAAATGCACTGAAAAAAACAAATGTTACAGGGACATTATAGTTCGGTACAGATTTCACACACAAAAAGCCCATATAAATTCAGCAGTTATAGTTACCCTTAGATAACTATAACTTATGTCCGCGCAATGCACTGCTGGTGGCCTCACATATTAGACCACTCATGACAGGGTCAGTGACATCATCAATGATGTCATCAGTGACATCCCAGATGGCATCTATGTCATCTCCTTCATTTGAGATGTCATCAGTGATGTCATCAGTGATGTCACTGACCATGTCATCGGTGATGTAATATGTGGCGTCATCAGCAGTGCATTGCCGGGGCGCGAGTAATAGTTAGCTCACCTAAGATCTCTTAGCAATCCCACTGTGTGGGACTTACTGGAGGCAACAGGAGGGGTAGTTTGCCCCCAAGGAAATCTTTTGAAAATAATATATATATTAATTATAAATGGGAGGGGGGGCTAAGTAGCCCCCCTCCCGGGCCATTTTTGGTCCCGGGGACCCCATCCACCGGGGCTTGGCCAATCCTTTTTTAGTTTTTTTTTTTTTTTAAAGGGAGGGGTGCCTAGTGGCCCCCCTCCCAGGCCATTTTGGGCCCTGGGGACACCATTCCGTGGGGCATTGCCAACTTTAAAGGGACCGCGGGGAGCCTGAAGGCCCCTGCGGTCCCTGCCGGCTCCTGCCTCTTGCGGGGGCCGGCATTGCTTTTTACCTCCAGGGGGCTGCTAACATGCAGCTCCCTGGGGGTAAAAAGCAAAGTGTACTCGCTTTGAACAAGCGAGAGCAAAGTGCTCTCGCTTTGTTCAAAGCGAGTACACTGTTTGCTATGGGATGGCAGGAGCAGTGCTCCTGCTACCCCATAGCAAACTGAAATTTCCCAGGGTGGGGCACCCCGGGACATTGCTGGAGCCGGCCCTAGGGGGTGGCAGTCCCCATGGCCATGAAGGGCTCCTCTGGGAGGTGGTGGTCCCTGGTGCCATGTGGGGGGGCTCGAACCCCCCCACACAATATTTTTTTATGCAGAGCCCTGGGGAGGTGGCGGTCCCCGGAGCTGCGGGGGGCCACCTGCTTCCCTGCAAGTAATAATTAAAGCCCCAGGGAGGTGGCGGTCCACAGGGCAGCGTGGGGGATGCAGGAGCCCCCCCACACATTTTTATTTAAAAGAAATTTCCGGTGTGGTGGTGGTCCCTTGGGGCTGCAGGGGGCTGCGTGCCCCAGCATATTATTAACAAAGCCCTGGGGAGGTAGCAGTCCCAGGGGCTGCGTGGGGCCCCCGAGGGCCCTCACATAACAATTAAGCATTGCCCCCTGGTACTTGGCCAACCCGTGCTTAATTTTTTAACTTTTTTTTTGAAAATGTAAAAATGCTTTTTTTTGCCCTCGGGGTCCCTGAGCAGGCTTAGGGGGTCAGGGTGTTTCTACCCTGCCCCCTTTTCTTGTTTTTTACCTTTTTTCTTGTGACTCAGTTCAACCGAGTCACAAGATGGCTGCCAAAACTTCCTGGTTTGAAGTGTTTAATCAGCCAAGCAGAATCAAGCTCGTGATCTGAAGGGTTCGTGAATCTACCGCAGTCACCAGAAACTATATTTTTCATGAGCAGGTAGTAGACGACTTGAAAAAAATGTATCGTAAAAACAAACACAGCGTGAAGAGACGAAGATTTCAACAACAACAATATGACAAGCTAATGAAAAAATTGACGGACAAAAATGATATTGTTGTTAACAATTCTGATAAAGGTGGAAACATAGTGCTGTGGCCGAAGCAACAATACATCTCTGAGGCCTACAGGGAGCTAAACGATACAGCATGTTATGAACGCTCAAACATCAAATAGTATAATACAACAAAGGAAAGATTAAAGAAAGATCTGCTACAATGGAAAAGGGAAGGTTTAATTACGAGTGAGGAATTTGCTTTTATGCATAATGAACATCCGGTACTTCCAATTATATACTTCATACCTAAGATACACAAAGAAGTCCTGCTGACACCTGGAAGACCGATTATCTCCGCCAAAAATGGTCTGTTTGAATGTATATCACAGTATGTGGATTTTTTCCTTCAGGAACATGTACAACAACTGCCGTCTTATATTAAAGACACTGGGGACATTTTAACGAAACTCCAGAAAATACATTGGACAAATGAATATATCTTCATTACGCTAGACATAACATCCCTCTATACAAGTATAGACCACCACGTAGGTTTGAATGCAGTACAACATTTTTTAAACAAACGACCAATTGAGATGTTGAATCATAACAAAATGGTATCAGAGTTAATCAGGTGGTGCCTTCATAATAACTTATTTTTATTTGGGAAGGAAGTATTTCGACAGGTGAGAGGAGTGGCTATAGGGGCCTGCTTCTCCCCAAGCTATGCATGTCTACATGTAGGCTGGTGGGAGGATCTGGTCCTCAGAAAGGAACACTCCGAAATGTTTGATATGCATGTCATCAATTGGATGAGGTTCATCAATGATATTTTTATAGTATGGCATGGTACCAAAGAGAGTGCCGCTAGCTTTATTGAAGCGATTAACGAAAATCAATATAACTTAGAATTTACTGCACACGTTGATAAACACACAACCAATTTTCTCGATGTTAAAGTATACATAACTGGAAACAAATTAGAAACAACACTACACCGAAAAGGGACAGCGGGTAATTCAACATTACAAGCCAAGAGCTTCCACCCCAGGCACCTCATTAATAGCATTCCCTACGGTGAGTTTTTAAGACTCAGGAGGATATGTAGTTCGGAAAAGATTTAGAAAAGTGCCAATCGGAAATCAGGGCAAAATTTCTGAAAAGAGGTTATAGTGACAAGATACTGGACCAGGCATTTGCGAAAGCTAATTTCATCGCAAGAGAAAGCATGTTGGCCAAAAATAATAACAATTTGGCCACTCAGGAAAGGGGGACTGAAGGCCCTAACTTCAGGCTTATAACAACATATAGCCGGCAGGAAAAAAAACTTAGTCAAATAATAACCAATAACTGGCCTATAGTCTTAACAGATACCATTATGGCACAGAAAACTCCTAATAAACCCACTCTAACATTCAGGAGAGCTTCCACTATGAGAACTACACTGGTTAGGAACAGCCCAGAATTAAATATATTGACTACCTGGCTAGCTCCCAGAAAAGGCTTTTACAAGTGCAGCTCTTGCAGGGCATGCAAGTTTGGAGTAAATACCACTCATTACTCTACACCCTTTAGTTCAGTACAGGTACCTATCAAGGCAAATTACAACTGCTGCACTGATCACTCAGTATACGTGCTTGAATGCACCTGCAAGTTACGATATGTAGGAAGTACAAAACTTCAGGTATATGTGAGAATACTCCAGCACTTAAGGGCCATTGTCAATTCGGACCCCTCGGAACCTGTAGCAAGACATTTTAAGGCAGAACACAACAATGACCTTAAATGTCTCACCTATTTTATCATCGGAGCCATACCATAGCTCCGACGGGGTGGAAACAGAGAAAAAATGCTCAGGAGACTGGAATCTAGAATGATTTTAGAACTGGATACGAAGTTCCCTTCAGGCTTGAATAAAAGTGAAGATTTGCACAATTTTCTCTGAATTACTTTTGATGACAATATTTGTATATATATTGTTATATATATTTATCTACATTTTTATTCATTTTAAGATATATATGGGTGTATATATTCTTTATGTGAGTATTTATTGTTGTATATGTGCAATAAGTATACTGATATACAGTCAGCCTATTCGGTACACTATCTATCAGGAGCATTTTACAATTTGACAACAAGCACCACATACAGCAGGCATTTAGTGGCACAAGTCTAAGAGCAAGGGTGTAACACATATTATGTTCACACCATGGATATATACATGGTGTATGATGGTTCTCTGCCCCACAGTATTGACATCGACTTCCATTTCAGAACTAAGACTCATGGCACTATGTGCACTGAGAGTAATTGTAAAATTATGAGGTTTTTTTTCAAACCAATTAAATGCTGAAACTTTCTTTACCTGTGGTAATAACACCTTGGTTTTATACATTATTTCATAGCACTTTATGAGATTAGGTACTCAGCACTTTTTGGTAGCACAAACACTTTTATCAAGTCTATATATTCATATGCACAGCACTTTACTATTTTAGAATACTGAACTCTATTTATGAGCCTATGCCTGCTCAACTAAATGCATTTAAGAGGTAATATAAAATATGGCAGAGGCCTGTTGAAATGATTAATGTGGACAAAATGGGTAAAAAAAAATTGTATTTGCTTTTTCAACATTTTAAACAAATATTTATAGTAGTGTTTTTTTTATATATGCATTGAGCATTTATTTGTATGATTGTTACACTATGATTATGAGGTGTCACAAATAATGTATTATGCAGTATAATGTCAAAGCTAAATACCTTAGAACATATATTGGTATTATTGTTATTATTGCTGTCTAGGCAATGCAAAGTTTGTTTGCAACATATCAATGAAATTGAAGTCTGACTTTTATGCCTATCAAGTAACACGCCATGTGACACTAAGGGTTAAAATCACTGATTTGCAGAGCGTTTACCATGTGATCAAAGTCACGTGTAGTGACCGAAATGCGTAATGGCAAGCTGTTGAGAGGAATAAAGCAATTACACAAATTCCATCGGAGTCCGTGCCCATCTATCTATGACGAGTGGATGTGTGTTGGGCATATTCGTGGAATATATATATATATATCAAAACACAAAAGGTTGCCCTTATTGAGGACGCTCACATGGAAAGTTCACCCTCTCTTGTTGAGGTTGCAGCAGAGTCAGTTTCCCACCTTCGATCCATTCGAGGGAGGCTTTACTCGTTTTGGACATCTTTGTCTTTGTTCACAAGCCAATACGAAGGAAAAACAGCAACAACAATGTAGAACACCTGTTTTAATTTATCAAATCCTGCCCCAGTGGGCGTATGCTACAATGCATGCTGGTAATTACAGTTTCTACAATTTCTTAAATCCCCAGTGGGTGTTGCCGTGTCCATTAATCTCGTAAAATATTATCCACAGTGGGTTGATTAAAAGCAGGAAATACTGAGTGTGCTGCCCATAATATGCACTCAAAAATGGGCCTTCTGTTCAATCGGAGTCAAGTCCTCAAGTCACCGCAGATCTGCTCTTCAGCGGCGGTGCGTCCTCGCGACTGGACCAGTCGCCAGTAGGTAGTTATAGTTAGGATCCAGTTTCCATAGGAAAAACGTTTTTTGATTTGCCAATATCTTTGGCACCGTGTGACGAATCTTCGTGAAATTTTCAAAACTATTGGGGCACTGTGTTCAGCTCCTGTCATGAAAGTTTCGGGGAGATTCATTAATCGGGGGCCGAGAAAAAAGGGGGGGTCCCAAAACGTGTTTTCTCCATGTTAATTTCCATAGGAAGGTTTAGACAAAGCTACAGCCCAAACTGCTGAACGGAATTACACCAAATCTGGCAAAAAGGTAGCTCTTCATTCAGAAAGCGTTTTTTTGTTAAAAGGTGTAAATCCGTTCAGTAGTTTTTGAGAAATTAAAAAAAAAATGTGAACGATATCTGGCTGCCACAGTAGATCCTGCGAACCCTCCCAAGCACGAGCTTTATTTTGATTGGCTGCCAACACTCCAAGCCAAAAAGTGTTGGCAGCCATCTTGTGACTCGGTTGAACAAAAAAAGGTCAAAAAGCAAGATAAGGGGGCAGGGTAGAAACACCCTGACCCCCTAGGCCTGCTCAGGGTGTCCCACAGGGACCATCAGGGCCAAAAAAACATTTAAAAAAAAAAAAAATCAAAAATGAAGCACGGGTTGGCCAGGTCCCAGGGGCAATGCTTAATTGTTATGCGAGGGCCCTTGGGGGCCCCACGCAGCCCCGGGGACTGCTACCTCCCCGGGGCTTTGTTAATCATATGCAGGGGCACACGGCCCCCTGCAGCCCCGGGGACCCCCACCACACCGGGACTTTCTTTTAAATAAAAATGTGTGGGGGGGCTCCTGCATCCCCCATGCTGCCCCGGGGACTGCCACCTCCCTGCGGCTTTAATTATTACTTGCAGGGGGGCAGGTGGCCCCCCGCAGCCCTGGGGACTGCCACCTCCCCGGGGCTCTGCATAAAAAAATATAGTGTGGGGGGGTTCAAGCCCCCCCACATGGCACCAGGGACCACCACCTCCCTTAGGAGCCCTTCATGGCCATGGGGACTTCCAACCTCCTAGGGCTGGCTCCAGCAATGTCCTGGGGTGCCCCACCCTGGGAAATTTCAGTTTGCTATGGGATGGTGGGAGCACTGCTCCTGCCATCCCATAGCAAACAGTGTACTCGCTTTGAACAAAGCGAGAGCACTTTGCTCTTGCTTGTTCAAAGCAAGTACACTTTGCTTTTTACCCCGAGGGAGCTGCATGTTAGCAGCCCCCTGGGGGTTAAAAGCAATGCCGGCCCCCGCAGGAGGCGGGAGCCGGCCAGGACCGCAGGGGCCTTCAGGCTCCCCGCGGTCCCTTTAAAGTTGGCAATGCCCCGGGGAATGGGGTCCCCGGGGTCCAAAATGGCCTGGGAGGGGGGCCACTAGGCACCCCTCCCTTTAAAAAAAAAACAATTAAAAAAGGATAGGTCAAGCCCCGGTGGATGGGGTCCCTGGGACCAAAAATGGCCCGGGAGGGGGGCTACTTGAACGATATCTGGCTGCCGTAGTGGATCCTCAAACCCTCCCATACACAAGCTTTATTTTCATTGGCTGCCAACACTCCAAGCCAAAAAGTGTTGGCAGCCATCTTGTGACTCGGTTGAACCGAGTCACAAGAAAAAAGGTCAAAAAGCAAGATAAGGGGAAAGGGTAGAAACACCCTGACCCCCTAGGCCTGCTCAGGGTGTCCCACAGGGACCCTCAGGGCCAAAAAAAGCATTTGTTTTACATATTTGGTGAGATTCGCGTAGGGTCCCCAAATCCGGCCGCAAATGTTTAAAAAACAAATCGCGGGCTCCCGCGCTTAATTTGTTTTAAGCCCCCGGGTGAGCAAGGTTCGGGGCAATGCTTTAATATTTAGCGGGGGCCTGCAAGTCCCCCCACAGCCCCTGGGACCACCACCTCCCTGGGGCTTTGTTAATTATGCGCGGGGGCACGCGGCCCCCCTGCAGCCCCGGGGACTGCCACCTCCCTGGGGCTTATCCAAATGCATGGGGGGTCCCTTCACCCCCACGCTGCCCCGGGGACCGTCACCTCCCCAGGGCTTCAATTTATTGGTGGTGGGTGGCCTCAAGGGCCCCAATCCCCGGGGACCACCACTTCCTTGGGGCTACACTTCATACTAAATATGGTGGGGCTCCGTAGCACCCCACAGTACCCCGGGGACCACCACCTCCCCGGGCTTTACACATTGAGTCGGGAGGGGCCGCGCAGCCCCTCCAGGAGCCCTCTAATGGCCCTGGGGACCTGCCACACCCCAGGGCCGGCTCCTTCAATGTCCCGGGGTGCCCATCCCTGGGACATTGCAGTTTGCAATGGCAGGGCAGGAGCACTGCTCCCGCCCTGTCATTGCAAACTTCTGCTTTGCTTCATGGAAGCGAGAGCAGAAAAACTGCTCTCGCTTCCATGAAGTGAAGCAGAATTTCTTTTGGACAAGGGGAGCTGCATGTTAGCTGCTCCCCTTCTCTAAAAGCAATGCCGGCTCCCGCAGGAGGCGGTGAGCTGGCAGGGAACCGCAGGGGCATTGGGGCTCCCCCCGCGGTCCCCAACGTGAGGGCATGCCCCGGGGGATGGGGTACCCGGGTCGGACGCCAAGTAATGGAAGTGGGGCATTTTTTTTCTGTTGATTTTAGAGTCGTGACCCCATCGCGCCTCTCAGCGCGACTCCCCGTATAACGTCGCAGTGGATTCACAGATCCACCTAAAATCAATAATTTAATAGTATATAATTTAGAAGGTACTGTTGCAGTTGTGAACTTTTTTTATAGAGTTAGTGAGATTGAAGTTCATAATCACATTAAATTTGATTGAGTTAGTAGTAATCTAAAAAAAAGTTAAACTTGAAAAGTGTATTGTGTTGTAGTACATTGAATTACGTGCTTTTGTTTTGCGAATTCGCGACGGGTTCGCGAATCCAAAACAAAGTAAAAATGTGAATGTATGTTTAAAAAAAAAAATCACTGTTGGGTTATAGGGTGGCTCTAAAAAGAGCCCTTGTTTTCATGCTGACTTTGTTGAAGCTACATGTAAGTGCGGACGCTTTACAGCTTAAGGTTCTTGAGAAACACTCTGTTTCCTTTATCTGTGAAGTGAACTCCATCCCTTCTGTAAATGTCATCCATATCAAAACGTACATTGTTGTTATAGATGGAGCCCATCCTATGGTCTCTGAGGTAAGCAGAAACAGCTTTATTGACATTCTTCCTGGCTTTCTCAAACTGTGGACAGAATTGATTTGACCGCTTCCATTTCTGTCTTTGGCATATATTAGAGTATACAAAGACAGTTTGAGGCAAAAGCAACAAGTATCCTTCATGAGCATTTCCAGTCCTACTCCAGTCAATGTGCCTAGGTCATTGCCACCACAGTGCACAATCATTAGGTCAGGGGTTGGAGATGCAAAAAGGTTTTAACCAAAGGCATCAATTAGTGCCACTTTAATCTTCTCTGTGCAATCCATTTAATATCCACATTTTGCAAAGCTATGTCTTTGTCAATACCTCTGTGTTCAGCATACGTTTTGCACCAGAAAACATAGCTGTGCCCTACAATCCATACTGTAAGCATCTTGAAGGGATGTCTGGAAGGAATGAAAAGATGTCTGTAGCTCAGGTAGTCAGTTGGTAGAATGAGAGGTATCTAACATGGTAGAGAGAAGCTATTTTTCAAAAGCTGATAACGTGATTGGCTGTTCATTAACATTGTGCACTCAAAAATAGGATGCATGTTACTTTCCTGAAGAAGCATGTTTCTTATTGGTTATTAAAACATGTTTGAAAGGTACAGTAGATAGGATAAGGTAATATTTTGCAAAAGTCAACCACACCTGCTATTTGCATATGTAAGCTGCTGTGCTGAAGTTTAAAATATGGTGAACTTGTGACCTGCCAGTACAGTTGAATGTTGCACAAGGTGTTGCTATGGAAACTGGGATTAAGGTGAATGGGGGAAGGGTTCAAAGTTAACTTAAGTGTGGATTTAACATGTGAAATGGTCGCTTATATATAACTGATATGTTACTAAATTAAGTTTTCCTAAGTCAGTAGTATGTATATAAGTAGTGTGTTGTTAAAAAAAACCTAGTATTATTAGAAATAGGTTTTTGAACTCCCGTAAGGGTTCGCCTCCATAGCGACCCAACACTGCAGCACCGCGGTGGAATCGTGACTCCAGAAAACCAGTTTGGGCACTTTTAGAAGACAGTTGGAAAGGGTTAATATGTCTAACCAATAGAAATGTGTTTACAATTTTAAATAATGTAAGAAGCAATTTGATTTGTTACTTATATTAATTTGTGTGTGGAGAGGGAAAGTTTGCTATTACTGGTTTTACCTTGTTGAGAAGGGTGCATTTACATCTATTGAGTTTCTGATATTTCATATTCTGCATACTATTTGAAAGGTGAGTTACAAATATTCTGAGGTGTATTATGTATTATGTAGTAGTGCTTTACTCTTTGAAGTGATATTTTTATATTTGAAGAGCTTTATTTTCAAACATTTGAAATTATTCAAGAAATGTGATATTTGAAATGTGCTGTGAAATGTAGAGATGTGTGTTATAGTTTATTTTATTGTTCTGAAATGATGATTGAAATAGATTGTGCATAGTAATATGTGTACATTGGTAGATGGATTAGTGAATATGGTAGTTTGTATTGGTGTACGGAAATGTACAATTGAAGTATACCGCATAATTTTAGGTGTCGCTTTCCAATTGGAAGTGTAGTCTGTCAAGTTTTTAACGTGTGCATGGACTTGTGACTGAGGGATGTCTCCACTTGCATATGTATTCTCATATGTCTTATACATTTGCAAGATGCAAGATGTATAAATGACAGGTGTTTCTGTTTTGTATTTGATTAGGCCCAACACTGTGAGGAGTACTAGAATGGTAAAGCCGCAGCACAAAAGTATGGTTTAAAACATGTTAAAATGAGGTATTAGTGATTAGGTTACTTTGTATAAGTCTCTAGAGAGGTACAGTTGAAATATGCCACATAATTGTTGGTGTGTGCTTGAAATAGGAAGTGCGTTCTGTGAAGTTTTCAGGTCTGCATAGTGTTGTGATTGAGGTATGTCTGTACCTGGAGATGTATTCTGATAGGTGTTATGCATTTGAAGATGCTTTACATATAAAACACAGATATACGTCTATGTGTATGCTTCTTTTATATATGATGTCACTAACAAAAGGTACAGACACATGCATACATGCTTTCAGGAATATGGTGAGACTTACATCAGAGAGATGTGAAGGGTTGCTGCTTTGTATTTGGCTAGTGCTCAACACCCTGAGTAGTAGTAGAATGGTGAAGCAACAGCACAAAAGTGAGGTTTAAGACATGTTGGCAGCGGAATTAGTGATTAGGCTACTTTGTATGAGTCTGTGGAAAGGTACACTTCAAATATATCGCATAATTTTTGGTGTCTGCTTGAAATGGGAAGTGCAGTCTCTGAAGTTGTAAGGTCTGCATGGTCTTGTGACTGAGGTATGTCTCTACTTACACATGTAGTCTGATATGTGTTATCCATCTGAAGATGCTAGACATGTAAAACACAGGTATAGAACTATTTTTATGTTTCTTTTATATATGGTGTGACTAGCAAAAGGTACAGAGGCATGCATATATGCTTTCAGGAATATGGTGAGACTTACATCAGAGACATTTGAAGTGTTGCTGCTTTGTATTTGGCTAGCCTCAACACGCTGAGTAGTAGTAGAATGGTGAAGCAGCAGCACAGAAGTGAGATTTAAGATATGTTGGTAGAGGAATTACTGATTAGGCTACTTTGTATGAGTCTGTGGAAAGGTATACTTCAAATATATTGCATAATTTTTGGTGTCTGCTTGAAATAGGAAGTGCAGTCTCTGAAGTTTTAAGGTCTGCATGGTCTTGTGACTGAGGTATGTCTCTACTTACACATGTAGTCTGATATGTGTTATCCATCTGAAGATGCTAGACGTGTAAAACACAGGTATAAATCTATTTGTATGGTTGTTTTATATACGGAGTCACTAGCAAAAGGTACAGACACATGCATGCATGCTTTTAGGAATATGGTGAGACTTACAACAGAGACATGTGAAGGGTTGCTTCTTTGTATTTGGGTACGACTAATACCCTGAGTATTACTATAATGGTGAAGCAGCAGCAGAAAAGTGAGGTTTAAGATATGTTGGCAGAGGGATTAGAAATTAGGCTACTTTGTATGAGTCTGTGGAAAGGTAACACTTCAAATATACCGCATAATTTATGGTGTCTGCTTGAAATGGAAAGTGCAGTCTCTGAAGTTTTAAGGTGTGCATGGTCTTGTGACTGAGGTATGTCTCTACTTACACATGTATTCTGATATGTGTTATCCATCTGAAGATTCTAGACATGTAAAACACAGGTATACATCTATTTGTATGTTTCTTTTAATATATGGTGCCACTAGGAAAAGGTGCAAACACCTGCATGCATGCTTTCATGAATATGGTGAGACTTACAACACAGACATGTGAAGCATTGCTTCTTTGTATTTGGCTTGGCCCAACACCCTGAGTAGTAGTAGAATGGTGAAGCAGCAGCAGAAAAGTGAGGTTTAAGATGTGTTGCATAGAGGGATTAGTGATTAGGCTACTTTGTATGAGTCTGTGGAAAGGTACACTTCAAATATACTGCATAATTTTCAGTGTCTGCTTGAAATGGGAAGTGCAGTCTCTGAAGTTTTAGACAGCATGTGCTCTGAGATGTTACTGTTTAAATGTTTAGTTCTTATCATAGGTTTGATAATATGTTAAAGTATAATATTCTAAATATTTATGTGTTATGGAGACATTTGCAATGCTATTGAAAGTATTTGTTTATTTATAGATGAGAATATTTATATATAATTATTTTAATAATATAGGATTGTTTTTAGAAACTATTTAAACTTTTCTTTTATTTCAGATATTTACAATTATTAGTAAGAAAGATTGAGTATGGCAGGAAAAGATCAAAAGAGAAAACAAGAAAAAAACAGTACTATCTAAAGGAAAGAGAAAAGCAAGAAATTAGATGAAGTGCAAAGTGTTACATTGAAGAAAAAGACTTGTGGTAAGAGAACTAAAGAGTTTGTTAAATGAATTTTAAAGAATGTAAAGAATTTTGAAAATGTGGAAAAGAGAAAGGAAAGTTGTACAACCAATCGGAAGGAAACGAAAAAAGGACATATTAATAGAAAATCATGTTATGGGAAGACAATACAGGTTGAAAGAAGTCTGAAAGAATATAAAGACATAAGGAAGAGAATGTAGAGTATACAAAATGTATTGAAAGATTGTAAAAAATATTTAAAAAAGATTAGCAGCTTATATGAAAAAGCAACAGATTGAAAGTGTGGTAGAAAAAGCTTTTGAATTGAAATGAAAATTATTTATATTGGTATTGAAGAGAATGAAAACATTGAATAAAATAATGCACTTTATGAAGGAGAAAAGCAAAAGAAAAAGACTGGTTATTAGATGTAACTTTTGCAGAACTTTATTCTGGTGAATGGGAGCACACTTCTAGTACTGAGCCTTTCTTTAATGAAGAAAGCTATTTTCAACAAAACACATTAGTTCATGCAGTTGATACCAGTGGTCGATGCTATGAGATGAAAGATGGTTGTCCAATTGAAAAAGAAAAGATGGTTCCAAGGAATGTGGAAGAAGTAATAGTTGAAGAAGTTCAAGGGAGACGTACACAAGCTCTAGAGTATGTGTGGCATTG
Organism: Calotriton arnoldi; assembly: GCA_963921515.1. Taxonomy (NCBI): domain Eukaryota; kingdom Metazoa; phylum Chordata; class Amphibia; order Caudata; family Salamandridae; genus Calotriton; species Calotriton arnoldi. The sequence continues at coordinate 884,984 of CAWUFW010006777.1, read as the reverse complement.
AAGTAGCATTTGTAGTATTTGACAGGAATCTATTGACATATTACGAGTTTTCTTACGAGAATATGCCAAAAAAAGTCTTAAACAGCAGATTAAGATGTTGCAAGGACTAGATCAATGTAAAGTAAGAAAATATACTAAGATTGCAGGGTCATTCTCTGGCTTGTCTTTCTAGAAAAGTATGTAAAAGTACATTTCATCATTTAAGAATGTTAGCAGTACACCACTCAGAAATGCGGAAGTTAGTAAGGAGATTGTACTACGTAAAAAGTCCTGAATTATCTTTAAGTGAAATGAACGCAGTTCTTTTGCATGGTTCAGTATCGGATGTAAAAAAGTTTGTGATGATATACAGTTTTGTTTCTTTGGTTCACAAGAGGAGTGTAGAGAAAGTGAGAGCTGGATAAATATAGGTGTTAAAGAACAGGTGGAAGATATTAGTACTGACAAGTTTGCAGAAGAAATTACAAAGTTTAAGATAGTTTCATCTGAAAAACCAAACTATGTTTGTATTTGTTGTCAACGTACTCACTATAGAAGTCAAACTAGGAATGTTGATGTATATTTAAAAAGTGAAAAGAAAAACAATGATAAGTGGGAGCAATTTGGTGCTTATTTGTTGGTGGAAGGTCGTTTTGAGTTGGGTACTGATCAAAGTATTTGTAAATATTCTTACAACAAATTAGAAGAGAACAAAATGCCAGCTAGAGATGTACATAACAACTTAGAGTTGGTAGCTATTCCTCCAAAACTGCCAGATTTAAATGCATATGAGTCCATTCTTATTTAATCTGTGCACCCGTTTCCGGCTATAGTTCGTATGGAGCCTAAAACAGGTAAGATACCTCTAACAGATTTACAAAGAGGTCTGAAAGGAAGAGTTGTGTACTTACCTTTAGATTTTAAGAAATATATTGAAACTGTTGGTATAGAGAGAGAGGAAAATGAGCCTGTAGTTATTCTAGTTAATGGTGTACCAACAAAGAGTCGAAAAATATGGCAAGAGTTAGTAGATGTTACCAAACTTCAAAAGGCTACATTATATCTTGTACAGAACAATATTTATTATGAAAACTGTAAATGTGGACGAACAGGAAATATGTGTAGAAGATGAAGCAGAAAGTTCAACTGTCCAAATAGAAGAAGTGGACAAGACGAGGAGTGAAGAGATTTATGAACATTACACTATACATCGTCTACATTCAAAAGAAGTCATAGGAAACAGTATTGAATTATTTCAAATGAAGAAAGAAAAGGGAACTCCCATGAGTGTATCGGAAAAAAGTTTAGAAGCACGTTGTTTTCCACAGCTGTTCCCCACTGGAGAAGGTGGACGATATGATGAACGAGCAGTACGGATTCAAGCTTCAGAATAGCGCTCAACAAGATTGTACTCAGAAGATCCAAGAATTACGACAGTGCATTCCATATATATTTCATCTTCTGTTTGAAAGTGACTTGTCTGCACTTTCATATGCAGTGAACCACATATTAAAAGCAGGAGTTCATCTTACACATGTTTCTGCAAAGTAATTCATGGATAAAGTTCAACAAAGAGAGGAACATTTAGAATCTCAGTTAATTAATTTGATGGCATGTCAACGTGGTACCAATGAGTATTGGTATCGTCATCATGGAGCCTTAAATGTATGTTAAGAAACTTAGGTACCCCTAAATGGTTTGTAACACTTAGCTGTGCTGAATATGCATGGGAAGATTTACTTGAATTTCTATGAGAAGCAAATTCAAATGCTAAAAATATTGAATTGAAGACACCTGGAGATTTCTGTTCCTTGGATCCTGTAAATGTGTGCAGGTATTTTAACCACAGATTTCAAAGCTATGATGTCATTTATCTGCAATAAAAATATTCCCCCTCTTGGAGAAGTTACTGATTTCTTGTGGCGAAAAGAGTACCAAGCCAGAGGTGCTCCTCATATCCACATGCTATTATGAATCAAGAATGCTCCAAAATTTGGAACTGATACTGATGAAAGTGTTTTGTCTTTCATCGAACAGTATGTTACCTGTGCCATTCCAAATGAAGCAGGCGAAAAAGCTTGAGATAACAAGCTTTACGGTATTCAAAGTCATCGATGTGGAAAATACTGTCGATCAAAATACAAGTCTAAGGGAACATTTTATACAAAGTGTCGTTTTGGATTCCCACGTCCAATAATTTCAAAAGGAAGAGTAAATAGTTTTATGTCAGCAGTAAGGCATACAATAACTCGAAAATCTCTGAAGAATACATACAACTTAAAAAGAACCGAAGATTCAAAGTATATTAATGACTACAATCCAGTGATTTTGACAATGTGGAATGCAAACATGGATATTCAATATGTTGCAGATAATTCAATTGCTGTTGCTCGCTATGTTACATCATATATAACCAAATCTGAAAAGACAGAGATGAAAGAAATGTGGGAAGAAATTTCACTGGAAAAGAGTCTTAGCAAGAAATTGTACAGCTTTAGCTTGAAAATGCTTTCCCACCAAGAGATTGGATCCTATGAATATTCAGATTGGTTGAGCTCTGCCAGTTTATATTCAAAGTCAAGAGGATTCATTTGGGTAAGTCTAGGTCTTACCACCACACGAAATAGAGTATTGAAATCTCTACAAGAAATCAAATACTTAGCATTGAATGAACCAGAAAGTACAGATATTGTTAAAACTAATATGTTGGATACATACTATCCCAAAAGGAGTCCACATCTAGAAAACCTATGTCTCTATGAAATACTTCAACATTACAGCTTTAAAAGAAATGTTACAGAAAATATAAATGAAGAAAAATATGCAGTAATTGAATGTGACGGATGTTTGGTAAAACATGCCAAAGGAAATCTTATTAACCACAGAAAACTCAGTTGTGAAAGTCCAGATAAGAGGGAATTGTTCTATTTAGCACTTCTGCAACTGTTCAAGCCTTGGCGTAGTGAAACGGAATTACTTGGAGATTTCGACTGCTATGAAGATTCTTTCAATGCCTGTAAAGATAGCATTCAATGCACAATTTTCCCAACTTATCTACAAATGTTAAATGATGAGATTGAACAAGAAACTACTATTGCAGGTGAAATAGCCAGAGACAGTTTCTCAAGATAGTCAAAGTTCGGCTGCACTAAGCCAAGATCCACTAGGACAACCAATTATCGAAAATGAAGCAGCAATTGCCATGAATGAAGTAGAAACTGCAATGCAACAAGCACAACATCAATATTATTCAGTTAGAAAAGTTAGAAGAACAACTAAACATTGAACAAAAAGAAATATATCAACAATTGACACAACAGATACAACATGGTTTGCTGCATGAAAAAAAGAATGCCAATGTTCATCATTTAAACCTATTTTAATGTACATCAGTGGGCAAGCTGGAACAGGAAAACGTTTCTTAATTAAAGTTTTGACCAGTTATCTACACAAAACTACAGAATCACATTTATCTCTGTGTTGTAACAGCTCCAACTGGTTTAGCAGCACACAACATTACAGGGATTACTTTACATCGATTACTTATGCTACCAGTTGAACATGATAATAAATTGGAATATCAGAAGCTATCTGGAGAAGCTTCTTATGAAGTTTCAAGAGTACGTGAAGGAAATGAAACTTCTAATCATTGATGAGGTGAGCATGGTCTCAAACTTAATGCTTGCCTTTGTACACTTGAGGATGCAACAGATTTTAAAAACAGATTACGATGTACTGTTTGGAGGTAAACATGTAATTGTATTCGGAGATCTACTACAACTTACTCCTGTAAAAGGACAACCTGTTTTTAAAACACATGTGCATGAAAACACTAGGAAATCTTTGGGAAGTATTGGAAATGTGAACATTTGGTCAAATTTTGAATATAAAGAACTTATGTAAGAATATGCGACAAGCAAGTGATGAACATTATGGAAATATTCTTCAAGATATAAGAATTGGTGTATTGACAGAACATGGTAAACAAGCTTTGGAAAGTCGGCTACTAAGGAACTTGTTTACAACTGGAAACACAGCGTCTGAAATAATGTACAATAAGCTTGAAGAAAAGAAGTCTATAATTTGCCTAATGCCTACACTGCCAAAGTGTTCTACATTTAATCAAGAACTTTTGAAACTGGAAAAACAGGAAATAGTTTAAATTAAAGCTATTGATAAAATTGAACACCAGGGAGTGACTATTCTTCTCCACAGACAAACTACAGTCTAAATTGCATTCTTTGGAAAAGTCTGTATCTAAAACAGCAGTCTTAGAAAATACTTTACATGTATGTATAAACTGTTGGGTAATTTATAGCGTAATTTGAATGTAGAAGAAGGTTTAGTAAATGGAGCAATGGGAAAAGTTGTTGAGTTTGTAAAATTTCAGAACAGAGATGGAATAGAATTTTGAAGATAAAATTTGATCAGATTAAAGAGGTAACACAGATTGGGCATTGTGTTGTACGTTTTTGCTTGTAAAAGACTTGTACGTTCGCAGAAAACAGTTTCCTCTGTCTTTAGCATATGCAGTAACTATTCATAAATCTCAAGGTTTAAGTATAGACAGTGCTTTTGTAAATATCGGAAGTACAGTGTTCAAAGAGGGAATGGCATATGTTGCATTATCTCGAGTAAGAACATTGTCTGGTTTATATTTGATAGATTTCGATGAGAAAAAGGTTAGTGCTGATGCGAATTGTGTAAGAGAGTATAATTGTTTAAGAAGACTTTATGTTCCTTATATAGGTGAATATCCCATATATGAGAAATGTATAGTCTGTCCAAAACGGAAATATGTCAAAGATGGAATTGAGGTTGAAATAAAGAAAAGAAATTAAGAGAAACTTGAAGGCGTAAAGAAAAAGAAAATGGAAACTGTTGATGAGATTGCGGGATATCAGTTGGAAAATAGTTCAGGTGTCAATTGCTATGCTAATGTGATTCTGAATGTTGTGTTTTATCTAGAAGAGCTTCATTGTGAAATTATGGGAAATCATGAAAAAGATTTTGTTCTTTATTACATCATGCTATTTCAACAGTTGGTAACTGACAGAAGTAAAATCCATACTGCTTCTGGAGTTCGTCATCTTTTGGATATATGTAGTGGTTCACTGACATTTACTCTTAATGTACAACAAGATGCACAATAATGTTTAATGGTTATGCTTGGAGTGTTAGAACATGAAGGAATTCAGACTGAAAACTTATTTGGACTAAGTTACAGATGGGATCATAAATATGAAGAGTGTTCATTTACTATCATCACTGAAATCCAAACAGAATAATTCATATACTTGACAATACCAGACTGTAAATCAGTACCCTTTAACAAATTGATTAAAACAGACAATCAGGACATTAAATGTTCACATTGTAGATCAGAGATGTTGGCTACATTACATATAGAAAGATTTGGAAAATATCTCATTTTAATGCTACAACGTTGTAGAGCAAATGGAAGAAAATTGGAAACAAAAATTAAAAATGTTTGTTGCAAGTCAAATATCTATTTCAGGAAGAACCTTTATAGCAGTGGCTATTATTTTCCATGATGGACCTACTACAACATCTGGACACTATACTGTGTATTTAAAGTGTAATAAAGGATGGACACATTGCAATGATGCCCACTTGGAATTCAAATCTAGGTTGCCTTGTGAATTACTAAATTCATATTTAATATTTTTGAAGCCAAAGTTTCGAATACATCATTCGGCCTATTGGGAAGATGTGAACACAAAATAATGAATTTATATTGGATATTTTTGAAGGCGAAAGTTTTGAATACATTATTCGGCCTATTGGGAAGATGTGAACAGAAAATGGACAACATTGAAACAATTACTATTTATAATTAGAGTTTGGATTATTATTTGTGCTAATTGATATTGCATTTGGAAAATTGTGTTTAAAAGCAAATAGTTTATATATTTATTGTCTATATTGTACCAGATGTAAATGTGAAGTGTACATTTCAGCAAATGTAGTTGAGAGAAATCATAGAGTTAATGTACAAGAAGGACGTAATTAAGAAACTGTAGATAGATTAATACATAGCTACACATATTGACAATAATGCTCTGCGCTAATTTGAGGTTATTTTTACAATCTCGTTCATTGTTTTTTTCCCCGCTGTTCATAGAATCTGAGACCAGCAAAAAAGGGAAACTGAAAATGTTATGTAATTCTAAAATTATATTGTGTTCTTAAAAATATAATATTATATTTTCTATAATACATTACATTACATAACAGTTTTTCTTCTTCTTGTTTACAGTAGGTAATGGTGAAGTTTGAAAAGAGTTTTAATGCTGTTTACCGCAATACTACTCTAAAATAGTTCCACAGAGCTATGTATCTAAATTACTAAAAAAGGTAAGAACACATAACATACTATGCATGATAACATGAAACAATATTTAAAGTTCATTTAAATGTTATTTATTTTTAATAAACATAATGTTGATCCTTTAAACTATTTAAAATCGTTCATTATATTGCATATCATCAGCCAGATTAGTCATCCTTTCACACAAACACTATCCATGTTGTAATCTAATCTCTGTAGCATAACCTTTGAAACTAATAGGATAACCCAAGCGTTATCTTTGCAATTTTCCATTTCACAGAGGCAAAACCCATGCACTCATGCATGATAACCCAGACACTATCCCCACACTCATCCAATCACCAAAGTACTACCCATGGACTCATACAATCACCCAAGCCAGTACATTCATCCATCTCAATCAGGCACTACCCATGCACTCATCCATTCCCTCCAAGCACTACCCATTGTACTCAATCCATGCTACTCTAGTACTACCCATGCACTCCTCCAATTCACCCAGGCACTACCCCTGCACTCATCCATATCACCCAGGCAGTACCCCTGCAGTCATGCAATCACCCAGGCACTGTCCATGCGCTCATGAAATCATTCAGTCAGTACTCTTGCACTCAGACATTCACTGTGGCACTACCTATATGCTCTTGCAATGACCCAAGAATTACTCTTGCACCAATCCTTTTATTCAAGCGCTACCCATGAACTCATCCATTCACTCAGGCACTACCCCTGTGTTATATTCCATATAGGTACCCTATATAGGCGCAGGTAACATCGCAACCTTTCACCTACATCCTTCCCTACATTACATACATAACGGTTCTTAGGCCCTGACCTTTTACCTAGATATGAGACTGCACTCAGAACACAGGTTTTTCCCTGGTTCGATTCTCATACATTATGCATGAGGCTTCTTGGAAGCACAGCAGGACTAACAGTAGGATTACCATCTCCTGTATAATATCTCTGTATAAAGTTCAGGCCCAACGTCATCCTTTAGGCCGACACAGTAACACAGCAAGGTAGGACCCCTGGGGAGACCTATGGGTATATATACAACACATCTTGCTTAGGAAGATAGAGGAGACCGTGTCTTCCCGGCTGACACACTGACCAGAGACGCTGAGGTTCCTGCATGCAGACGCTCCAGCTAGCAGTGGGCTAACATCCCTCGTGGGGTGTCCAACTCGAGACCAGGACGGGGTCCCACATTCTCTAAACTCTCAGGTAATGGGGTGGACTAGATCCTAGAGGGATTCTTTGCATAACACCTACACAGATGCTAGGTACATTTAGGTACATCTAGTTAGAGAGGCATCGTAGGAGTACGCACTTTTTATCATGTGCTTTATGTACATGTATATATCCATGATTTCTGCAAGATGGTAGAACTATACCATCCCTTTACTTTCATAGTATTGCTAATCATATATCTCTGCTACTGTCTAATGGTTGTTGCAGCTCATCTATTATACACTGGAATAACAACTGTTCAATAAATACCTATTGAATCGCCCAGCCTGTTTATTCTGTGTAACTCTCTGAGACAAACTAAGTGAGCACAAGTGACTGAGCGAAAGGTAGTATATTGTTTCCACGATTCTGAGGGATCAGGGTTGTCATGTTCTGAGGTTGCCAAGAACTATTCTCTCCCCGATAAGAGGAGACTCTAGTGGCACTGTGAGCTAGCTAATACAGACAGGCTAACGTATCCGGTGGGGGTGCACGGAATCTGTCTGCCACCAATACCACAGTTTAGGTTATCCGAACGCACAGATCCTATATAGGTAATATAGGAACTACACGACATGGCGCCCAACGTTGGTTGGGTACTTATTTAACAGTAGAATCTGAGTAGTTCAGTCGTGCTATTCTCAGAGACCCCTACTCACAAAACACCAGAGAGGTCTGGAGTGGGTGGGCACAAACTCCGCCACAGCTGAGTAGGCTAAAAAATCCTATTTATTGGCTGTTGGTTAATCAAGCTTGAAGAACACATAGTTCCTAAATTGTGCAAAAACATCTTATCTTAGTTCCCTTGAAGAACGTCTTCTTTACAAAATGACTGAGGACAGAAATAACGAAGAATTAGACCCAATGCAACAAAATCTGCCCCTCACAGACGAGGACGATGCAGACGCAACACAAATTGCACCAAACTTTAGAAATGCAGTCACCTTGAAACTACTTGCGCATGGTTTATCAGCTAGGGGTGGCATAGCAGTTTTCGTGATTGAGGCACACAAATCAAACAAAACAGAGGTATTTTATTCGTGGGTTACATTCCCAGCAGCAAATGCAAGAACAAAAACATTTCACTTTTACACGAAGGAGATGCACTAGCGGAATATTATCCGTCCGAGGATATAGAGGTTCCGCTCATATACCAGGAACACTTATACTGGTTTAAAGGCGCCCTACCCCACATAAGAAGAAGAGTAAGACTTGGCCCTCTCGGAAGAGAAGGGGCAACATGGCCGATATTAGCAGCCTACACACCACCTCCTGACATTGACACAATGCCACCAGGAGACTTACTCATACAACATAAAGATTTAATTAAAATATACAGAAACTTGATGCAATTCGTCATGAGGACACTTACAGTCCAACCAGCAATAGTTGCAACAAATGGAACTCAAATTCAGGGTACAGCAACTAAAATTACACCACAAACATTACACGCGGTAATGGGTAAAATGCCCATAAAATGTGAACAAATACCATTCTGGGTAGCTCAGAAAATAACGCAGCTAGAGGCAGTATTCCCGACTACTACCCCGTATGAAAAACACAGAATGCTAACAATCTGCTTGCCCATGGGGCTAACACCACAATTAGAGGATTGTACAACTTGCGGTACAGTCTTTGCTGCCATTTATGCCAGAACACATGGTATCCCGTCATTAGCAGTAGTACCTGATGTATTGAGACAGATAAAAAATGAGTACAGAGCAGAACCTGCCCTAAACTTAGGGATGAAGATACTAGGTAACTATTCCCAGGCATCAGCCATAATACTAGCTAACATTTAGGGAAAGCAGCTTCAGTGGCCATCCACCAACGCCTGAGGGAGTTCGATCCTTTAGAACAGGAACACGAACTACCCAAAATAATTGAAACTGCGTATGCAGAATTAGGCAGAGACAGTTTGGGTGGGAAAGCATTAAAACCACAATTGATGGGCAGTCCTGAAAAGGACACTTCCAAGCAGACACCTGCTTCAACTAAGAAGAAGTGGGACAATAAAAAACAAAACTTTAAAGGAAATAGATCTCAATCCCGAGGTAGATCTCCTCCACAGGAACCCTCCGAAAAGAGGTATAACCTTAGGAATAGGGAAAATATTAGGAAACCTGACAGATATCAGAATCCTGATACGCGTACCTCTCGTTCCGTTCAGGGTTCATCAAAAAACTCTGAGAGGGAAGGACGGTCAGACAGACAAGAAGAGCGTACAAAGTCCAGAGACAAGCAGCACGCTCAAGAGTACACTTCTAAAAAAGAAGAAAAACTAAAGCAAAAGCCACAGTTCAAAAAGAAGAACGTTGCAGGTCTAAAGATCAGACATGCCCAGAATTCTGAGGACTCGACTCCTGAACGGGAAAGGGCTCTGACGATGCTAGACAGTGTGGCAGAAATAACAATAGCTCGCCAGAACCTGAAGGAATTTCTAATGACAGTGGACTTGATTGATTATATCACGGAAGAAACACCCGATACTAGGGTAAAGTGTCCCACATAAGGTATATGAAATAACGCTCAAAATGGAGGGGGAAAAATGTAGAACAGTGAGAGGTCTCTTTTGGGAGAACCTGATGTTTGGCTATGATATTTTATTAGCTGAACACGATTGTCCGCCAGCATTCGTCATGGATTGCCCTAAAGGAGAAACGGTAATTCTTCCGGCCTTCTCAGACTAAATTCCCAGGCACTTGCAACACACATATGCGCAGGAGTGGGCAGTAGCCCAGGCTCCGGCATTATATAAAAACCATGTTGGATGGGATGAGGATTCCACCCACCACATAATTCCTATAAAAAATACTCCAACTGCACAAAGGCAGTATCCAATAAAGCAAGAAGCTAAAGAACAGGTCAGGGAGATCTTAGATCAACTTGAATACCAAGGGGTGATCGAAAATTGCACCTCACCAATGAACAATCCTTTGTTTCCTGTCATAAAACCTGACAATTCATATTGTCTAAATTTAGATTATAGACATTTAAACACTTGCACTAAGACATTTGCAGTCCAAAATGCACACAGTACCGCATTAATGAATAACATTGTGCGGAAAAAATATAAAAGAACACTTGATATCTCAAATGGAGTTTTCTGCCAAAATATAGTGCCTGAAAGCAGGTTTCTGACAGCCTTCTCAGCGCTAGGGACCCAGCGTTAATTTTGTCGACTCCCCCAGGGGTATAAAAACAGCCCGAAGTTGTTTTCGGCCAGAGTAACTGAGTTACTTCAAAAATTGGATGATGAGGCATTGTCCTATGTGGATGATATTTATCTAACCGACAATGACCTAGAGGAACACTTGAACAGAGTGAATACCATAATGTTGGGATTTGCATCTGAGGGCTACAAATTTAACTTTAAAACATCAAAAATTGCCCACCTCAGTGTCCTGTTTTTAGGATATAAGCTTTCAAGTGAAGAAAAAAGCCTGGCAGCCAATTGTTTTGAAAAATGCGCGTTGCTCCAACCTCCAAAATCATTAAAAAATTTACAGTCAATTCTGGGATTCCTAAATTTTGGTAGAACATACATTTTAGATTACGCAGAAAGAGTGAAACCTTTCTACGATTTAATAAAACCTGATTTTTCAGTAAAACTGTCAAGAGTCTTACTTGAAGTTTCCCAGACACTTCACGGGAACAGAATGATGCCTTTTCCCAATGCATCTCTAGGACCCCCTCCACGCTCCCCAAGAATATTTCTAGAGAGAATGAAGGAATTCCCGGAGGGGAAAGGGGATGGGGACAGAGAAGAGACAGCCTTCGTCCTCTTGAAGATGGTGTCTTCAAATCAACCGCTATTTCTAGGTTTTCAACCTCCGCAGTTAGTGATTAGACACTGTAAAACAAATTAACAAATTACTAAGGTCTATGCAATTTTCTAGTACACTCTCTATGTATTTTCTGTAACACTAATTCAACATACCCTTGAGAGACTGGGCTATTGCCTCTCTTCTTGCTTGGTTTAATATAGTAGATAATGTGTTCTTCATAATATTGTAACTCAGTAGTTGGAGTGTATTCCTAAGGAATAGTAACACCAGTAATGCAGCTAAGAGTTCTAGTGATGGGAGATCTGACTACTGACTAATATCTTTTATTTTGCACAGGTTGATTATTATTCTAAGGGTTTTCTCTCTGTTTAATAGGGGCAGAGTAAACTACTGGAAAACCTACTGAGGAAAACGATAATACCGGTAAGTACAACTCAATAATCACTATAACGTTTTTAGCCTTTTAAAATGCTCCCAAACAGGTACTTGCATGACAGGAATGAACCGTTCTTAAGCGGTACCCAAAATAGACACTGAATTCACTTCAGGAATCTCTACAACTGGAAATATCCAGACGACTCTGGAATCAGCTTCTTGACGATGACAGCACCCAACGAGTAGCGGAATCCTAACGCTACCGCCGGAACCTGCGGATGACAATTTCTAACTAAACTGCTCTAAACGTCTCACGAACGCCGAAGCACTGTTAATCCCTCAACGGTTCTCGGTGAAGTGCGCACAGCTGAGGGGGAGCAAGAGCCTCGAGCGGTGCTCGGAACATCAAACTCACAGCCGGAAGGCTGAAGCGCTAACCTGTGCGCCAGCAGCCATCTTAGAGGACAGCAAATTAAACAACTCGGTCCAGGACAGGTTATGTTGCTTCCTATGGGAATAAGGGGCATACAAACCCCCTTTCCTCCAGTGGGCAGTGGTAGCCCCCACTAGCTGATAAGTAGTCTTAGGATTTTGACCTAGGTTCCTGACAAGCTGACATAATAGCTTCCAAATACTTACAGACACACGTAAACGTACACAACCTGGTGATCCGTATAGTTGCGGGTCAATCTGGGTACACCTATCAAACATATAATGAAGGTGAAACAGTACCAATTGCATACAAATCACATTTGTACACAAATGCTGAGATGCGCTTCACATCTACAGAAAAAATTCTAACAGCAGTCCAGACTGCTGTAGTGAGAGAAAGAGCACTGGCTCAGGGGAAACTAATAATAGTAGTGACTCCGGTTCCAGCCTCGGAGGTTGTGACAAAGGCAAGCGTTCCTAATGCTAAAGCTTTACATCCGAGATGGATACAATGGGCTAATTCTCTCACTGCAACAGATGTAGACCCAAATGTAAAGACACAAGCATTCCTGCAATACGAACAAGAATATCCTCTACCAAACGAAATAATGCCTCTAGATCAGTATGAATATATCATTTACACTGACGGATCTGCTCAACCGGCCATAGAAAGCAAGCAACGAAAATGTTGCGTCTACCAGCCAGGACACATAAACATTTGAACTCATTTGGCTCGTTGTGTGCTGGGAAAAATTCGCCCTTTTCTAAACAAGCTCAAATTTGGAACTTTGGAATTAAATTGACTTTCCTTTCATTTTTTGGGCATACATGGCTTTTTTAATGCTTGTAGTAGTCCGAACTATAATTACGGACACTTTTAGAGCTAGAAACAATTTCTTTTTACATCTTTAAAGTTTTTAGAATTTTTTAGAATTTTTTTAACATTTTAGCTAAAGAAATGTTTTTATAAACTTTGTGCGTACCACTATCTAGTCATGTTAGTAGTACAGTAATAGGTTACCTATGTCGTCCATTCAGAAGAGGAGTGGGTGTTATATTCCATATAGGTACCCTATATAGGCGCAGGTAACATCGCAACCTTTCACCTACATCCTTCCCTACATTACATACATAACGGTTCTTAGGCACTGACCTTTTACCTAGATATGACACTGCACTCAGAACACAGGTTGTTCCCTGGTTCGATTCTCATACATTATGCATGAGGCTTCTTGGAAGCACAGCAGGACTAACAGTAGGATTACCATCTCCTGTATAATATCTCTGTATAAAGTTCAGGCCCACATCATCCTTTAGGCGACATAGTAACACAGCAAGGTAGGACCCCTGGGGAGACCTATGGGTATATATACAACACATCTTGCTTAGGAAGATAGAGGAGACCGTGACTTCCCGGCTGACACACTGACCAGAGACACTGAGGTTCCTGCATGCAGACGCTCCAGCTAGCAGTGGTCTAACATCCGTCGCGGGCTGTCCAACTCGAGACCAGGACGGGGTCCCACATTCTCTAAACTCTCAGGTAATAGGGTGGACTAGATCCTAGAGGGATTCTTGGCATAACATCTACACAGATGCTAGGCACATTTAGGTACATCTAGTTAGGGAGGCATCGTAGGAGTACGCACTTTTTATCATGTGTTTTATGTACATGTATATATCCATGATTTCTGCAAGATGGTAGAACTATACCATCCCTTTACTTTCATAGTATTGCTAATCATATATCTCTGCCACTGTCTAATGGTTGTTGCAGCTCATCTATTATACACTGGAATAACAACTGTTCAATAAATACTTATTGAAACGCCCAGCCTGTTTATTCTCTGTAACTCTCTGAGACAAACTAAGTGAGCACAAGTGACTGAGCGAAAGGTAGTATAATGTTTCCACGATTCTGAGGGATCAGGGTTGTCATGTTCTGAGGTTGAGAACTATTCTCTCCCCAATAAGAGGAGACTCTAGTGGCACTGTGAGCTAGCTAATACAGCCAGGCTAACGTATCCGGTGGGGGTGCACGGAATCCGTCTGCCACCAATCCCACAGTTTATGTTATCAGAATGAGCAGATCCTGTATAGGTAATATAGGAACTACACGACACCTGCACTCATGCAATCACCCACACACTACCCATGCATTCATGCAATCATTCACTCACTACTCTTGCACTCAGTCATTCACTCTGGCACTACCTATACACTCTTGCAATGACCCAAGCATTACTGTTGCACCAATCCTTCCACTCAAGTGGTACCATGCAGTCATCCATTCACTCAGGCACTGCCCCTGCAGTCATGCAATTACCCACGCACTACCCATGCACTCATCCATTCACTCAGGCACTACCCCTGCAGTTGTGCAATCACCCATGCACTACCCATGCACTCATGCAATCATTCACTCACTACTCTTACACTCATCCATTCACTCAGGCACTACCCCTGCAGGCATGCAATCACCCACGCACTACACATGCACTTATGCAATCACTCAGGCTCAACTGTTGCACTCATCCATTCTCTCAGTCACTACCCATGAACTCATCCAATTATTCAGGCACTACCCCTACACTCATGCAATCACCCAGGCAGTACCCATGCACTCATGAAATCACTCAGGCACAACTGTTGCACTCATCCATTCCCTCAGTAACTACCCATGCACTCATCCATTCACTCAGGCACTACCCATGCACTCTTCCAATCACCCAGGCAATACCCCTGCACTCATGCAATTACCCAGGCACTACCCATGCACTCATGCAATCATTCAGTCACTACTCTTGCAATCAGTCAATCACTTTGGCACTACCTATACACTCTTGCAATGATCCAAGCATTACTCTTGCACCAATCCTTCCACTCAAGCAATACCCATGCACTCATCCATTCACTCAGACACTACCCATGCACTTATGTAATCACTCAGACAGTACTCATGCACTCATGCACTCATGCAATCACTTATATACTACCCATGTACTCATGCAATCGCTCAGGCACTACTTGAACACTCAACCATTTACTCAGGCACTACCCATACACTCATCCAATAATCCATGCACTATCCATAGATTCATCCACACACACATTTATCCAAGCAATCAGTTTTACTACATACAATTTTTCTATTTTTAACCATTATAGGTGGTTTCCTTGAGAACCTTTTTTATTACTATTTTTAGATTTTTTTGTATTTTCAAACACTTGTGCATTTTTATCATGTTAATGATGGCATGAATGCATTGCTCTCCAACACACAGATTTGCCTGACATTTTCTGCAGTTTATGCTAGCATCTGCTAGCTCAGGAAATATATGTGGCTGGGGTGTAGATGGAACTGCTGCTCCTGATGTAGATGGTTGATCAGCATCAGTCTGGGAAGCTTGCTCTTTCTTTTACGTGCCGTCACTTCTCTGGCCAATCGAGTAGAATGAATTGTTTAGAGTTGCTTTTTCATGGATGATGTTCCACATGAATATTTTTTCTCCGATCCTTGCGAAAGGACTTTCTGGCAGAGAGTGCACATGATTTTTCTTGCATTGACCTTTTTCTCCTCCTGAGGTACTGTAAAAAAAGCCCACACAATACTTTATTTATGCTTTTTAACAGGCTCCTCAACTTCTTCAGGATCTTCCAGCAGTTCTTCTTCTGGATGACTGGATGCAATAATAGTAAAGATGTCAAAACACCCAAAAAAATAAGCAATTGGAAGAGCCCACAAAAAAGATGTCCTGACAGGAAGACACAGGTGTTGGATCCTCCCTCTAACAGAATGAAAAGCTTTTAAACCAATCAAAAGCTTTCTTTCCATGTCACATGGATACGTTTACGAGAAGCGCACCCGTCGCGTATACGTCGCGCACCCGTATAAACTGGTACAGATAATTCTAAAGTATAAATTCCTGTTTATAATTTGTTTTCTAAAGTATATTAGTGAAAGTCTTTAAGCAAAACTGATATTTAAAGATTCCATAGTGATATTTCATTCTTTTGAAATTACGCTGGAGTCGCGTCTCCTACGTGAACCCGGAAATACGTGCTGGCACGGTTCGCGCACCCATCGCGTAGACCCGCGTCCCGTATGTGATAGCATTGCGTCCAGAAAAATCTGTCAAGAACATTTGAAAACAAATTTAAAACACCTTTATTACTGTTTTTATGTACTCAGTAATAAACCTCTATGTCCAAAACGTATATTAATTCGCTCTAAATGTGTTTTTGAGATTGAGATTCATATACTGGATCTGCGCATCCATCGTGTAGGTTCACGTAGGGTGCGCGACCCTTTATTTAAATTTTTTTTTAAAGATAGTTATCATAAGAATACAACAAAACAACTTTCATAGTATTAAAAGCAATCTTACAAATTTTCACTTAGCAGAAAATACATGAAAAAAATCCTATACATTCTAAAAAAAAAATATTTTTCAATTGAAAATTCTATTATATTATATCACACTGATCAAAATTACAAATAATAAAACAGTGTTAATTTAAGTAGAGAATACTATAAATCATTCATCAGCTATGTTTTTTATTTTTTTAAAACAGTTTTTAATTATTTTAAAACAATAAAATTACTTAAAAAGACAGACAGAAAATTAAAATATAGTTACAGACATCTTTTTAAAAAAAACATGTACAAAAACTTTGAAATTCACTGAAAAAACCACAGGTTCAGGGACATTTTTCTTAGGAATTTGCTTTTAAAAAACCATAGATATTCACTGAAAAAAACAGAGGTTTCAGGGACGTTATAGTTAGGCTGACATGTCACTCATACAAATGCAGAGAAATTCAGCAGTTATAGTTAGCTGGACTAACTATAAGTCGTGCCCCCGCAATGCACTCCTGATGACGTCATATATCACATCACTCATGACATGGTCAGTGACATCACTGATGACATCTCAAATGACATCACTGATGATATCACTGATTACATCATCCAGTGACTGTGAGTGTTTCTGAAATTTTTTATAATGTTGTATATATATGTGCTAAGCTGTATTTGAAGAATGAGTGAGTGTATGAGTGTTTGTATGGATGATTTGTTGGGTGCTTGACTGGCTGTATGACTGAGTAAATAAATGTGTATCAGTGAATGTATGAGTGAGTAACTACTCTGTGTGAATGTCTGTATCAGTCTGACAGTTGATCTGTAAGTGGTTGCATGGGTTGGTTAGTATGTACATGAGTGTGTATATGGGTTCTTCATTGCTTGTTTGACTACCTGTATAGGTACCTGAGTGTCTGTGTGGGTAGGTGAGAGGCTGTGTGACTCCATGCATGGATGTATGAGTGGGTGAATCCCTGGGTGTATGGGTTCATGAGTGCGTCTGTGAGGGACGGTATGGTTGAGTGAGTTTGTGTATGGCTGTGTCAGTGAGTGAATGGATGTCTCAATGGCATATGTGTGAGTAACTGCACATGTGAAAGGCAGTATATGTGAGTGCTGGAGTTTATAAGTGACTGTATGTGTGAGTGAGTGAGTGTGAGAGTGGCTGTATGGATAAGTGTGTGCTTGTGTCAGTGATTGTAGAAGAGGGTCAGTATGTGTTAGTAGCTGTATAAATAAGTCAGGTGGTGTGAATATAACCTATAGGTGAGTACATGGCAGTGTGATTGATTCTTTGGATAACTGACTAGGTGTGTGAGAAATTCTATGGGTGAGTGGTGGTGTTTGAGTGTGTGTATGGGTGTATAAGTGCATATATCTGTGCCTGTTTTGATGAGTGACTGCATGTTTGAGTGCCTGTATAGGTGAATGAGTGGATGTGTGTGTAGACCTATGAATCAGTGAGTGGGTATGTACTAAGTAGTATTGGTGTGTCTATGGTTCCAAAAATGCTAGTCTGTATCTTAGAGTGGGTGTAAGAAAGGTTATATTAGAGTGTGAGGACATGCATGAAATATTAAGTGGATGATGTCATCAGTGATGTCATTTGAGATGTCATCAGTGATGCCACTGACCATGTCATGAGTGATATAATATGTAACGTCATCAGCGGTGCATTGCGGGGGTGCGAGTTATAGTTAGTCCAGCTAACTATAATGGCTGAATTTCTCTGCTTTTGTATGAGTGAAATGTCAGCCTAACTATAACGTCCCTGAAACCTTTGGTTTTTACAGTGAATATATATATATATATATATATATATATATATATATATATATATACATATCCAGCACAAGTTTCTCCGAAATGGAGGGCACCCAACCCTGACAGGGCGGCCTCAGCAACACAGGCATGGAGTAACCTGCAGCAAGACCATCAAGAAAATAAATCAGCCGATGCTCGACTTTGGAGGGAACAGGTGTTTTATTGGTGAAAGAGCGGCAGTTCATAATTATTCCCATCAGTGGTGAGCAATCTTAGATGACACAATAAAGGTGGACTACTTTGTACCATTGTAGTGTCTCATTCCTTCAGTTCCCAACATGCACCATGGAAACAGATTGCAGGTAACTTCAAATTGCATTGCAGTATGTGTAATCATAGTTCAATATGTTTTTGCATTGCAGTCCTCAGTTAAAATGAATTGTCCCACAGCAAATTTGATCATTTATACTTCATGCTTTATGGACCACTTCTTACAGGAATTTGTCAAGATCACTCCAGCGTATCTGCAAGATACAAGTGATTTAAAAAAAATAATCTATAACATTGCATGAGAAGAGTCTTTTGTGTTAATGACGTTAGATGTGACATCTCTTTATATGAGTATTGCTCATAAAGATGTGCTATGTCACATTTTCTGTGTCTGAGGCCCATTTCATTACACCAACACACAAATATGCTACTTGAAATGACAAGGTGGTGCCTAGAAAATAACTTTTTATGTATGGGAAGGACACATATAAACAAACGAGGGGTACTGCAATGGGCACCTGCTTCGCCCCAAGTTATGCCAACATACATATGGCATTGGGGGAGGAGCATTTGCTCAGAGTGGAACATCTGAAAGAATGGAGTGAAAATATAGTAATATGGACAGGTTTCATAGATGATTTATTCATTCTATAGAACGGTACCCCTGAATCTGCTCAGACTTTTGCTTCAAAATTAAATGAGAACAGCTTAAATGTAAGATTCAACACCAATATCAGTAAGACTGAGATATGTTTTTTGGATTTAGTGGTTTTTATTAAGGATAACAAATTGCAAAACATACAAAAAACCTACAACTGGTAACTCCATCTTGCTCTCTAAGAGTTTCCACCCAGTCAAGTTGAAACAGAGCATCCCTTATGCAGAACATCTGCGAATGATTAGAAATTGTAGTGATAAGGGTACTTTAGAAAAGGCTCAGCAAGAACTAGAATCAGAGTTTACAGAAAGAGGTTACAGTGAAGTGATTTTGAAACAAGCAGAGGAGAAGGCAGATACGGTGTCCAGAGAGTCATTGCTTTTTGCCCAGAGTAAAAAGAAAAAGAAAAAGAGGAAGCAAATGGTAGAGACTCACCCAGGATGATAACAGGATATAATCTGCAACACCAAAAAGTAAGACAGATCTTGACTAGGCACTAGCATTTAATCAGGAGTGATCCGACAATAGGAAGTATGGTAACTAGAAAACCTACACTAGCTTTTAGGCGAGTGAAAACTATGCACCAAGAATTAGTAGTGACTAGTCTGGAGGTACAAAAAGCAAAGACGTGGATGAAAGGGAGTCCAGGACTTTGGAAGTGTCAAAAATGTAAGGCACGTAAATATGGTGTAAATAGAAAAAAAGTAAGCTCACCACTTTTGAAAAAACCTGTTAAGATACGTAACACTTACACTTGTAGAAGTGATTATGTAGTATATGTACAGCAATGCCCCTGCCCAAAATTTTATGTGGGGAGTACCATACATATGACTCATGTAAGAATATTGCAACATTTGAGGGCAATTAGAAATGATGATAAAAGTTATCCAGTTGCCCGTCACATACATGAACACTAAGAAGGCAGATATTAAAATCTGCAGTATTTCGTCATAGATTCAGTACCAAAAAATAGGAGGGGAGGTAATACGGAGCTCAAATTAAGGCAGTTAGAGTATCATGTAGTTCCTATAAACATATATAAGATCTGTGCATTTAGACAACATACACTGTAGGATTGGTGTCAGACTGATTCTAGACACCCCTAGCGGGTATGTTAGCCTGTATACCAGCTGGCTCACTGTGCCACTAGAAACCCCTCTTACCAAGGAGAGAATAGTTCTTGGCAACTATCGAACATGACAACCCTGTCCCATCAGGGATCATGGAAACAGTGCAATACTTTTCGCTCAGTCACTCGTGCTCACTTGTCTCAGAGAGATACACAGAATAAAAGGTGGGGATGTTTTTCAATAAGCATTTATTGAACCAGCATCATTCAAGTGTAAAATAGGTGTGCTGAAACAACCACTAGACAATAACAGATATAAATGATTATAAGTACTAACATAGTAAAAGCATGATAGATTTATACCATCATGCGAAAACAATGAATACAGGCAAGTATATATAATACATGACAGTAGAATGCGTACTCCTAAGATGCAATCCTAACTAGATGTACCTAAGTGTACCTAGCATGTATGTGGGTGTAAAGCCAAGAATCCCTCTAGGATAAAGTCAACCCCATTACCTGAAGTGAAAGACTGTGGGAACCCGTCTTGGTCTCGAGATGGACTCCCCACAAGGGATGTCAGACCACTGTGAGCTGGAGTGTCTGCATGCAGGAGCCTCAGCGGCTCGCGTCAGTTTGTCAGCATGGAAGTCCTTTTCTCCTCTGACTACCTCAGCAAGATATGGTGTATATATACCCAAAGTGGTACCCCATGGGGATAGTCCTTGCTGTGTCATGTCGGACTAGGATGACGGAAGGAATGACCCTTATACATAGTTATTATGCAGGAGATGGTAGGTATGCTGTCCTGCTTTGATTCCAAGAATCCTCATGCATAATGAATGAGGCTTAAGCTTTTCAGAGAAAACACCATGTCTTCACTGGCCATTACCGTAACTAGATAAAAGGTCAGTACTTAAGTACCGTTATGTAGTGTAATATCAGGGGAATATAGGTGAAAGGTGTATTCATTACCTGAGTCGATATTGGGGTACCTACATGGAACATAACAAGAGGCCAGATATCTTGTTCTCCTAAACACTAAAATCCCCTTAGGTCTGAACGCAGATGAAGAGCTTTACATACAGATTTAAAATCTTTTCAGGGTAGGATCTTCGCTCTCCTTTAAATAAGAAAACTGATTTCAGAATAGGACATGAGATTTTACTACACATAACATGTTGACACTCAGTAGGCACTAATATAGAGCACCAGAGCACTTTATTGCTTTAAGAATTGGAGGTGAAAAAAAATTATGAATATGTATTTATGAAGTCCTCATTTGTGTTATTGTACAAAGAAAGTATATATACAAATGTTGAATTAGAAGACCACATGATTGGTAATATTATGGCACTAGCACTTTGTAATTGAGTTAAAATGGAGATTTAATAATAAAAGTCGAGCAAAAAGAATAAATGAAAGTTCAAGGTAATTGAAGCAAATTGAGAACTTTCCACAGGAACAATGTGGTTTAGCACTTGCACTTTATGTTATAAATGAACTGAAAGAAGTTTAATATAATTTATTTATTTATGTGAATTTTTTAGCACTTGCACTTTATCATGACAATAAGGAAAAAAGTTCTTAAAAACTTGATTAAGACAAAATGTTCTTAAAAATGGTTAAATCAAAATGTCGAAATTATGTTTTCCATAAATGCTTGAATTTTCCAAATTCTTTCATTGGCCAGTTTTATTTCTTTAGTGTTTTTCGCAATTTGACACACTTTGCAACTATGACATTTTACAAAGCCTTTTGTGTTGAGCCGCTTGCTCTTGAATTTGGAAAATTCAAGAATTAATCACATGCAAAAGCCAGTATGCAATATATGTAATCGAATGTCCTTGCTCCCTTAAATATGTTGGAAGCACAATATGTGAACTAAAGAAACGCATTTTGGAACACGTTCGAGCAACTGTAAACAAGGACCGCAGCAAGCATATGGAGTCACACCATGGAGGAGATTGGGAAAAAATAAAATTCTTTGAATCTGTAAGCCGTCTAGAGAGAGGCTGCGACAGGGAAAGAAAGTTAAGACAGAGAGAATCTCGCCATATCCTTGACCTGCGCACCTTCACACCAAATGGCCTGAATCAAAGTGAAGAACTTTCAGTACACTTGTAAAAAAAAACGTTTGGCAATGTTACAAAACAAACTGTTGAAGTTTGGCTTCTCAAGATCACCAAACTCACTCACTGTGTTATAACACTGCAGAATAAATACTAAGCTCAACATACAAATAAATCATAATCACAACAGTAGATCACAAATGGGAACACGCCAAACAAATATGAATCAATGACGTAATGTAAGGGGCGGTGGCATTGGTTAATCTTATCTGACTTCTCCACTGGAGGAAGAGAATAGAGAATGATAATAAGTATAAATAATCAGGAACCAATCCACTGGAGGGTTTGATTGATATCGGAAATACAAACAAATTGATGTGATCTGGCGTGATGCACAACAAAATGCACAAATGATTTGACATTATATTAATGGCAAGAGAGAAAATGTCTCAATAAGGACACTAATAATAACATAGGAGCTTGGTTCGTTTTAACACCTTGTTTTTAACACTTTTCAACACTTATATCACGTTATTTAGTTTAAGTTTCCTATTGAAAATACATCTCCCATAATGCTTAGCTTTGCAAAACAGGAAATGATGATGCTGTTTGCAATGTACCAAAATGCATATATTGGTTGAAATGCAACGCGGGCATTACCGTGAACAAGATCTCAGTGAGACCGAAATGCGTTGGTTGTTGTTTGTCGGTTAAAATGAACTTTGTTGACCGAAAGTAAAAAGGAAATTTAACCTACCCATGAGTGCGACCCAGTTCTTTGTCCTTTGGAGAAGAGTGTTGGATATATGACGTCTGGGCTTGGCAGTGGGGTTTCGCACCGCCCAAGAGCGCTGAAACAGTCAGCCAAGGAGAGCCGAATGGGGTATATATATATATATATATATATATATGTATATATATATATATATATCGCCAATCCAACGAAAAGAAGTCTCCGTTCAACAAAAGGTGCAGCAGGAAATTTTAAGTTTATTGTAGAGTCACCATATGATGCATTTTGGCCAAAGCCGTGATCACATGATTAGAACCTTGTTATTATTATCACCCTGAATGGTGAATAAACATAGAAGAGGGGCACATGGTCTTCACCTTAGAAAGTAAACCTGTCGGCCATCTTGTGGTTTAGTAAATATAAGGTTACGTATACCATACAATGACAATATATTCACAAACTGCGTAGCCTGTCTTTAGGTTTAAAACAAAAAAGTGTGTTACATATGTAAGAATATTATTTGTATTGCAAATTCTGCTGACACTAGTGTGAATGTTTGACCATAGAAAAGTGCACCATACTAATCAGAAGAATACAAGGTAAAATACCACATGTAGGAAAATTCCTTCATTCTTGCAAATAAGGTGAATTCCGTGCCACAATTATTCAAGAAAAATAACATTAAACTCCAGGGGCATCAAATTCAAATAAGGCAGCATGGTATGGAAAATCACATATTTAGCAAATTTTACAACATGATAATATAAATGAATATAATGTCATTTATATATATTCATTGGATGTATATCCGACCCAAAAACAATGATGACAAGTGGTCTATTTCAAATTTAGCAACAAAGTAAGGATCATCAATTATCTAACAAAATTTCTAACATACTGATATAAATTAACAGAATGTCACATAAATCTTACTTTAATGCATACACGACCCAAAAACAATAAAGTTCAAGAAGGGTATTTAGAATGAATGAGACCTCTATCTCAATACCCTGGGCATACTGTAGGAGTCCTTTTAGTACCCGCACATACATCACAGGTATCAGAGATAGTTGTGGCCTCACTAGTGTAAGAATTGTGAAACCCTCCTGTGTTTTTTTCCACCAAAGAAGATAGTTGACAGAACCCTTGACATATAAAGTGTAAAACAAAACAAACCCCAATTAAATCTAAAATGCATATATAAATATATTACCTACTGGCGAGGAGCCGGCAGGGACCGCGGGGGCCTTCAGGCCTCCTGGCCAGAGACCTGCTCTCTCCCCCTGCAGCTCCGCTGTGGTGCTGCTGCTGCTGTTGTGCCGCTGCCCTCTGTAGGCAGGGTTCAAGTCCGCTCTCCGCAAGACTGCCGGTCTGCTCTTGGTATTGTGCCTCTTATATTGTGCCATTTTTTTATTGTGCCTTCTTGCTCTTGGTATTGTGCCTCTTTTTTTTGTGCCATTTTGTATTGTGAATACACACTAGGGGGGCTAGAGGAGATTTTAGGACCTGCGTGGGCTACCTCCCCACTCATAATATCAAACACAAAAAAGACCATGGGTCCAAAAGAGCAGTATGAAGTGCAACAAGGTTTAATCAACCATGTACTAGAGGGGGATCCCTTTAAGGACGGTTCCCCTCACACACCAAAGGTGTCATGATTCATCATAGGGGTGCCTCCTCGCGTGAAAGACCTAGTCTCTATGTGGGCTACAACCCCCTCGCTACGAGGGAGGAGCTCAGGGATGTTTTCAAGTGTAGATGAGGTGGGTTAGACTAAAACCCTATGTGAGCGTAGTGTGCTTGATAAGGAGTGCAGTGCTAAAGTGAACGTGATTAAAACTGGCTAAAGGGTTAGCTATGTAGCAACTTTACTTGGCTACCTTGTGACAGGATTAAAAACAAATAGCTGAAAACACAGCTGCCATCATTAGAGGCTTCTGAATTAATGTATGACCAACATGTTTTGGCCTAAAGACCTATCAAAGTGTCATGGCCTTCGTCAGGGTCGAGCATACAGCTACTGCAAAAAGTGAGGTAGATAATGCACAGTAACGACGGTGTGTTATACTGAGCCAGTAATCCTGATGTTCAGTATTTCACCGTTGGAACCTGTGGTAAGACAAAAAACAATGTGCGCTATTTACAATGAAGCATGTGCAGTGAAGACAGTGCATAAAAGACAAAGTTGACTAGCAACACAGTATATCTGCTCAATAGTCCAAGCACTGGACAACATGTAACTACTTAGTTCACACGAACATTAATGTAAGGATGTGTGACTCACCATCATCAGTTAAAGAATTCCCCACATCTGTCCTGGCCTATTAGCCAAAGGGTACATGCGCCAATCCGACCTAACGGAAAAGGTGGTGGCGTTAGAAGTAGACAAGAAATCAGTAGAATGATTTAAGAGAAAGAGTTTTGTGTGCCTACAGAAGCAAGCGCATTCAAATAGAAACTCGGAATGCGAAGGGAGAATATGCCAGACTGGATGACTTGTCCAGTTTGCACAATATGCAGAATGTCTGAACATGATCAGAGCTCTCACGATGATCAAACAAAGGTTTGGGAATGTGACCCAATCTGATGGTGTTAACGATATAGAAAATTATTTTAAATGATTTTAAAAGCAAAGAAAGTGACTAATTCAACAACGACATCCTGGTTGTTGCAGGGCCGGGACCGAAGATCGTACCAATTGGTTCAGACCTCACCGATATAGCTGAGATATGAAAGGTGAAAGAGGCACTATCCCACAAAGGTAGCCCAGACCGAAGCTTCTAGGTGGGCTTTAGCGGGCAGGGGTGCAACCTCAAAACCGCGCGGGTAAGCGCATCAGCATAAGCCCCTTAGAGAACAGGAGCACAAGGGTACCCCCCGGGGACCCAGTCTACTGAACTTAGTGGACTGTGTTTGACAGGCGTGTCAAATGAGGCCACAATTCATCCTCTCGATGTGAGTGCGTGGCATGAGGGGGGAGGGAGAAAAGAGAAGGGAGGGAGCAGGGTCAAGGGTGCTCACCATTCCCGGGCAGCAGCCGGAAATCGCAATGTGCAGGAAGGCTCGTGGTAGAATAACAGAGCACAGACTAGTAAAGTACTTTGCACTACATGCGGGCTGGGGGCAGCTGGATAATCCAAGTAAAGACACAACTTACCGCTCGAAAGTAGCGTCGAGACCCAGGGCGCATGTCCTCAGGGCAGGAACTGTGCCGGCATTGACACAACGCGTTTAAGTAACATCGAGCAAACGCCTATCAGGTGCAAGGCGTTAAGAGTAATGAGAACACTTCTGGGAACGGACTATCAGGTGGAAGGCGTTAGGAGTAATGAGAACACTTCCGGGAACGGACTTCCGCGGGAAGTGTGTACATGTTGGGAACTGTAGTCAGGTTGCCGCGAAGCAGCACCTGACAGAGACGAAGGTTACACTGATTGTACTGGCACTAACACGGCGCATATGAGTAACGCCGAACAAACGCCTATAAGATCGAAGGCATAGGGAATAAAAATAAAGCAACTACCTAATAGGCAGACTGCCGCCAGAGGTGTTTGCAAGCCGGAAAATGTAGTCAAGTTGCTGCTGAGCAATGTCTGACAATAACGAAATCCCGCCGATACTAACACCAAGGCATGAAAATAACATGGGTTGCAAAGGTGTATGAAAGTTGGTGGGGCATAGAGGCGGGTTCTAAACTAGGGCCAGGTATAGAGGACCACGGGCCAGTTGAGTAAGGTATAACTGAACCGGTTAAAAGAGTGAAGAATACTCTGGTCAAGTGAAGTGTGACTCAACCGGATTAAAGAGGAGGATGGTGCTGTAATGGTTTACCTAAGTGAGGAGACCGGCCATAAGAGGCACACCACATATTGTGGAGGACCAGTGTCTTCTCTAAATGAGGGATGATAGCAAACTGGATAGAATGAAGTCATCCTAGTTGCTAAGTGTGCTACAAGCCTGTGGTATGGTGACTTTCCAGGAGTATGGGGGTCGGTCTGCTGCAAAGCTCAGGAGAGCGTCAACCAAGGAATGTCATCATTCAATCCCACACTGGAGGTGCCCAATCTAAACACCCATCTCTGCTCGAGTCTCAAAAGTTTTGTTGTGAGGCCTGGTGTCATTGCGCTAAAGTTTGGTTTGTCTAGTACTGTCCAGTTTAGAGAGTCTGCCTGATGGCCCATGTAGAAAAAATGTTTCGTGAGTTTAGTCATTTGTTTAGCACATCTAATCATGCTTTTATGTTCAAGTATGGAGTGCGTACCTTCCTCGTGGTCATCCCTACATATCTGAGACCACAAGGGCCATTTTGTATTGTGCCTTCTTGTTTTGTGCCTTTTTGCCTTATTCTCTAGTTGTCTTTTGCCACTTTTCCTCCGTGCCCCCTTTTTCCCGTTGTTGTTGCCCCCACGGCTCCTCCCCTATTTCATGGCAGCCGCTGGCACGCCGAAGGCACGCAAAAGGCAAGCCCGTCTGCGCCAGTCCATGACCCTACTGCGACCAGTGCCAGGGACCCTGGATCTCCGACCCCAGACTGCCACAACTCTGCTATCCTCCTCGCACTCAACCCTGGAGGAAACAACAACTGCCAGCTGTCTACGCTGAACACCACGCACGGCCAGTTCTCCTGCCGACACTGCTGACAATCCTTCACCATCTACAGCACCTCCACGACTGCCGCATCAATGCCGGATGCCCGCATGGATGTGGAATCGCCTCCACGGACTACATACTCATCGAAGACTTGAACTTCCACCTCGACAACCACAGCAACCCCGACTCCACCGCCCTCCTGGACAACCTCACCAACCTCAGACTGAAGCAGCTCGTCACCACCCCCACCCACAAGGCAGGGCACACCCTCGACCCCATCTTCGCAAGAGGGACTAACATCTGCTTCAGCCACACCTCGCAGCCCCTTTGGACAGACCCCCACTGCGTACACTTCTCTTTCAACACCAACACGGCTCATAAACCCACTCCATGCCAGCCAAGAAGGAATTGGAGCAAGGTCACAGAGTAGCACCTCAACTCCACCCTCATCCACGATCCCCCCTCCACCATGACCGACATCAACTCTGCAGCCAAGGAACTATACCGCTGGATCACCAGCTGCGCAGACAAGCTCGCACCCCTCTACAACCCCGACGGACAACGCCCCCTGAAGGCCATCTGGTTCACCTCTGACCTGCAAGAAGCAAGACGCTCCTGCAGACATCTCGAAAAACGATGGAGAAATAGCAAAACCACCGAAGACCAGACCACTTACAAGAATGCCATGACAGAATACCATCAACTCAAAAGATCCACCAAGAGGACCTTCATCCGTAACAAAATCCTCACCAACTCCAGGAACTCGAAGGAACTCTTCAACATCATCCAGCAACTCACCAAACCCCCCCAGTGAAGCCACGGACGTCACTCCCTCCCAAGACCTCTGTAACAAGCTCAGCTCCTACTTCCACCTGAAAATCAAGGCCCTCTACAACAACTTCAGTGAATAGACTCCAGAAACCACCCTTCCCTCCAGCGATGACAGCCAGCCCACCATCACCACCTAGACACTGGTCACCACCGAAGACACCACCAAGACCATGAGGAGCACCCACTCAGGAGCCCCCACAGACCCCTGCCAGCTGCACATCTTCAACAGAGCCGCCGCCGCATTAGCACCCGAGTTACGCCGCATCATTAACTCCAGCTTCGAATCCGGCTTCTTCCCTTACGACTGGAAGCGGGCAGAGGTCAAGCCTCTCATCAAGAAACTCTCGGCTGATCCGACGGACCTGAAAAACTACCGTCCTATCTCTCTCCTTTCCTTTGCAACCGAGGCCACTGAGAAAATTGTCAACTCCCAGCTGACGACCTTCATCAAAGAGAACGCCATCCTCGACTCTTCCCAGTCCGGCTTCCACAGTAACCACAGCACCGAAACCGCCCTCCTTGCCACCACCGACGACATCCGCACGCTCCTCGACCAGGGTCACACTGTGGCCCTCATCCTGCTAGACCTCTCTGCAGCTTTTGACACCATCTCCCACTGCACTCTTGCAGCCAGCCACCATCAGAACCCAAAGGATCAGACTCCCACCCTTCCTCTCCGAACCCTCAGAGATCAACTGCGGAGTACCCCAAGGATCATCACTCAGCCCCATGCTCTTCAACATCTACATGACCCCCCTCGCTGCCATCGTCAGACAGCATGGACTCAGCATAGTAATCTACGCTGACGACACCCAGCTCATCCTCTCCCTCACGAAGAACCCCGAAGAAACCAGACTCAGCTTCCAGGAAGGAATGAAAGACGTCACAGCCTGGATGAGCAGCAGCTGCCTAAAGCTCAACTCGGAGAAGACAGAGGTCCTCGTCCTCTGACCCTCCCCCACTGCCTGGGACAACAACTGGTGGCCCTCCGCCCTCGGAAACCCACCCTCCCCCACGGACCACGCCCGAAACCTTGGCATCATTCTTGACTCCTCCCTCCACATGACTCGCCAGATTAAGGCTGTTTCCTCCACCTGCTTCAACTCCCACTGCATCCTCCACAAGACCTTCAAGTGGATCCCCCCGAAGCCAGGAAGACCATCACCCATGCACTCATAACTAGCAGACTGGACTACGGAAACACCCTTTATGCTGGAATCAACAAATCCCTGCTACACAAACTCCAGACCATCCAGAACACCGCGGCCAGACTCGTCCTCGGCACCCCACGATGCGAGCACATGACCCAATACCTGCAAGACTTCCACTGGCTCCCTGTCAAGAAGAGAGTAACCTTCAAGCTACTCACCCACACCTACATATCCCTCTACAACATCGGACCCAAATACCTCAACGAAAGAGTCTCTTTCCATGTACCCAAGAGAAACCTCCACTCCTCCGACCTCGCCCTAGCAGAAACCCTGCGCATCCTCAGAACCAGAGCAGGTGGAAGAGCCTTCTCCTACATCGCAGCCAGGGCCTGGAATGAGCTCCCAGTCAACATCAGATACTCCCCTACCCTGCAAATCTTCAGGAAGAGCCTCAAGACCTGACTTTTCGGTTGACCCGGAGCTGCACCCCCCCAGCGCGTTGAGACCCTCACAGGTGAGTAGTGCGCTTAAAATTCCCTGATTGATTGATTGATTGAGGCTTTCCCCACAGTTGCCAACCTTTAAAAAGTGGGTGCCCTGAGTGGGCCAAGGGCATCCACACTAGAGGCCAGGCCCCGGGGATGGGGTCCCTGGGCCAAAATAGGCCCTGAAGGTGGGCCCCTTGGCCCCATTCCTTTTTAAAAAAAAGAAAAAAGGGGCAGGTCCCAGGGGATGGGGTCAACTGCTCAAACACCTAGATACTTACCCATGCAGTCAATCACACAGCCACTTACTCACCCAAACAGTTACACCCCCACCCACCCACTTACTTACTTATATAAATAGTAACACATACTCACTCAGCTATACAGTCACTGACAGAAGCATGCACCTATCCATATATCCACTCTCACATTCACTCACTCACTGTTAGAACTGGGGTCTCTAGTTGGCAGAGGTAGGTACCTTTGACCAAATAGGGACCCTTGCTTCTACGTCAGGGCAAGGGAGCTACACTACTGGATAACCCCTGCTCACCCCCTTGGTAGCTTGGCACGAGCAGACATGCTTATCTCAGAGGCAGTGTGTTAAGCATTTGTGAACACATACAGTAATACAGTGAAAACACTACAGATGGACACCACACAGGTTTTATAAAAATAAGTATTCTTTATATAGACTTAACACAAGACCACAAACGACAAAAATCCACAATACTGTACTCAAACTAGACTTAAAGATGGTAGAAGTAACTTAGTTCAAGTTAATGGTAAGTGCGACAAAGTTCTCACAAAAGTACCTGGAAGCGTAACGCAAATAAACAAAAAGGTTCGCAGGGATGGAGATGCGTCGGTTCCTTGCTTCGGGGGAGATGATGCATCGCGCCTCAATGCTTGCGCAGAGTAGGGGACGCGTCTTGGTCCTTACCGGAGAGGAGGTGATGCATTGATTCTCGTACTGCGTTCCGGTTGCGATACGGCTTCGATGCAATGCGACAATCCGGTGCGATGCGATAAGATGGCGCCCTTGATGCGACGACGTGAAGACGATGTGTGCACGCCCGGCGGCCATGCGGCGACTCTGTAACTTTGGAGCCGCGACAGGCCCTGCGACACGCTTCTCCGGTGATGCGCCAGCGACCTCTGCGGTGGCGAAACGCTTCTCCGGTGATGCGTCGGGTAACAGCTTTGACGAAGGCTCGCTTCTCTGGTGATGCGGCGGCGACCTCTGCGGCGGCGACACGCTTCTCCGGCAATGCGACGGCAACAGCTGCGACTGCGACACACTTCTTCTCATTGAGTCGCGCTTCCAGCGACACGCAGGCTTCTGCAGACAGAATTCCCAGCAAGGGAATTCAGAGGGGAGCTGGTGGTGAAGTCTTTTGTCCCTGAGACTTCAGCAGGAGGCAAGCACAAGTTCAAGCCCTTGGAGTAATATTCTGCAAGATGATGAAAGTTCTTTAAAAGATCCTTCTCCTCTCCTTGGCACTGAAGATACCACTGTAGGCCAACACAGCAACACAGCACACTGGCAGGGGGGCAGTCCAACTCCTACAGCTTCCTTTAGTTCTTCTCCTTGGCAGAGGTTTGTCTTGTTGTTCCAGAAGTGATCTAAAGTCTTGGGGTCTGGGTCCCCATGTTTATACAGCAAAATACTTTGTCCTCTGAAGGCAGAGGGGCCTGTACCTAGTCCAAACTAGTTCTGTGCAGTCCTGGAGCACTTTGTTTACAGGACTCCTTCTTTCCTTTGACAGTGTGGGCCAGGGAGATCAGACACACCACAGGAGGTGGAGCCAGCATTGTGGAAGGCAGGCACAGCCCTATTCAGACCCAGGTGCAACTCCTTCCACCACTCTACATGCAGATAGGTTTATTCAGCCCTGTGCTGACTCACCCTGTCTCCTGGAATCCCCCAGCCCCTGTCACCCACGAAACCAGACACACAATACACAACCTAGCAGAGGCAGGTTTGGACAGTTAGGCAAGAAAATACCTACTTTCTAAAAGTGGTATTTTCAAACACAGAATGTTAAAACCAACTTTACTAAAAGATGTATTTTATCATTCTGAGTTCAGGCATACTAAACTCGAATTTCTACCATGTTCCCTGGGTCAGTTAGGATTATAAGATGTTATAATCAAACTGCCCATTCTAGCCTATGGGGACAGGTAGCCTTGCAATAGTGAAAAACGAAAATGGCTGTAATTCACTATTAGGACATGCCACACACACACCAGGGCATGTCCTACCTTGTACTTACAATGCACCCTGCCCTTGGGCCTACCTTAGGGGTGTCTGATATGAAGATAAGGGAAGGTTTAGGGACTGGCAAGTGGGTGCACTTGCCAAGTCGACATGGCAGTCACAGACTGCACACAGCTCTGCAATGGCAGGCCTGAGACACACTTTACAAGCCGCTTCTGTGGGTGGTACAACCAGTGCTGCAAGCCCACCAGCAGCATTTGATTTACAGGCCCTGGGCACACCTGGTGCACTATACTAGGGTCTGACAAGTAAATCAAATGATCCAATCATGGAGTCACTAATCAATACATCAATTTAACATAGGGAGCACTTGCACTGTGGCACTGAATAGCAGTGGCACAGTGCCCAAAGCATCTAAAACCAGCAAACAGATCAAAAA
This sequence comes from Calotriton arnoldi, assembly GCA_963921515.1. NCBI lineage: Eukaryota > Metazoa > Chordata > Amphibia > Caudata > Salamandridae > Calotriton > Calotriton arnoldi. The sequence goes on along the minus strand of CAWUFW010006777.1, from coordinate 852,176 downwards.
CAGAGGAGGCAATCAGAAAAAAGTGGAAGGGAGACTCACGCCAATGGTACCAGGTCTAACACTCACGCATACAGTAACTCATATGCCCCGTCATTCACGTATACTGCCTTTCACATACTCAGTTACTCACCCTTACTGACACATGTACTCAATCACTGATACAGACACTCACGCACCCATATAACTTCTTACCCATGCAACAGTACCTCATACAGCCACAGACTCACATACTCACTCATCCATACAGGAAGTCACACACCTACCCACCCACCCACCCACAAACACAGACACCCAGACAACCATAGAGGTAGTCAGACAACCAATCAATCACCCATATAGCCATTCACGTACCCACTAACACACTCATACACCCACTTAGACATCAACTGACAGACAGATAAACACATTCACACAACCAGTCACTCATCCATACATTCACTGAGACACCTAATCACTTACTAATATAATCAATCACGCACCCACTGAGTCATCCATACAGTCACTCATACAACCACAGATTCACCAATACACCTTGGTATATATATTTAAAACTCATAAACTTTTTAATAACACTCAGTCACTGGATGATGTCATCACTGATGTCATCATTGATGTCATTTGAGATGTCATCAGTGATGTCACTGACCATGTCATGAGTGATGTAATATGTGAGGTCATAAGGAATGCATTGCGGGCACGTGTTATACGTAACTCAGCTAACTCTATTGGCTGAATTTCTCTGGTTTTGTATGAGTAAAATCTGACCCTAACTATAACATCTCTGTAACCTTTGATTTTTTTAGTGAATATATATACATACATACATACATATATACTATATACTTACATGCTGGGAAGTCCTGCTTGGGTGCCTCTTGGGATCGGGAGCGGACTCGATAATACATACATTCACACAAACGCTTCATACTTTTCAGTGAACATGCAAACTCAGAACTGCTGCACCACAGTAGTCATTTATAGTGGAAGAAAGCACCAATTCATGCAAACGTGTTTCGGCTAAAAGGCCTTAGTCACACATGAATTGGTGCTTTCTTCCACAGCGTTAGTGTGGATATATATCATACAGTTATAATTAGGGTAACCAGATAAGGTTTTTTTTTAAAAATGTTGTTCCTTAATAGTTTTGCATCCATTTGACAAATGTCTGCAAAACATTGCAGACCTACTGCCCCAGGTTCATTCTTGGAGTCCTGAAAGTTTAACAGCATTTCGTCAAGGACGTGCAAATAAAAAATAGGTGTCCAAAAACAGGTGTAAATCCAATGCATTTTACATGGACGGTTGTATGTCAAGTAACACGAAAAGTCTGATTTTAATGAAATTTGGAAGGATTTCATATTATGGTGCACAGATGATTGTCTGGGGTACTGCAGGTAAATAGAGTAAGTATTTCATGTGTTTTCAGTGTTTTGTTTAGCTATATCTGTTGTCACGGTAGCACTGTCGTACTCCGGAGGTACATAGAGATTACAAGTCATTAGCTGATAGGGTAATGACTGCTTTACAAAAGTTAAAGGCAGCCATCTTGTTTTCACGTCAAGTTTCCCTGTATTCTGCGGTACACCTTGTAATGTGGGTAAGTATTAGGTTTGGCATTTTTCCAATACCAATTTCTACTCTATTGAAGTGGCAATAGGTAGAGAAAAATATTTATATGCTTATATATATATTTTAAAAACATTAGTGAGTTCTACGCTACTACCCCAGTACCAAAAAAATTATTAAAATTTAGAACACACTATAACACACTATATTTTCTAAATATAGTGTGCTAAAGTGTATTTTCTAATTTTAACATATTTAAATATGCTGAAGGGTACAGAGTAGTTTGTTAATTACTAAAATTTACGGTGCTACTTAAAATAAAATGCAGTTGCGCATAGACTGCTACAAAAAGATTGAGAAATTTAGAAATAACAAGAGTAACCTTACAAAATAAATAAGTGGTACTGCCGTTAGTAACACGCAACTCCCTATTTATACAAAAAATATAAATAAACTTATAAATATTCTGCAAAACCTATTGTCATTTTTGTAAAGTGTTAATAGGTAGGGCAAAAATACCAAACCAATTACTTACCTATATCCGAAGGCATAGCACAGAACACAGGAAAAGTGTACCTAAAAACAACATGCCTGCCTTCAACTTTTATAAAGGCAGGCTTTACCCAGTCAGCTAAGGATTTGGCATCACTATGTACCATGGTAGTACAGCAAAATATGTGCATCTTTCACAGCATGCAGCGAAAACTGATCTCATAATTTTTAGATAAGGTATATGTTATAAAACAGTTACTATACTTACCGACACTACCCAAACTAAGCATCTGCACACTATAATATGTATTCCAGCCAAGTTTTCACCAAATCCGAATTACGTTTTTCGCATTACACTCGTTGAAATAAATTAAGCAACATGCATTGAATGTAACCACCTTTTGAGACCCCCACAACATTTTCATATTATAGTTTCACTGGAACGAAGCTGTATCTGGCTCACAAGCCCATAAGTATGGTGAAACAAGTCCTAGGTTGCTTGTGTTACAGTTCTGGGATGACTAGGTTTGGCACTTTGGGTTGGTCTGTTCCAATGATGAGCAGAAGCAAGGCTCATTTGCATATGGCTGAGTCAAATCTAAGGTAGTATGGTGAACAGAAGAACAATGAGTTGGAATGCTACCTCGAGTGATTGCCAGTGGTTAGACAAATTGCAAACATTTCTCGCATCACCTTTTCAAAAATGTAATTTTAGGTTTAGGAAATTAGGAATAGGGCAATAGGATATCTCATTTAGAACGTTTGATTCTTCTGTCTGTGCTTGCTGAAATATTTTTTTAGAGAGTACCACTAATCATTTTTTTAAATCTTCTTTATTTTTTACATCAGCACCCAAGGGCAAGAGGGCATTGGAGGGCAATGGGGCTGCCACCACCACCAGCTGGCCCCAGTAAGTCCAGTTTTTTTTTATTATTTCTTACGTTTAGCTGTCCCCGCTAGTAAAATAATTTGGCCATGGGATTTCTTTTATGCTATCTAGTTTTTTTCAAATCCCCTATCTAATGTTTGCTATCCCTGCATTATCCTGTTTTTCATTTTTTTCTGTTTCTACAGCTGACTTTCTCCTGTCTGTAGCTTTCATTCTGCTCTCTGTTCAGTAAGCTTTCCCCCGCCCCTCTGTTGTGTGTCCTGTGGTACTGTAAGACTAAGAGAACAGATTTGTGGTACAGTGAAGATTGCAGTCCCAATTAAACTATTATTGACAAAACATGTTGGTTAAGAAGGCTTTCTTTATCAAACAGTCAAGAAGAGATAGATTGGCCATAGTCGTGGAACTCCCCAATGTATTCTGATTTATACAATATACCAGCAGTTTCCATGACAGTGTAGCAAGGCAGGAAAGGAATGAGATTCCATTCGCAACCAATACATATGTCCTTCATTGACAATTCCCTTCCACCCATTCATTGTACTTTACTCTCATTCTTTCGTAGCCTTATCCCTCCATTAGGAGAAAAAAGATTTTTGTTAACTTGACTACATGGCTTTTTTAAATATTGCCAACCAACCAACATCCCAAAGTGATAGTTTCTGCTAGGTGGTGAATCTGGTATCTAAAATGGGTAATTTATTTTTTCTAGCAGCTCAGACCACCAGTGCTGCAGCCAGTGCCAGTCGCCCGGCAGGGAGTGGGACAGAGGAGTCCCAGGAGTTTGGAGGGGGTCAGTTCCAGCAGTGGCAGGGACAAGTGGTAAGTCACCTTGCTTGCTTATTGGCACTACTGTATTTATTAAGTGAGGCAGATATCCTACCCATCACCTTCCAGCCCTTGACATTTCAGAACTCATGACCTAACTGCAGCATGGTTCAATTTGCCGTTGCATGGTAGTGTTTGCAATGTGCTTCTGCATCAGTTAAAAGTGTGACATTACCAAGTTTGCAATGCATTACATACTGAAAACAAAGTGTATTTTTCAGTGCCCTCAGTCACCAACTATCAGTACTTCACTTTGTCATTCTTTCCTTCTGTCCCAGCCTACCAAAAAATGTAAATTCCATTCTCAGTAAGTGACTTATATTTCATGGCTTCCATGATGGGTGTATTCCTTTTCCAGTTTTTTCCTTTTGTCATTCATCAACCAAAGTGACTGACTAAGCAAAACTATAGCACATGAACAGTGATACCCCACTATTCTATAGCTAAATCTGTCCCAAGCTTAATCTCTCCAACTTACCTTTCAATGGAATAACTTTCCCTGCTGCTAAGAGAAGGTATTTGTTGAAAAATATTTGTGGGGAAAGACGAGGCCAGGGTATAATGTGAGACTAAGTGCCTGGCTTAGAGTTTGGGGAATGGGAAACTCTGTGACAAATGTGCCAAATAAAATATATTCCATTCCGTTTTTCTGTGCTGCAGTGTATCATTTATAGTCTTACAACAGACAGGATATCTGTTATACGTCACATGTGTGACAGAGTATTCAATCTGCCTCTTCTAAGTTCGGAGTCAGGGTAGAATTGAAGAGGCAGTCAGAGAAGAGCAGGGCCATTGGAATAAATTATAATATGTTCATACATTAACCAGTACAGCTGCCCCAAAAACATGCTGCATACTGCAGAGTAGCAGACCTGCTATCATGCCTCCATTCACATATAAAATCAAGTATACTATTAATTGTGCAGCGTATACACCTTACTCATTAATGAGAGGTAAGTTACACACTATGGGGCTGATTACGAGTCTGGTGGTCCAAGGACAGCCAGACTCACGGGGCACAGGGGTGGCGGTCTCCGCACCGCCCTATCATGAGTTGGGTGATGGGACTGCCACAGCCCCACCGCAGCCTCCATGGCACCACCATTGACTGGCAATGTTGTGGCAGTGTAGGGCAGCAATATGCTTGGTGGGACCGCTGAGGTCCCGCCAAGCATATTTGGAGTTTTCTCTCCGCCAGGTTTTTAATGGTGGTTTCTCCTCCATGAAAACCCCAGTGGAGTCTGTGCCTCTGTGCCCTGTGGATGCACACAAGGGAACACAACATGTGACCTCCAGTGTGCATCTATATCAGTTCCTGCATCGCCTGGACTTTTCAGTCCATGCTGTGCAGGAACTGTTTTTGGCATTCCCATTGTGGTGCCCTTTTTTTGAGGGAGCGCCAAAAAAAGACCACCAGAAAGGAGGAAACTCCTAATATGGTGGGGGGGGCCTCACCATGGGTTTGGCGGTGCAGCAGGCGCAGCAGACGGGGCACCACCAAACTCATAATAGTGCCCTAAGTGTCTATTTAGTTTCACTATGAAATCCTTTAATAAACAAAACACTTTTTCATTATGGTGGTATTCTGGCTTAATTCCTTGCAGTCAGTGCTATTGTTAGGCTATGCATGTGTGGGAAAACCCTGGCCCTGTGACTAATCACATCAAAAATTCCAGTGACCCTAGAGGACCAGCACTATTCTACTACTGTGCCACTATAGACAAGTGTTTGTACTGAGTATTGCAATTTGTGTTTTTCATTTTTTTTACTTTCTTGACGTAGCTACTCCTCCTGGTGGAGGTCACCCATCCAGGGAGGAGATAGCCACCCATCTGCAGAAACAGAGGATGGAGGCTATTGTGGCCAAATACCCCTGGCTGGTTGCCTTGGAAGAAGAGGAGGAGAAGTCATGTGCCTCCAGTTCCTCCCACCAGCCAGGCCCCCCTCCATCCCTGACACACCAACGCCATCACCACCGGGAGCCATGGTCCACCGCCTCTGCCCAGCAAAACACCACACCCCTCCTCATCAATAACAGACCGCCTCCTCCGCCACGACCTATGTGAGCTTGCACTGCTTCATCGTGGCCAGCAGAACCTAGCCCAGGAAGAGGCCTACCTGTATGCTTACATGATTGCCCTCTGAGCCCTTTTTTATGGAATGTTTGGTGGAAGGGACTGTGTCCCATTGGGTGGAGAGGGTGAGAATTGGGAAGGGAAGCTGGGGAAATGGTCGGACATGATGGGACATTTGGGGGTATTTGCACGGGGAAAGGGTCGGGTCTGTTTTAGTTGTAGAGGGTGGGTTTTCTTTGTTAAAAAAATGTATGTTTTTTTCCTTTAGAATGCATATCGCTCGCAATCAGTTTTTTGGCTTTGCACTGCTTTTTAGAGCAGCATTGTGGTTCTTATATTGAAAAAAAGTTGGCCTCTGAAATAGTCACATACTTTCCCCCTAGACTTTCCTTACCTGAAGTCCCTTGCCATACATTTATTTGCTAGGTTTCGTCCTCTTTCTACAGTCCAGTATGCCCAATACCCTGTTACCAAAGTGGGAACAACAGAATAGGTCTGTTTGACCTATTGCTTGATGAGGATTTGTCATGTTTGAGGCACCCAGCCACTTATCAAATTGTATACTAGTTAGTTAATAATACTTTTGTCCTACTACCCTCTGTAACTATACTGCTGGGGGAGGTATGCCCCTGCCTACAATATAGACGAAAATCTTAACCTTACTTATCTATCTCTGCTTGCCAAAAAACAATTTCAGTATAAGTTACTAAATAGTACACTTCTTAGTACTCTTACCTGAATAGATGAAGCGATGGCTGCTACCTCTCTCATTTTTCTAAAACCTTATTGCAGGGTTTCCCAAATGGCCTTCTTAATGGTGATTGTAGTAGTGGGCTAGCACTAACAGGGAAGATTTCAAAAGCAAGGTCCCACTCCTGCCTATTCCGAATGAGTTGAACTCCAACTGTAGGATTATTCAGAAGGAGGATCTGTTACAGGCAACTAGACTGAAAGAAAACACAGAGTTAGTGGGTTATTATCATAAGTTATCAAAGATTGAGATCAGGCCACCACCATGACAAAAAGCTCATATTACAAAAACTAGCAGTAGTAACTTCTGTGCAATGGGGAGTTAGTATTTAATTTATTAAAACAATTAAACCTAAACACGGAAATGATTGAGTCAGGAGTCAGGACTCAGGAGAGGGTGAAGCATTTTAAGCAACACATGGCCTGATTCAGAAAGGTAAAGTATGCTACACTTTTGGTGTTAGTTTACTCTTGCAGTGTAAGTTTACGAATAGTAAATTTTCCATCAGTAACTTTACAAGTAGTAACTTTGCAAGTAGTATGTAATCCCTATCACTTTAAAAGAAGTTACTATTACTTACTACTAGTTAGTTACTACTAAGGTTACTTACTACTCGTAAAGTTTCTGGTAGTTCAGTTAAACTGCGGGATTGAATTTATACCAAAAGTATAACTTTACCTTTGTGAATCAGGCCACATAGGGAGCACTAGTGTTTCTTATCATGGGAACAGACATTGTGTAGCTAAGAATCTGCCCCATAATGATGTTGTAATTTCTCTCATGCCTGGTTGGGTAAGTGGGGCTGGTGTGGGCCATTCTATTGTTCAGGTATTGTTCAGAAAAGAAGATTCTGCAGTGAGTTGGTGTTGCTTTCACGTCTGCCCCATCAGGTGTGTGATCCATTAATTGTGTAAATTCGTATGTCACACCTCAATATATCACACAATCTGGGGGAAGAGGGTTAGGGGTTTGATCAATAGATGGGAATGGGAAGTTGAGGAAAGGTGTAACAATACCAAGCACAACTACAATATTCATCCGTGCGAGCAGCACATTATCATTAAATCTGTCGTGGGAGGAAATTAAGGATTGACACAGTTCAGTTAATGCACGCAGTGCAAACAGTCATTCAGCCCCAGAGACTGAAGTTATTATCTAATTGCTCTGTCACCTAGGTTTGAAAAATGCATATTAGGAAGAAGTGGACCCACACAGTTCTAAACATTATGATTGTTGAGAAAAGAGAAATGATACTGTATATAAATGCCAAAAATATGCTGTGCATCTGCATTCTTCTTCACAGAATGTCCGTCCTGGGTGCATGGCTGAACTGGTCCGGTAAGTTAAGCAGGACTGTTATGGATCTTTCGTGCAGAAGAAAAGAAGACCTGTAGATTGCAAAACAGTAAGCGTCGATAATGTAGAGTCAATGAGAAGGTAAGCTTAATGAGGACCAAGAAGCAGAGCAAAAGCTTCGCTGATGCAATCATGACTCATGTGCGATTAACTGAGAACAATTTTAAAACCAATCCCAGACAAGGAGCTGCATGTACCTGGCTGATCAATCTCACAACTGCCATAACATTTAGCCAAGTGCATCTATCATGTGTCATTTGTCCAGTTACAGTCCCCCCAACCACAACCACTTAATTAGAAGAGTTTGATATTTGAGCCAGCACACTACTCAACATTTTTCAAATCAAGGCACCTCTCTCCAGGGTTGAGTAGCCCTCTTTGAGTCATGTTGGTTTCCTTTTGAAGTAGATAGGCATTGTTCATAACTTTCTTCTTCTGGCTTTTGAGCTAGTCCCGCCATGTAGTTAAATCTAACTTAGTGTGAAAGGAGCAATAACATTCAGGCAGGATCACCCATCAGGCCCCAAAGATTGTGAATCATTGAAATCAAGTATACAAATTAGTTGAGCAACACCCTCACTGTCTGCTACCACATGAATCATCATCACTCACACTCACTCAATATATATCACTCATTGCCCGTCCGCGACCCGACTGCGACCAGCGCCAAGGACCCTGGTTCTCCAGCCACCCACCTGTATGACTAGCTGCCCTCCTCGCACTCAACCCCGGAAGGAACAACAACTGCCAGCTGTCGATGCTGAACACCACCCACGGCCAGTTTTCCTGCTGCCACTTCTGCCAAACCTTCACCACCCTCCGCACCACCTCGGCCACCGCCCCCATGCCGGACGCCAACACCACCGAAGCCCTGAAGTGCATCCTACTCAATGTGCGCTCCCTGCACAGACACGCCATAGAGATTTGGAACCTCCATGACATCCTCTCTCCAGACGTCACCTTCTTCACGGAAACCTGGATAAACGCCTCCTCCAGCCCTGACATCGCCACCGCCATTTCAGACGGTTACAAGATACAGAGGAAGGACTGCCCCACCCGCCCAGGAGGAGGACTCGCCATCGCACACAAGAACTCCCTCTGACTCTCCACCTCCACTAGGAGCGACTCCTCCGCCACCACCGAACACCTTCACTTCCAGATTCAGACCAGTCCTAGAACCACTCTTTGTGGCACCCTCGCCTACAGACCCCCCGGCCTGGCACTTCGTTCGCCATTACCATTGCTGACCTGAACTTCCACCTCAACAACCTCAGTGACCCCAACACCACCGCCCTCCTGGACAACCTCGCCAACATCAGACTGAAGCAGCTCGTCACCACCCCTAACCACAAGGCAGGACATACCCTCGACCCCATCTTCGCATGGAGGTAACAACATCCATTTCAGCCACATCATGCAGCCCCTCTAGACAGCCCACCACTGCGTATACTTTTCTTTCTACACCACCACTGCTCCCAAACCCACTCCTTGCCCTCCATGAAGAAACTGGAGCAAGGTAACAGAGGAGCACCTCAACTCCACCCATAGTCGGGACCCCCGCCTCGACTGATGCCAACTTCGCAGCCAAGGAGTTACACCACTGGATCACCAACTGCACAGACCAGCTCGCACCCCTCTGCACCACCAACAGACAACGACCCCTAAAAGCCACCTGGTTCACCACCGACCTCCAAGACGCCAGACGCTCCCGCAGACGTCTCGAGGAACGATGGAGAAACAGCAAAACCACGTAAGACCTGACCACCTACAAGAACGCCATGACAGACTATCACCAACGCATAAGATCCACAAAGAAGACCTTCATCCGGAACAAACCTCACCAACTCCACCAACTCAAAAGAACTCTTCAACATCATCCAGCAATTCACCAAGCCCCACAGCGAAGCCACAGACGTCACTCCCTCCCAAGTCCTCTGCAACAAGCTTGGCTCCTAATTCCACCTGAAAATCAAATCCCTCTACGACCACTTAATTGAGCAGACTCCAGAAACCACCCTTCCCTCCAGCGATGACAGACGTCCCACCATCACCGCCTGGAGCCCGGTCTCCACCGAAGATACCACCGCCATCATGAAGAGCACCCACTCAGGAGCCCCCAATGGCCTCTTGCCCTCCACACATCTTCCATAGGGCCGCAGCCGCCATCGCCCCCCAGCTACGACGCACCATCAATGCCACCTTCGAATCCGGCACCTTCCCAGACGACTGGAAACGAGCAGAAGTCAAGCCCCTCCTCAAGAAACACTCAGCAGACCCGACAGACCTGAAGAACTACAGACCCATCTCTCTCCTTCCCTTCATGGTCAAAGTCACCGAGAAGATCGTCAACTCCCAGCTGACAAACTTCATCGAAGAGAACTACATCCTCGACCCCTCCCAATCCAGATTCCGCAGCAACCACAGCACCGAGACCGCCCTCCTCGCCGCCACAGATGACATCCGCATGCTCCTCGACCAAGGCAACACCGCAGTCTTCATCCTGCTCGACCTCTCTGCAGCTTTCGACACCGTCTCCCACTGCACCCTCGCAGCCAGACTCCACAACGCCAGGATACAGGGAACCACCCTCGACTGGCTCTGCTCCCTCCTCGCGGACAGAACCTAAAGGATCAGGCTCCCGCCTTTTCTCCCCGGACCCACTAAGATCAACTGTGGAGTGCCACAAGGATCATCGCTCAGTCCCATGCTCTTCAACATCTACATGGCCCATCTCACCGCCATCGTCAGACCGCACGGACTCAGCATTGTATCCTACGCCGATGACACCCAGCTCATCCTCTCCCTCACAAAGGACCCCGAAACCACCAGACTCAGCTTCCAAGAAGGAATGAAGGACGTCACAGCTTGGATGGGCAGCAGCTGTCTGAAACTTAATTCAGAGAAGACAGAAGTCCTAGTCCTCGGACCCTCCCCCGCCGCGTGGGACAACTCCTGGTGGCCTCCGCACTCGGCACCCCCTTACCCCCACGGACCACCCCCGAAATCATGGCATCATACTAGACTCTTCCCTCACCATGAACCGGCAGATCAACGCCGTTGTCTCCACCTGCTTCAACACCCTCCGCATCCTCCGCAAGACCTTCAAGTGGATCCCCCCTGAAGCCAGAAAGACTGTCACCCACGCACTCATAACTAGCAGACTTGACTACGGAAACGCCCTCTACGTTGGAAGCGAATGTTGTTTCCTACGGCGAAGATGGGGTCGGGAATGTGTCCTGCCGTGTGAGTGGGGGTGGAGATGACTTGCTTCAGTCCAATGTTGGTGAGGTTCTCTAGGAGGGCGGTGGTGTTGGGGTCGCTGAGGTTGTCTAAGTGGAAGTTCAGGTCTCCGAGCAGTATGTAGTCCGTGGAGGCAAATCCCTGCTACGCAAACTCCAGACAATCCAGACCACTGAGGCCAGACTCGTCCTCAGAATCCCACAACATGAGCACATCTATCAACACCTGCGAGACCTCCATTGGCTCCCCGTCGAGAAGAGAGTAACCTTCAAGCTACTCACCCACGCCTACAAATCCCTCCACAACAGCAGACCTAAATGGAAGAGTCTCCTTCCACGCACCCACAAGGAACCTCTGCTCCGCCGACCTCGCCCTGGCAGTAATCCCGCACATCTGCAGAATCAGAGCTGGTGGAAGAGCCTTCTCCTACATTGCAGCCAAAGCCTGGAACGAGCTCCCAGTCAGCATCAGACGCTCCCCTACTCTGCACACCTTCAGGAAGAGCCTCAAGACCAGGCTCTTCGGCTGATCTGGAGCTGAACCCCCCCCAGCGCCTTGAGACCCTCACGGGTGAGTAGCACGCTTCATACCTCCTGATTGATTGATTGATTGATTGGTACAATAGTTACCTGTTTCAAGCATAATGGTACACATATGTCTATGGTATCCCCGCTTTTTCTATATAAGCAAAAAACAATTGCAATCCTGTAAATTAATGATGTTTACTGGGGCAGCCCATCTAGTGAATGAAAAAAGAAGGATAGCAATGGGAGGCATTGTCTTCATGTCTATTAAGTGAAGGAGGAGGCTTCTTCTATGCATACTGGTGCAATGAATAAATGGTGGGGCTGCATAAGTCAGACACCAAATATATAAATGTTCCTCTAGATATATCCTTTTTCTTTTTTGCCAAGCAGTTTGACGATTATGTGAAAGTTCTATTGTGGACAAATTAGTCAGGGAAGTATAGTTTGTCCTCAAACTCAGGGGTTTTGCCGAGATGTTGGTCAGCTAACACACTTGAGTCTGACCAATTGCCCTTATCCTCCTCCTGTGCTGTTTCAGGAACAGTGTAATCTTGTGGTATGAAGTGTTTGTTAATTTTAATCAAGGTCATTCACTTCACTGAACACACTCTCAGCAGACACACTGGGCACTGCACAAGCCAGAAACTTTATTGCTAGCCTGCTGAGATCTGGCTATTGGTACATCTTCCCATACCAATAGACCAATGGGTTTTGATCCAGGTGGACCTCTCTTGGGCCATCCATATACTCTTGGACCATCCTCTCAATGGTCATTTGTGCTGCCACTTGCTCGACCTCTGTTGCCTTCGCCTCTGCACTTGACCTCAGCCCTGTCACTTGAAACCAAGTCATTGCAGAGGATGGATCTGATTCTTCTGTTGCTGGTGTTGCTGCTGGTGTTGGCTTCTATGAGACAACAGCACTGCCTTATCTGGCGGTTCAATCAATCAATCAGGGAATTGTAAGCGCGCTATTCACCCGTGAGGGTCTCAAGGCGCTGAGGGGGGTCCGCAGATCTGTTTAGCCGAAGAGCCAGGTCTTGAGGGTCTTCCTGAAGGTGTTCAGGGAGGGGGCGCGTCTGATGTCTGCCGGTAGCTCGTTCCAGGTCTTGGCTGCAATGTGAGAGAAGGATCTTCCGCCTGCTCTGGCTCTGTGGATGCGCGGGGTTTCGGCCAGTGCGAGGTTGGAAGATCGGAGGTTTCTTTTGGGTACGTGGAAGTTGATTCTGTCGTTGAGGTATTTGGGTCCGTTGTTATGTAGGCATTTGTAGGCGTGAATGAGGATTTTGAAAGTGACTCTTTTTTCCACGGGGAGCCAGTGGAGACTTCGTAGGTGTTGGCTGATGTGTTCGTGTCGGGGATGCCGAGGACGCAGTCTGGCGGCGGTGTTCTGTACTGTCTGGAGTTTGCGGAGTAGGGACTTGTTGATGCCGGCGTAGAGTGCGTTTCCATAGTCCAGTCTGCTGGTGATGAGTGCGTGGGTGACTGTCTTCCTTGACTCGGGGGGGATCCACTTGAAGGTCTTGCGGAGGATGCGGAGGGTGTTGAAGAAGCTGGAGGTGACGGCGTTGACCTGTCGGTTCATGGAGAGTGATGAGTCGAGTACGATGCCGAGGTTCTTGGCGTGGTCTGAGGGGGTAGGTGGGCTTCCGAGAGCGGTCGGCCACCAGGTGCTGTCCCATGCAGAAGGGGTGGTACCGAGGATGAGGACTTCTGTCTTCTCGGCGTTGAGCTTCAGGCAGCTGTTGGTCATCCAGACTGCGACGTCTTGCATTCCTTTCTGGAAGTTGAGTTTGGCAGTGGTGGGGTCTTTGGTGAGGGAGAGGATGAGCTGGGTGTCGTCGGCATAGGATACGATGTTGAGGCCGTGTTGTCGGACGATGGCTGCGAGGGGGCCATGTAAATGTTGAAGAGGGTGGGGCTCAGTGATGAACCCTGTGGGACTCCGCAGGTGATTTTCGTGGGGTCGGAGAGGAAGGGTGGGAGTCTGATCCTTTGGCTTCTTCCGGTGAGGAATGATCGGATCCAGTTCAGGGCTGTTCCTTGTATGCCTGCGTCATGTAGTCTGGACGACTAGTGTGCGATGGGGAGACGGTGTCGAAGGCTGCTGATAGGTCGAGTAGGATGAGGGCTGCGGAGTGGCCTTGGTCCAGGAGGGTGCGGATGTCGTCTGTGGCGGCGAGTAGGGCGGTCTCTGTGCTGTGGTTGCTTCGGAATCCGGATTGGGACGGGTCGAGGACGGCGTTTTCTTCAATGAATCGTGTCAGTTTCCTGTTGACTGTTTTCTCTGCAACTTTGGCTGCGAAGGGGAGGAGCGGGATGGGCCGATAGTTCTTGAGGTCGGTGGGGTCAGCTGTGGGCTTCTTGAGCAGGGGTCTGACTTCTGCGCACTTCCAGTCGTCTGGGAAGGTGCCTGTTTTGAAGGTGGTGTTGATGGTGCGTTGTAGTTCGGGTGCGATGGCGGCCACGGCTCTGTGGTAGATGTGAGGGGGCAGGGGTCGGTGGGGGCCCCCGAGTGGATGCTTTTCATGGTCGAGGCAGTGTCTTCGGCCGTGATCGGTGTCCAGTTGGAGATGGTGGGCTGGCTGGTGTTTCTGGGGGCCGTCTGTGGCGCCTGGTGGATGGTCGATGAAGTTGTCGTAGAGATTTTTGATCTTGAGGTGGAAATAGGTTCCAAGCTTGTCGCAGAGGTCTTGGGATGGGGTGATGTCTGTGGCTTCGCTGCGTGGGTTGGTGAATTCTTGAATGACACTGAAAAGTTCCTTGGAGTTGGCCAGGATTTTGTTGTGGATGAAGTTCCTCTTGGTGGCTCTGATCTGGTTGTGGTAGTCCGTAATGGCGTCCTTGTAGGTGGTGTGGTTTTCGGCTCTCTTGGTGTTTCTCCAGTTCTTCTCCAGGCATCTGCAGGTGTGTCTGGCTTCTTGGAGAGCGGTTGTGAACCAGGCGGCTTTCCTGGGGCGTTGTCTGTCGGGGTTGCGTAGCGGGGCGAGCTCATCTGCGCAGTTGGAGATCCAGGTGTGGAGTTCTCTGGCTGCATCGTTTGCGCTGTTTGCATCGGGTGCCCAGGTGTGGTTGTCTCGGTTGAGGGTGGAGTTAAGTTGCTCGCCGGTAACCTTGCTCCAGTTCCTTCGTGGTGGGCGTGGGGCTGGTTTGGGTGCCTTGGGTTTGTTGATGGCGAAGTGTACGCAGTGGTGGTCGGTCCATGGCGGCTGCGTTGTGTGGCTGAAATGGACGCTGTTTCCTGCCGCGAAGATGGGGTCGAGGGTGTGTCCTGCTCTGTGGGTCGTTGTGTTGACGAGTTGTTTAAGTCCGATGCTGGCGATGTTGTCACGAAGGATAGTGGAGTTGGGGTCGCTGGGGCTGTCGAGGTGGAAGTTCAGGTCTCCAATGAGTATGTAGTTTGTTGAGGCGATCGCGTGGGGTGCGATGAAGTCGGTGATGGTGGCGGCGAAGGGTGTTCGGGGCCGGGGGTCTGTAGACGAGGGTTCCTCGGAGTGTGGCTTTGGGGGTGGTCTGGATCTTGAAGTGCAGGTGTTCGGCGGAGGGGAAGGTTTCGCTGGAGGTGGTGAGGCGGAGGGTGCTCTTGTGGGCGATGGCGAGGCCCCTCCTGGGTGGTTGGGGCGGTCTTTCCTCTGGATCTTGTATCCGTCTGGAATGGCGGTGCTGATGTCGGGGGCGGAGGATGCGTTGGTCCAGGTCTCTGTGAAGAAGGCGATGTCGGGCGAAAGAGAGTCGAGTAGGTTCCAGATTTCCATGGCGTGTTTGTGTACGGAGTGTACATTGAGGAGGATGCATTTTAGGGTGTCGCCGGTGCTGGCGTCGGCGGTGTTGGAGGCTGGGGTGGCGGTGAGGGTCTGGCGGCAGTGGAGGCAGGAGAACTGGCCGTGGGTCGTGTTCGGCGAGGCCTGTTGGCATTCTCTAAGTCTTCCAGGGTTGAGTGCGAGGAGGGTGGTGGTGTCGTAGCGATGGGTAGTGGGAGGGCCTGGTGCTGGCCGCGGTTGGGTCGCGGACGGGTTTGCCTTTGGCGCGCCGGTGGCGCGCCCTCTGCACGCGTCTGCTGCGCGACCGGGCAGCGGCCGCCATTAAGTAGGGGAGGTGGGAGGGAGGAGAGGCTGGGAGGCGGGAGCAGGGGAATTCCAGGGGGGAATTCCGGGGGGACATTCCGGAGGGGAAATTCCAGGGGGGAATTCCAGGGGGGAGGGGCCGCAGGGGCAGCAGCGGCGAAAGGCAAAAGGAACAGGCAGGCACGAGAAAATAAAAACAATGGTGGAATTAGAGCAAGACACAGATGGGCACAATAACAGTGGCACAACAGGGAAAAAAAATTAAGAAAGAAAGCGTCTGAGAAAGGTTACGGTGGTTGGAGGCAGTCTGGTCCCAGTTGGAGCGGGCAGCAGGCGCAGGAGCGGGCAGCAGCCTCGAACCTCCCAAGGAGGAGGTCGGGGTCTGGAGGCAAGAGACGCACAGCGGAGCAGTGGGGAGAGAGTGGACCTAGACCAAGGGTCGAGGGTCGGAGGTTGAAGGCTGCAAGCCAGAACTACTGACCCGGACTCTAATTTCCAGCCATTCTTCTTCCAAGTCTCTTGCTTGCTCAACAATCCAAGTCTTGTATTGCAAAACATCCCCTTCTGAAAAAGAAATGAAAGTGGCAAGAACTGTTTTGTACCAAGTCAAGTATTGTGGCACAAATGCACTCTTTGGAGGACACAATCTCTCTTTGCAGCCTTGTGTTAACAGTCAAGTAAAGGATTAAGCTCTGAACCAACTCATATGCTTCTGTGTTGTCACCAGTGAACCTTTACAACACCTTTTTTAACTGGCCCTGATGCAGAGGAAACTGCGTGATTGCTTGGCTCATTGTACTGCCCTCCTTGCTGGCTTCCCATGTGAAAACGTCAAAAGGAAGTAGCATTTGTGTCCACATTTTTCAATCTCCATGGTGATGCTTTTCCCAGTTGTATCCCCTCCTCTTTGAAGGACATAGTTAGTGATTGGTCTGTACTGCTCACACAGATGTTTCAACATGTAGCAGGTCGAGTTCCAACATGTTGGTACCTCCTGTATGAGGACTTTAACTGGTACCCTAGTAGCACACTGAATGATCCTCAAATGCTTCTGGGCTTTAAACGAATGACTGAAATGAGTGCAGGTTCTTCTGCAGATGAACATCATTTTGCTGACCATGTCTTCCTTTTTGAGAAAGTCCTGCACAATCAGGTTGATGCAATGCGCCAAACAGAGGACCCTGAAATATCCACCATCTGCCTTGCATTGACTATATTACTGCCATTGTCCATGGAAACAAATCTGATTCCGAGACCTCTGGGTTGAAGACGTTCACACACTTTGCTGTTAAATTCTTCCAAGATGTTTGCAGCTGTATGGGATTTCTCCATGGTGAATATACCTACTGTTGCATGCCGCTGAACACCCTTAAAACTTTCTTCACCACTAGGACCTGAAAATAGCTTTTGCCTAAACCCCACAAAAGAGATCCGGTGTGTAGTGATACACATGTAATCAGTTGCTAGACAACTGGTCCACATGTCTCTCGTAAGGTGGATAGTGTGGACAGCACTCTGCTGCAGAGCTTGGCCAACCAATTTCAGTAGATCATGATGTAGTGCTAGAACAGGAACTCTGGCTAAATAGATACAGCTGGGAACCTTCCATTTCGGGCAGATGGCCACCACAAATTCTAAAAATCCCACTCCTTCCACAAAAGGAAAAGGGAGGAGGTCCAGCACTAACGTTTTCAATAAATCAATCAATCAGGAATTTTTAGAGCGCACTACTCACCCGTGAGGGTCTCAAGGCACTGGGGGGGGTTCGAGCAGCTCCATGGTCATCCAAAGAGCCAGGTCTTGAGATCCTTTCTGAATAGGTGCAGTGTCGGGCTTCGTCTGATGTGGAGGGGGAGTTCGTTCCAGGTCTTGGCCGTGATGTAGGAGAAGGATCTGCCACCCGCTCTGGCCCTGTGGATGCTTAGGACCGTGGCAAGTGCTAGTTCGGCAGAGCGGAGGTTTCTCTTGGGGCGTGGAAGGAGATTATTTTGGTCCGGTATTGGGGTCTGGTGTTATGGAGGGCTTTGTAGGCGTATGTGACCAGTTTGAAGGTTATTCTTTTTTCGGCGGGGAGCCAGTGGAGGTCGCAGAGGTGTTGGTCATGTCGTGGGATGTTGAGGACGAGTCTGGTTGTGGCATTCTGGACGGTCTGGAGTTTGTGGAGCAGTGTTTTGTTGATTCCAGCATAGAGAGCCTTTCTGTAGACCAGTCTGCTGGTGATGAGTGCATGGGTGACGGTCTTCCTGGAGTCAGGGGGATCCATTTGAAGGTCTTGCGGAGAATGAGGAAGGTGTTGAAGCATGTGGGGGACACGGTGTTGATCTGGTGGTTCATGGTGAGTGAAGAGTCGAGTATGATGCCGAGGTTGCGAGCGTGGTCCATAGGGGTGGGTGGGTTTCTGAGGGTGGAGGGCCACCAGGTGTTGTCCCATGTGGAGGGGGTGGATCTGAAGATGAAGACTTCTGTTTTCTCCGAGTTGAGCTTCAGGCAGCTGCTGCTCATCCGGGATGCGACGTCCTTCATCCCTTCTCGGAAACTCTGCCTGGTGATGTCAGGTTCCTTGGTGAGGGAGAGGATGAGTTGGGTGTCGTCGGCGTAAGAGATTATGTTGAGTCTGTGTTTTCTGACGATGGTTGCGAGGGGGGCCATGTAGACATTGAAGAGCTTGGGGCTGAGGGAGGATCCTTGAGGTACTCCACATCTGATCTCTGTAGGTTCAGAGAGGAAGGTCGGTAGTTTTATTCTTTGTGTTCTGCCTAAGAGGAAAGATCGAATCCAGTCTAAGGCAGTTCCCAGGATGTTGGCGTCGTGGAGTCTAGTGTGCGGTGGGAGACGGTGTTGTAGGCTGAGAGGTCTAGGAGGATGAGGGGTGCAGTGTGGCCTTGGTTGAGGAGGGTGCGGATGTCGTCAGTGGCAGCTATGAGGGCCGTCTCGGTGCTGTAGTGCTGCAAATCTGGATTGAGAGAAGTCGAGGATGTCGTTGGTTTCTATGAAGTGCACTAGCTGGGTGTTGACGGCTTTCTCTATGACTTTGGCGGCGAAGGGGAAAAGAGAGATGGCCTGAAGTTCTTGAGATCTGTCGGGGCTGAAGAGGGCTTCTTGAGGAGGGGTTTGACTTCAGCGCTTTTACAGTCATCGGGGAATGTGGCTGTATCGAGGGAGCAGTTGATCGCTCATCGTAGTTTGGGTGTGATGGCAGTGGTGGCCCTGTGGAAGATGGGCGGCGGGCAGGGGTCCGTGGGTGCTCTGGAGTGGATGCTTTTCATAGTTTTTGCAGTGTCTTCTGTGGTGAGAGGGGTCCAGGTGAAGATGGTCGGCTGGATGGTTAGCTGGTGGGGGGGGTGTTGTGTCGGTGCAGTGGTCTTGGTCGTCGAAGTTGTCGTAGAGTGTCTTGATCTTGTGGTGGAAGGAGCTCAGTTTGTTGCAGAGGTCTTGGGAGGGAGGGACATCTGTAGTTTCACTGTTGGGTCTGGTGAATTTTTGTATGATGGTGAAGAGTTCCTTGGAGTTGTGGGTGTTGGAGAAGATTCTGTCTTGGATGAATTTTCTCTTAGTTGATTTGATAAGTTGGTGGTGTGCCGTGGTTGTGGCCTTGTAGGTGGAGCGTGCTTCAGAGGTTTTGCTGTTTCTCCATGTTTTCTCATCGGCACAAGCGCTTGGATTCTCGGAGGTCCGTGGTGAACCAGGTGGCTTTCGCGTTGTGTCATCTGGCGGAGTTCTG
This sequence comes from Calotriton arnoldi, assembly GCA_963921515.1. Lineage (NCBI taxonomy): Eukaryota > Metazoa > Chordata > Amphibia > Caudata > Salamandridae > Calotriton > Calotriton arnoldi. The sequence goes on along the minus strand of CAWUFW010006777.1, from coordinate 832,668 downwards.
GAGGGGGGCGAGAGTGTTGGCGCAGTTGGTGATCCATTTGTGAAGGTTTTTTCTGCTGTGTTGGCGTCTGTCGTTGTAGGGGGAGGAGTGCAGAGGAGGGCGGACGTGAGGTGTTCTTCAGTGATTTTGTTCCAGTTTCTGCATAGGAGGCGTGGATTGCACTTGTGTGCAGTGGGTTTCGAGAAGGAGAAATGGACGCAGTGGTGGTCCATCCAGAGCGGGTCTGTAGTGTGACTGAAGCGAATGTTGTTTCCTACGGCGAAGATGGGGTCGGGAATGTGTCCTGCCGTGTGAGTGGGGGTGGAGATGACTTGCTTCAGTCCAATGTTGGTGAGGTTCTCTAGGAGGGCGGTGGTGTTGGGGTCACTGAGGTTGTCTAAGTGGAAGTTCAGGTCTCCGAGCAGTATGTAGTCCGTGGAGGCAAGGGCATGGGGAACGATGTAGTCTGCGATGGCGTTGATGAACGGGGAGGAGGGTCCTCGCGGTTTGTAGGCGAGTGTTCCTGTGGAGTCTCGTTCTGAGGTTGGGCTGGATCTGGAAGTGGATGTCTTCCATGGGGGGCAAGGCGTCGTCCGAGTTGGTGGTTGTTAGTCAGAGGGAGCTTTTGTGGATGATGGTGAGGCCTCCTCTGGGGCAGTTGAGGCAGTATTTCTCAGGATCTTGTATCCGTCGGTGATGGCGGTTGCGATGTCGGGTGTGGAGTTGGCATTGCCTCAGGTCTCTGTGAGGAAGGCGACGTCGGGCGAGTGAGTGTTGAGGAGGTCCCAAACTTCTACTGCTTGACTGTGCAGGGAGCGCACTTTGAGGAGGATGCAGCTCAGGGGCTAGTACTAGTTGGCATCCACTGGGTTGGGGAGTGGCTGTCTGGGTCCGGAGGTGGGTCAAAGGGCAGTGGCAGTGTTGGCAGGAGTTCGGTCCTTGGGTGTTGCTCGGCGTTGAGAGCAGGCAGTTGTTATTGCGTCCAGCGTTGATTGCATGGAGATTGCTTGGGTCATAGCGGGGGGGTCGGGGGACCAGGGTCCCTGGCCCTGTTCGCAATGGGGTCGCAGCCGGGCACAGAAAGGCTTGCCTATGGCGCACCTTCGGCAGGCCAGCGGCACGCAGCTGCCATTAAGTAGGGATCAGGGGAGGGTGAGCAGCTGGGAGGCAGGAGCGGGAACAGGCTGGGGGGGCGGGGCCATAGGGGGCAGTAGCGGCAGGGAAAAAGGCAATCCAAAAACAGGGTAACCAAAGAAAAGGACAGAAAAAAAGAAAAAGAAAGGTAAAAGAGGCAACAGGCAAAACAGGCAGATAACAAGAGAGAGGCAAAACAGACAGAGGAAAGACACACACAGGGCGGACTAGCAGAAGAGCAGGCTCTTCCACTAGACCACCAGGGATGGGGCGCAGGCAGGAGCCTGTGGGTGGAGGAGGGCCTCGAACACCATACCTGGATCACCAGAAGGCACTTGTGCAGTGCCTTAATGGTGGACCTGCATAAGGGGGGAGCAGTTACCCTGAGCAGGAGGTCAGAGGTCTTGCTCACCTTGGCGCGCAGCGGCCACCATTAAGTAGGGGGAGGGTGAGCAGGTGGGAGGCGGGAGCGGGAACATGCTGGGGGAGTGGGGGCAGCAGCGGCGGGGAAAAAGGCTATGCAAAAACAGGGAAACAAAAGAAAAACTTAATGCACCAAAAGGAGTAGGGAGTAATAAAATATGTAGCGTGATGGCACATGCTATATGTGATAATACTGCCCTCACTCACACAAATGTGTGACATGCTTCATCATTGGGCTGCTATTAAAAACACCCCAGCGTAGCTACACGCATGGGGTGGAGCAATAGGGTGGGGGAAGACAATACAACACACAAAAAAAGGGAGACACAAAATAATTATACAGTGACTGGGAACGTCGGTAGTGAAGGTGCAGTGTGAAGTGAATTAAAACTAGCTCGGAAGTGTTGCTGTGCCTAAAACTTTATTCCTGGATCTTCCGGCCAGAGTTAAAAAATGTGAAGGAATGTGGTGATTGGGAGATTCTATGTGCTCCTACCACCCTTCCTTAACTGCAAGGTGGTCAACATGTTTCGGCCGTTAGTGTATGCCCCTCGTGTAGGGTCACGCCGGCCTTCCTCAGGACTCTACCTGTCCCAGTCTGCTCTCACTCTCACCTCCAATTGAGATAAGAGGATAATTAAAGGTCAGTTCCTTCCGTTTCGAGGAATTTTCTCCAATAGGTTATGTAAGTACGAGTTTACCCTTAAGTCAAATTAGAACTGGCAGCGGGCAAGGGGAGCCCCCCTGTAGTCACACATACACCAAAAGTGGTGCTCCGCTGGCACTGCTCGCCTCTGTCCACTGTGTAGACACTTCCGAGCTAGTTTTAATTCACTTCACACTGCACCTTCACTACCGATGTTCCCAGTCACTGTATAATTATTTTGTGTCTCCCTTTTTTTGTGTGTTGTATTGTCTTCCCCCACCCTATTGCTCCACCCCATGTGTGGCTACGCTGGGGTGTTTTTGGTAGCAGCCCAATGATGAAGCATGTCACACATTTGTGTGAGTGAGGGCAGTATTATCACATATAGCATGTGCCATCACGCTACATATTTTATTACTCTCTACTCCTTTTGGTGCATTAAGTGTTTACAGGGGGTTCGGGGTAGGTGAGTCCGTACCCTCACCCCTTCTTTTGTGTGTATTATAAACAAAAGAAAAAGACAGAAAAAGGCAAAGAAATGCAAAAGAGGCAACAGGCAAAACAGGCAGATAACAAGAGAGAGGCAAAACAGAAAGAGGAAAGACACAGACAGAGGGGACTAGCAGAAGAGCAGGTTCTTCCACTAGACCACCAGGGATGGGGCGCAGGCAGGAGCCTGTGGGTGGAGGAGGGCCTCGAACACCATACCTGGATCACCAGAAGGCACTTGTGCAGTGCCTTAATGGTGGACTTGCCCAAGGGGGGAGCTGTTAACCTGACCAGGTGGTCAGAGGTCTTGCTCACCTTGGCGTGCAGCAGCCGCCATTAAGTAGGGGTCATGGGGAGGGCGAACAGCTGGAAGGCAGGAGGTAGGAGCTGGAACACGCTGGGGGAGCGGTGCCACGGAGCAGCAGCAGTCGGGAAAATGGCAATGGAAATACAGGGAAACAAAACAAAAAGACAGAAAGAAAGGCAAAGAAAGGCAAAAGAGGCAACAGGCAAAACAGGCAGATAACAAGAAAGAGGCAAAATAGAAAGACTAAAGACACACACAGAGTGGACTAGCAGAAGTGCAGGCTCTTCCACTAGACCACCAGGGGTGAGGTGCAGGCAGGAGCCTGCGGGTGGAGGAGGGCCTCGAACACCTTACCTGGATCACCAGAACGCGCTGGGTGCAGTGCCTTAATGGTGGAGCTGTGCGAGGGGTGAGTAGTTACCCTGACCAGGAGGCCAGCTTTGTGTTGTACAAACATGCCGTTGGGTGGTTTCATTCATAGACCCCCTCCTGCCTAAATAAGCCTGTAATTGTAGCTTGGATTTTTTTCCTTTGTGGTGCCACTGACACAGGCAGATTTTATAGAGAACCAGGAGGTGGTAGACTCAATGTTGGTCTTTTGGGAATCACTGTTTGCGGTTTTCTCTGCATCTTAGTCTTGTGCCATTTGAAGGCTGCTAATGCGAATGATGCTGGCACACTGCAGTTTACAGGGCTGCTTTGTGTGAAGCTGTTCTCCTCTTCTTCCTCATCACCTCCTTCTATCACTGTGATCGGAGCTGCTTCCCCTCTCTCACTGCCACCAACACCATCAGCTACCTTTTTAAGGTGCTCTTCCCACTGGATTGCATTTTTTTTTGGTAGAGGATGTTTGGCCTTGAGTATTATAGTGTGAGCCTGGCTTACCTCTACAATGCGTGCTTGGCAAATGGACCATATTGCAATATTATCCTCCTGCTTGCTAATCGTAAAGAAGCCCCAAACTGGGGAGGTAAGCTTTTTTAGTGTGCCACTGCCAATGCCTGAAGAACTAGAGGTAGTTGGGTGTGTCGTTTCCCTCTCTGCAGTGCATACTTCATCTGAGGCAGTGGTGGATGCAGGTCTCAGCGGGGGCCTTACAAATATGGAAACTGGCGGTGGTGATGGTGGAACCAGTGCCACATCCCTCTGAGCAGGTTGAACTGTAGGGGTCATATCGGTGTCCTCTGTGCCGTCTTCGGTACTGACAGTCACTGACTTGTCCTCATCCTTGTCACTTTCCATAAATCTAAGGCTTTCAGGAACTTTCCTTTTCCTTTGTCTCTTGTGGTGGGTGTCAGACTCAGCCAGAGTCTAATCCATGTCCAGACCATCAGAAGGGGGGCTCGGAGAAGATGGTGGAGTACACTTTCTGTTTCTTGCTGGAGTTCATAAAGCCACTGGTTCAGGAGCTACATCTTGCTCAGCAGGAAGCTCAACCTCTTGTTCTGCTCCTACTTTTGGAAGAACAATTGCTGGCTGTAGCTCCTGTTGACCACTTTGCTCAGTTTGCTGAGGTGATTGGGTACTTTGTGGCTGAGACAAATCCAACTCAGGTTCACTTCTCATTGCCATTATTGCAGTGACTTGGGCTAAGGGTTGGGTGGTGCCATTAATGGGTGCCATTAATCTGGGAATGCTGCTTCCCGCTTGCAGCCCAGAGGATGGTGTGGCAGGCACACCATGATTCATGAAAAAGGTGGAGGGTGGAATGCCAATCTGCTTCTTCTTCTCCTCGCTGGCCACTTTCTTGGCAAGAACACCTTCTTTGGGGCCATCTTCAAGCTATGTCACTTGGCACTTAACTGCACAAGCGGAAGCAGAGGAGGAGTCAGGTGGTGTGGTGTCACTTTGTACCAGCTTTCTTCCAGGCAGTACTGTGGGTGAGTCCCTGGTGCACCTAAAATCAAACAAACAAAAAATGTGGCATTTTTGCAGCTTGAAATATTTATACCAACAAAATAATTTAGCGAGGTTATCCAAATAATTAACAACAATAAGGTATCCATTTCAATCCAAACCATAACATAATATTTCAATTAGCATAAGAACATACATATTTAAAAGTTTGCTTTATGTGCCTCCAAGGTGAGATACCTTTGGCAGGCAGGGCAGTGAAGGGACAAATGGAATAATCCTTAAAAGATTTATGCTGATGTACGCCTATGGTCTAAAACACCTATGACAGGCAAGGAGTGGAGGTTGAAATGGAAGAATCCTTGAAAAAAATGAATGCTGGTGTTCACCTATGGGATTCAGGGGCGCAGGGTAAAATGACATAATCCTTAAACAATGAATGCTAGTGTGTGCCTATGGCCTAAGAGACCCGTGACAGGCAGGGGGTACAGGGAAAAATTGAATGATTCTTAAAAAATAAATGCTGGTGTCAACTTATGGCCTAAGAGATCTATGGCAGGCAGGTGGTCCAGGAGGAAATGGAATTATCCTTAAAAAATAAATGCTGGTCTGTGCCTATGGCAGGCAAGGGGTTCAGGGATAAATGATATAGGGGCCTATTTTTGAGGAAGTCACATAGTGCAGCACAGCAAGTCACCTTGGTTGCTGTCAAGGGTAATTCCCAGGGATTTGGCCGAGTCCACGATGGTCGGTGGGCAATTTAAGGCTGTGATAGCGTTAATCCATGTTTGAATCTCGTGGTTGGTATTAGGAGGTGAAATTAGGAGAAATTCAGTTTTCTTAGCATTGAGTTTGAGATGATTGGAGGCGAGCCATTGGACAGTGAGTTTCAGGGCTTCGTTCAGAGAGAGAATCTCTTCGAGAGATGAGGTTTTGATGTAGATCTGAGTGTCATCAGCATACATATGGTAGGAGATATTTGCAGTGCGTAGCACTTTGGCCAGCGATTCTAGGTAAAGGTTGAAGAGGGTGGGGGACAGGGTTGAACCTTGAGGGACTCCAACCGTGACCGGGGAGGGTGCAGATATGTTGCCGTTGATTAGGAATCGCTGTGATCGGTTTAGGAGGAAGGACCTAAACCATTCTAGAACAGTGCCATCCAATCCCATCCTGAGTTTGAGGCGTGAAGTAGTTTTCCATGGTTGACCGTGTCGAAGGCCGAGGATAGATCTAGGAGGATTAGGAGACGTGTTTTGCTTTGGTCAAGGGCTTGGAGGGCATCATCAACGATGTGGAGCATGGTGGTTTCAGTGCTGTGCCCAGGTCTAAATCCGGATTGGAAGTCATCGAGTAGGTGGAAGTTGTTGATGTGTTGACTTAGCTGCTGTTGCACACACTTCTCCAGCACTTTGGCTAGGAGGGGGATGTTGGAGATGGGTCTGAAGTTGTGAGGGGAAGCTGGATCCAACGACGGCTTTTTCAAAATGGGGAGGACTTGTCCGGCTTTTAGAGAGTCAGGCATCAATCCCTGCCGGAGAGAGGCGTTAATTATTGCAGTCCAGCTAGGAATAATGGATTGGGCGACGGCAGCTAGACAGTTGGAAGGGAGCGGGTCATTAAAATGGTTATCGGTTTTAAGGAAGATAGGATTTTAGAGACGGAGTCTTCGTCATAGACTTTGAAGTCGGTCCGGAGAGCTTTATTTTTAGGTGGAGCCTGTGGGGGCGTCGTGGCAGGAGGAGGCAGGTCAGGAAGGGGTTGAGAGTATGTGGCGGAGTATTTGAGAGTAATATTCAATTGAAAAGGTATTTTCAAGTTGATTTAGCTGCCTTTCGAGTTGAAAATCTACTCAAGAAGCAGCCTCGACCGCTTAATACCAGCGGTGTTACAAAATGGTACTGGAAGGCTTTGTGGCGACTGGAAATCGCGTCAGGGGCTGCCAAATCTCGCTCGCAAGCACGCTTTGATGGAGCCTCGCGTTGTTCCCGTGAACATCATGGGGCTCGGATGTCAGAATATTTCCGCCAATCACTGATTGCCGAAATTTGGAAGGAACTCTGCGTTACAAGCATAATGCTGAGTTACCAAATTCTGCCAATTCCACAAGTGAGATTAGAATACCCCTCAGGCCTATATATAACTTATTTGCAGTATAACTTATAACATGGAATGATTATGAATATATAAGTGCCTCTTCTGCAGTTAAGAAGTAACACTCTATAAAGGTCATAAAACTCTAGTGATGTAAAATTTGTCCAGTACGGGTGCAATTTTTCAGTGCCTTTTCTATTATGTGCATTACACACTCAAATTCTGTTCCATACCAAATGAATGATTTTGCCATTCCTCTTCTGGGATTTCACCTCGTACGGTGTGCTGACAAACTCTCATCTCTCCAAGCTACCTCTGGTGGCTGCCAATATTTTAATTTCCTTGTAGCACACTATGTGCAGGAGTTGCCTGGCTCCTGTCCTGGTTGACGTCCATCTTAGGTTTGCCCCAACGGTTTTAAAATTAGTTTTCTCACTTTTTATTTGGCTTTTTCATTTTAAATTGATGCCTCTTTGCCAGAAGCTCCATTTTGGAAGGTGGCCTGCCAGGTAGGAGTGGAGCTTCTGGGCTCCAGTTTGTTGGCCCTCCTTGGTGTCAGCGTCTGCTACACCTTAGCTATACCCTCTTGTTGGTGGGCTACTTAACTATGACATCTACTTGAATGCAGAGGATTTCACATCGTAATGTGTGCTGATATGCCCTCATCTCTCTGAGCTGCCTCTGGTGGCTGCCGATATTTTGATTTCCTAGTAGCACACTATGTGCGGGAGTTGCCTGGTTACTGTCCCGGTTGGCGACCATCTTAGGTCGGACCCACCAGTTTTAAATGTTGTTTATGTGTTAGTTTTCTTACTTTTCATTTGTCTTTTTTAATTTTAATTCATCGCTTCTTTTCCAGTAGCTCCATCTGGGAGGGTAGCCTGCCAGGTAGTAGCTGACCTGCTGGTCTCCAGTTTGTTGTTTTTGGGGCTTCCTTTGTGTCGGCATCTGCTACGCCTTAGCCATGCCCTCTTGCAGAAGGGCTATTTAACTATGACAAGTGTGCAAACGCACAGCGGGCGTGCCACTGGTGTGCCAAAGGCATGTCTAAGGCTAGCCCTTCTGCGCCGGTCCGCACTTGGCAGCGCCAGGGGCCAGGACCCCTCTTGGTGCGGATTCAGACATCAAACGCTATAGCTAAGGAGATCTTTTCACTTCCCACTACTATTAAGGGAGATTTATGCATTCTATGGACATCTTCAAGGGTGATACAGGCTGTAGTAAGTGTGGTTTCATCCTCCTAAAGTCGATTACAGACGCCCGCAAGGGAGTAAAGGGTAGATTATCCCAAATACTGCTCGATGTTACTCTTTGAATTGCCACTGTCTTCCAAAGCACAGGGCTGAGATATTCGACTTCTTAATAGATCACCAGCCAGGCGCATTCTTCCGCTCTGAAACTTGGCTATCGGCAGACTCAGCTCTGATATCCTTTCCACAATTCCACAAGGCTATGCTATAGCAAGAATGGATAGACAGGCTCGTGGGGGGATTTTGCTAATTTTCAAACAGACTCTGCCCTGTACCTTCGCAGAAATAAAGATTGAGAGCTGTGAGACTGCCTTTTCACCTTAACTGTATCTAGCAATTGTACCCTAGCAGGTGTCTTGTTCTTTCGCCTGTCTGGTGTGGCCTAACAATTTATAACTGCCCTAACAGATAGTGTACCAGCTTTTGCCTTACGATATTCTAATTTTTTAATCCGAGGTGACCTCAAAGTGCATTTTGAGGATACCAGGTGTCATTTGGCTGCCTCACTTATTGAAGATCTAGAAGCTCTCCAACTTATACAATAGTACATAATCCAATGCATAGGCTTGGACACACCTAGGACCCAATATTTGCTAACTCTCCTTGCGGAAGCGTGGCTCCTCCCCTACCATTGATATCGTCGGACTATTTTGTCCTCCCTTCTGTGATTACTATGTCTTCTCCCACACCTATGCCACCCGAGGCTGGAAGAATAAAACACGGAATTAGGCTAAGGTTACTTCTGTTACCTTTACTGTGGCTCTGTCTGCCGCTCACCCTATTCTCAGCAATTGCGTTAACACAGCCAATGGACAGCTTGAAAACTGGATCAGTGAGGCAATGGACGGTATCACGCTGATGACTATTCGTACTGTTGTCCACTCTAAACCTTCAGCAGAATTGTTTAACAGAGAACTTTTGACACTTACAGAAATTTGTAAACAGTTAGAGCATCAGTGGTGCAGAAATGATAGTACCGCAGATAAAGCCAATTACCACAAGGCACTGAAGGACCACCATAAGAAAATCAGAATTGTGCTGATTTATTTCTATGCTAAAAAAATCACGCATGCCCAGAACTCCTCACATGAGATTTTCTTTATAGTGAAGCCCTTATCCTCACTGGAGCGTGTCTCCGCACACATTGCCCCATCAGTGGACAACTGCAATCTGATTGCCCAATTTTTCTCTGATAAAGTGACTAAGATCTATGCTACTTTTCCTCTAGAAGTTAGAGAAGCTGCTTGTCTTGAATCCTGGTTTACTCCATCGGATTCCAGGGATGGCTTTCTTAGGATTAACACTCTTTTTGATAGAGAGAGTTGCTGACCTAAAGTAAAATCTGGAGCACCAACTGATCCAGCCTCGCCAATGATTCTGGAGCAGGGCACCGAGGCTACTCTTCCAGGGTTATATGACCTGCTTAACCTATCTTTCTCAACAGGTTATATTCCTTTGAAATGGAAATATGCCACTGTCGTCCCTCTTTTAAAAAACCTACATTGGATCCAGTTAAGCCAGAAAATGTTAAACCTATTTCCTGGCTTCTGTTCTTTTGATGAAATACATTGAGTCTAAAGATCTTTTGCATGCAACTCAATCTGGTTTCTGTCTTTAGCACAGCACGGAATCCGCATTGTTGTTAGCTTCTGAGTCTCTTAGACTCATTGCTGATGAGGGTAACACTGCAGCTTTGATTTTGCTGGACCTAAGTGCAGCATTTGATATTCGTACTGTATCAGTGATATTGCTATGAGATGGCTGGCCTTCTTCCTTCATAACCGTACCTTCCAGGTAGTGCAACAGCCTTTCTCATCCGAAGTTTTTCCACTGCAGCAGTGGGTACCACAGGGCTCCCATTGAGCACAACGTTGTTTAACCTTTATATACGCCCCACAGCTGATGTGATCGAGCGTTATGGCTTTAAAATTGTGTCATATGCAGATGAATCAGAGCGTATTATTAATCTGACTAAGGATGAGTGTTTTTCAGCTGATCGTTTTAGATCCTGTCTAGTCAGTTTGGCTGAATGGATGGATTATAGCTGTCTCAAACTGGACGCTGAAAAAACTGAGGTTCTGGTTCTGGGGAAGCAACTCTCTATCTGGTCCAGAGCATAGTGGCCAGATGTCCTAGGACCTGTCCCAATCTAAAAACAGAAAGGCAAGAATCTCTGCATCTAGTTTGACACTAGTCTTATCTTCGACAATCAGATAAGCAGCCATGCCGGAACCTGTTTTGGCATCCTGAACATGCTGCAGAAGATTCTAGGTCTTCATGGTCCAGGCCTTGATCACATCACGACTGGACTACTGCAATGTACTATATTTAGGTACCACCACAGGAAGATTAAGGAACTTTAAAGGGTGCAGAATGCTGCTGCACACATGCTATTAAATATCCCCAGACACTCTTCCCTGGGCCAAGCACTTGCCAAGCTTCACTGGCTTCTGATGAGGAAGAGAGTGACTTTTAAAGCTTTATGAGTTTGCTACAAAATTCTGAACAACAAAGGCCCCCGTTATCTGCACTCTTTGATTAAGGCCTATTGCCTTTCCAGAAGTCTTAGATCTTCTAAAGTGGTGCTCACAATAGTTCTGAGAGTAGAAAAAGCATGTATGGGAGGTTGTTATTTAAGTTTCCTGGCCTCTGAACTGTGGAATTCTCTCCCTCTTAATCTGAGACTGAAATGTTCAGAAGCAGCCTTCTGGAAGAAGCAAAAGACGTGGCTTTTCAGGCAAAGTGTAGGTTAGATCTCTCTTTTCAGTTTCAGGCCGTCTTGGTGTATGAATACTCAGCGTGGGGACACTCTGAACAGAGTAACCAGGTGCTCTATAAACTTTTTAAACTTAACTAACTAACTTTTGTTCTTTCCATTTCTTTGTCAGATCACTTCCTATTATAATCTACTGTTGGTCAGCTCTCCTTTTGTGCCCTCTGTTCAGCCCATCTATTTCCTGGCCTATTTCTTTCAAAAGTAATCATGCAGAAGGGGATATAGAACTCTGATAAATAATAGGGATGGGAAAAAGTTATTTCAATACTGAAATTCAATGTTGATATAATATTGCCATGCAGACCGTTGAACCCAAGTAGCTGTATAGATAAAGATAGTAGGCATGATATGCGATTTCTCTATATAGTTATTAAAAAGTGTAGATTATAGACTTATAACTCACTAGCACAGGCTAAAGTGGCCATTAAACGTGTGTTTCAGCATTATGGGGCCTAGTTGAAAGTGATGAGCTATAACAACGGAGCTTGCTTTTAATGATTGGTATATGCTGCAGTGGTAGCGAACTAGGTTATTAGAACGTACACCTGTTAAGAGTGAAAAGTTTTATTTGGAAAAAAACGCCTTGTGGGAGACTCAGAGGCTTCACAGAGTCTCATGCCTTGACATCTTGAGCGACTTTGACTGTTTTTTTCTATGTATGTGCTTGTCAGTTACTAGTGTGTGTATATAGACCAAGAGTTGTGAGAGTGGGTAACAATTAGATCCATCCTGCTTGGGCTATATAAAACTGTTTCTTATAATTTGGGACAGCTGAATGACTTTACAGCTAATAAAAATTATTCCCTTCCTCTTTCTAAGGTTGCAAAGACACTATCGGCTTCGGGCTGAAGGAGATGCTGTGCTCCTGTGTGCCTTCCTTCACAGCATCTCACTTTCTCTTGCCCCTGCCCAGTCAACATGTCCCAGAGAATTAGGGGAAAGAGAGAGGCCAAGGCTATGGACTAGGCCATTGTTATTCTGAATCCAGTGGGCTGTAGCAATATTTACAGTGTTTTGCCATTGACATGGCGCGACCACCGTGGGGCAGCTTATCTGCGAGACGCTTGAGTAGTACTTGTGCTTGTCCACAAACCCCTCGCGTACGCTTCCGGAGGCGTATGTGATGGTGATACCTCCTATATTGAATGTTTTATAGGTTCTTTCAAGCTTGATGTTATTAAAAAAGGTTAGTTAACAGACCAATTTTAGTGCTCCCTGTTAGGTTGTCGAATATGACTGTTTAGTAATGGCTGGTGTGGCGATTGCTGCACATAGTCGAGGAGCACTCCGAGACCACTTACGGGTGTATGGAGTGCCTGATACAGGATCGATTTGGTCTTTGTGGTTCAAGCCGATCCGGCTTACCACTTTGAGGTGTTTTACACTTGGATCACTTTTGAAGCGGTGGAGGCAGATGATAATATGTTTCATGAATATAAAACCACCGTTATTCCTGCTGCATATCGACCATATACCACTCTTGAAGTACCTCTCACGGCTTGGCAGCACCGTGTTTGGTTTAATGGCGCCCTACCACAACAAACTACCGCAGTTCGTTTAGGCCCCTTGTCAATTCAGGGGGCCACTTGGCCTGTATTGGCCGGGTATACCCCGCATCCAAATTATCTGGCATTACCGCTTGCGGAACTGCGCACTATGCATACCGAATTGGTACGAGTGCATCGAGCCCTAGTGACATACGTTACAGGTAGTCTACATGGAGTTGCTCCTGTAGTCGCAGGCCAACCAGCTATTGCAGCTGGAGTGACTATAAGTCCTGTCATGGTAAATTCTGTGATGGGCAAACGTCCACAAAATAAGGACGACTATCCTTACTGGCTTGCAGAAAAGTTCGATCAGATAGAAGCAGTGTTTCCACATACATCCCCAGTAGATAATGGACCTGAAGATGTAAAAAAACAAAAAAAGACACAAGGACCTCTGGGCGTTGTTTTTATGATTGCATTTTCTGAAAAATGTTAAAAGAAAGACTTAGGGACGTGTTTTTAATAAAATAAAAACAATATATCTCTGACTATTTACTTCCATATTTTCCCCCACGAAATGAAATAATAAAAACAATGTTAGAGGAAGCCTCACAGACATGTTTTTTATGAGACATTTTTTAGTGATCAATATTAATAAATGTTGCATTGTGTGAATTATTAAAATATACATTTGATTAAAATTATTGTGATTTTTGGAGAAAGATGATAGATCTCCTTTATATATATTGATATGCTCACCACTTGATGAAGCCAATAGACTCACTTTTTATATTTTGATGTTGCAGAAGTTTGTGTATGGTGTAGGATTGGCTGCTCAGAGGCCAGGCCCTGCAGCCAACTCCATGTCATGCACAGGAGGGGTTTGCTGCCCTTGGGGGGTGGGTTGGCTGCAGGGCCTGGCCACAGGTCATCGGCTGTGCATGACGGGTGGTTGGCTATCTGTGGTAGTATTACTTTACGTTAAAAAAAACCTAGAAATCTACTGAAAAAAACAAAGGTGAAACTGAAGACGTCAGTTAAAACATCCTATTTTAAATGTACAAACCACTGAAATTCACCAGTTACAGTTCTCACAAATAGCTATAACTAGTTCCCTAAAGTAACTATAACTTGTGCCCTCGCCATACACTGCTAATTGTCCCATATATTACATCACTCATGATATCTTCTATGACATCAGTGATAATATCACTGCAACATTGTAATGGAATTGTTGATGAGAAAACTGTGCATGGCGGGGCAGGAATTAGAGTTACATTAGGGCTTTGTTTTAACTGACATCTTCACCTAACTATAACGTCACTTTAACCTTGGTTATTTTTCTGTGGATATATACACATACACATACACACACACACATATATACATATACACACACACACTCATATATATACGTAACAGGCAAACAAGATTTGTCGGTTGTCAGCAGGTCCAGAATGCTGTTATGCATGGCATGAGATGAGACTGCAATCAACATCTTGCAATAATTTCCACTCCCTTTCTTTGTAGTCAGAAGAGACTGGCATTCCAGGAGCAATTTCACACTCCCCCTCACCATTTATTAAAAAGTGGCCCTGGGGATGGGTCTCGAGGGGCCTGAAAAGGCTTAAGGGTGGGCTGCATTCACCCCTCCCCTAGTAAAAGGAAATTGCAGACCTGCTGGGCCCTAGTCCTCCCCAAGGGATCTAACATTTCAAATGGGTGGAAGCCCACATTCTTTTTAATTGGATCTCCAGGTCCTCTGCAGAGCCACAGCACCAGCAAAAATAAATTATGTTTTTAGCCCCGGGGGTTCGGGATCCCAGCAGGCCTGGGTTGGGCAGGGTAATCTACTCTATCCCCTATATATTTTTTTAAACTTTCTTTCACAGGGCAGGGGACTGAGCTTCGGATTCCTAAAATGGCTGCCACCACATCTTTATTGATGTGGTGGAAGCCAATCAGATCAAATCTTTTGATCTGTTAGATACACAGATCCTCAGAGGCATGATATATGCATAAAATATGAACCCTCATATTTCAAAAACTACTTAAAGGATGTACACCAAATCACAAAAGGCATGCGTTCAAGACCAAGATTTAGCTTTCTGCCAATTTTAGTGTAGTTCCATTGAGCTGTTTTTGTGGTATCGCTGTACAATTTTCCTGTGGAAACAATGAATAGGGAAAACCTGTTTTTGAACCCTTCTTTTTTCTCAGCCTCCACTTAACGAAGCAGTCCAAAACTTTCCAGGAAGGAGTTGAGGTGGACGAGACATTTTATTTAAAGCTTTGTGAGGATTGGTCAAATGGCACAGAAGTTATTAGCAAAACAAAACGCTATTCCTGCGGAAACTCTCACCTATGAATAACTACACAATAGTGACTGCCTCTGTATAATATACATATATGTTCCAATGCAAATTGGGTGAACTTATTATGTTTGTGCAATGCTCTTCTTTTCACAGCGGAGTGTGTCATGGGTATCCTCCATGCCCATTCTAATTTTTTTCTGGTTAAAATGCATTGACTCTTTTTAATTTATATGTTTTATGCAGAAAAATAGAATAGCATTTGCAAATAGACCTGCCCCATGTGCCCCCATTGGTTGAGGGCATCTATGCACCTATGAGTAACAATTTTCCACTTATTCATTTTTTTTTACATTTGTGCACTGAAGTGATTGTAATCCATAGTTTCAAAATAGGGACATTTGGACGATTGGTCCTCTTGGCGGAAGCAGAAACTGTGATGATGCCAGACCATGTAGTCTAATGGTGGGAGATTAAATTTGAGAGGACTGAATGTAGACCATTAATTTTAAATTCAATAGACGCATGTGTAGAATATCTTTTGTAATCATACAGATAAAAAGATTTTCCTATATTACGAAGAGAGGTCAGAGAACATAGAACTCAACCATATGGGAAATTAAGAGCAGTTCTCTCAATATGCGCATGGTTAGAATACCAGTCTAAAGTAACTCATAGTTATGGCAGGGAGACCTTTAGATTATGGTGAATATGAAAGACATATAAAGCAGTTACATCTTTGGGTTAAAACACCATATTGAAACAAAATGGGATGAGAGTTTGTGTATTCTTGAGATTACTCAAAAACTATGTTAGATAGTGGTGAAGTTCCAGTTATTTTGAGGTAGACTCATTTGAGAGGTATTGCTAGTATCTAAGTTGATGAGTTTGGCTAATTGTACTTTTATCTTATTTAAAATGTTCAGGATGTATAGTCTAGATTTGAACCTCTAGGAAGCTACAATTAGGATGACCCAAGTGCAATGCTAGATACTCTACACTTAATTCAACAATTTGATTATTCCTAGGGAATATGTGAATATTTTGTCTTTTAAATATAGGAAGGAGAACATAGAATTTAACTTCGGAGTGATAGGAATCATTCTCAATTAACAGTGATTGAATGTATCTTGTTTTTGTGTAGGTGGAGTAGTATTATTCACAAGAGCCACCACTTCAGTATAATCTACGACAACTATACCTATAAAAGATGTATGCAGTTCTTAAATTATAGCACTGTGTATGAGTGTCTTCAGTTATCAAAAATTATTATACTAGTTGACTGTTTGCCTTTTCCTATTATTACTTCTTGTTTCTGAAAAGAAGGAACATAACAGAGTTTAACCTAGAGAAGTAACTACAAAAGTAGATGTAAAAGTTAGGGTAGCATAATGTAACTTGAGATGCAATATTTTTTATAAGGAATATCTAATAAAAGGGAGGGGTTTAGGAAAGAGTAAGAAGGGGTTTAGGGACAGTTAGGGAGGGGCTTAGTGAGGGATGTGCATCTGACAAAAGTAAGCTCATTACTATTCATAACTGCACTTCTAAAATTATGACAGCAAAAAAGGAACCCAAAACAGTAGCAAAATATTTCATCTTAAAGCTGGAGTAAATCCAGCACCACACATGGCCAAACCCTGGTACTGCAAAACCTCCCATAGAAAACAATGGAAGTGGGGACTTAAAATAATACCCCAAAGGAAATAATGGTAAATTAAATTAATTTTTAAATAGTTACAAATATTAATAAATATAATTTAATGTAAAACAAATTTAAAATAAAGCATATTGTCTGAATTTATCATTAATGTAACATTAATGTATATTAAAGTATAATTAAATCACTTTTTATTAATTGTATGCATAACTTTTAATAAGTATTAATGAATAATAAAATTATTTATATTTATTTTTTACCATAGTTGGGAAATTACTTTTTATTTTAAACTTCAGAAAAATCATTTTAATTAAATGTAATATATTTAAATGTATTCGAATAATTCAATAACTAATTCAAAATTAAGCCAATAGGGCTAAATCATTTTAAAATGTGCTCTACATTTAGCATTTAAAATAAATATAAACAATATTTTACATTAATTTACAAGATAAAAATAGTTGTACTAACTTTTTCATGTAAATAAACTTGTTTACTTTCCCCTGCATATTACTATAGGAGGACTTCACAGTTTGGAGTAGGGGGATCTCCCTATGGTAAAGAATAAGGACAATTCAAATACATTTATTAAACATTATAATAAATTAATAACAATATCTTTCTGTTAAATGTGATCATAAATTAACTTTATATTCTTTTTAGACCTGTAGAACAAAATAAACTATTTCCTTAATTTTATGTCACTACTTTAATTAATGTATATATATTTAAATTATATTAAAAATATTTTTTCTGAAGCTTAAATTAAATAATACATTCTCACTTAAAGTAAAACACTTATTTTTTATTATACAGAAATAATTATTAAATGTGATGTATAGAATTAAGTAAAACAATTGTTTTGTATTTTGCAAAAAAAATCATGCTATTTTAAGTTATAAATTTAAGAAAACCTGTTAAAAACATTTTATAATTAAATAATGAATGTTAGATTTTTAGATAGTTTGTTAACTTTAATCATATTTATTTATATTTTAAACTTTTTTAAGTAATATCATTTCATTTAACAATATTTGCTGTGAGAAAATATTTTGTGGTTATTTTGAGTGTCTCAATATTTTTTTATATGAGGATGTTGCAGTTTCTGTGGTTGACCATGTGTGGGCAGAATTATTATTTAATCAGTTCCAGGCTCCCTTTCCTAATGAAGGTCACTGACTTCAGGCAAGGCCCCAAAGTCTTAACTGCACAGGATAGTTGATGCAGATGCAGATCCCAAAATCAGTAACTCAGCAACAGTCATTAAAAAGTATACCCTCTTAGCTTAAGTTTAGGGATATATCAAAAGGCACCACACTCATAACTCACAAGCAGAGGAGATGAATCTACAATTAAAACACTGTAGAGATCACCATGACTTGGTAGAAATCAGCCAGACTCACAACACAGAAGGGGAATCAGGAAAGTGAGCCACTTTACACAGCTTGCAGTCCATGAGGTAATTGGGTATGCATTACAAAACTGTTCTGTCATCAGGATTGTGGAGCTGGAGTTGCCTCCATGTTAGAGGCCACACCTAAGGCTGCAAAGAGGACTCCGCTGGCCACATGTCTCAAAATGACCACCAGTCGCAGCGAGTGTGCCAACTGGCTGTCCCCACCAGCCTGCGTCAGCCTCCCAGCCACCAAGGCTTCCCCTGCTGGGGCACCTATTCCTCAGGAGATGGCGAGATAACCACACGCACAGCAAGGCCGCACTCACTACCAGACACAGGAAGCGCAGGCCACTGACGTACATGCCCGCATCGCCGCCAGACCCAGTTAGGCCTCAATGTGGAAGGTCTTCCTCCAGATGCACGGTCGCCAACATCAAGGCCACACACAGAGCCCCCAGTGCCCGGGGTACCCCGCCACGGCTGAATGGCTCTGGCCTCAAAAAATCACTGTTAGGGTGAGGATTGCATGCCAAAAGAAGAGCTCCAGCCGTGGAGCTCTATTAATGTACTGCCATCTTAGATTGATGCTAGGCTATGCCACCTACTCTTGCTTAGATGTCACTAGGAATAGTAAAACTAACCTCTTCTCAGTTCAACACTTTCCCTACTGTTGCACTGTTTGGAGAAAAAATACTAAACTTCACCCCTCCAAAATCCAACGTTTTCCCTTTTGTTACAGAGACTGGAATTGAAATAGTACATTTTACCCCTTCAAAATCCAACACTTTCTGTACTTTTGTGCTGACTGGAGTGGGAATAATAAACTTCACCCCTCCAAAATCTAATGCTTTCCCAACTGTTGCACAGACTGGAGTGGGAATAGTAACTTTTACCCCGTTTAAGTCCAACACTTTCCCTACTGTTGCACTGTTGCACTGGCTGGAGTAGGAATAGTAAATTTCACCCCTCCAAAATTCAACCCTTTCCCTACTGTTGCATAGACTGGAGTAGGAATAGTAAATTTAACCTCTCCAAAGTCCAACATTTTCCATACTGATGCACTGACTGGAGTGGAAATAGTAATTTTCACCCTTTTGAAATCCAATGCTTTCCCTACTGCTACAGAGACTGGTGTGGGAATAGTAAATCTAACGGCTCTGAAAGTCCAACACTTTCCCTATTATTGCAGTGACTGGAGTAGAAATAGTAAATATAACTCCTCCGAAGTCCAACGCTTTCCCTGCTATTGCATAAACTAGAGTAGGAAGATTATATTCAATATTCTTACACTCAAATAGTTTTCATAATATTGATGATATAGATTTTATAGCATTAATTGTTTTTTTGTATTTTATATTATTTGTTTTTATTTCTAAATTTATTTTAATGTTTATAGTAGATTTTGTAAATGTGTTTTTTTGACTTTTCAATTTTTTACGTTTTTATTATTGTCTAATTAATGTATTTTTTCTTATTCAACTGTTTATATGCTTATGATTTTATTGTGTATGTATGTTACTTATAGTTATATATAGTTATATATGTGTATATACATATATATATATATATATATATATATATATATATATATATATATATATATATATATATGTAAGTTGCTCGTTTATAAAACAATCCTTAAGAATAAAACGAGAGTAGACCCAGATTTTGTGTAATTTCAGTTTATTACACCGAAGAACCAGTCCGCCATGACGCGTTTCGGCAGATCCCTGCCTTGATCACATGACAGCGCTACTGCTTGTGGGATACCTATTTAAAGTGACAGTGTGCACTGGTCATGACAATAGACATAGAAAAACATTTATGTTGCATTGTTTGTATCCTTGTTAATAATATATGCGTAAATGCATTTAAGCAAATCAACCTAATATTTGTTGTACTACCCTCATAATTTTTTTATAAAAATACAATAAATTCTTAAAATAACCCTGATATTTTCGACAATGATTGCATGAATGCTTTAGGATACAATAAATGTATTTCTTGTCATCTAGACCATATACAAACCAATAACAATACTAAAAAGTGCTACCTATAGTAAAATGATATATTTACATGTGCAAAAATACTAAAAATTCATAATTAACCTAACAAGGCTTATCTTATTTTGACTTAATGTCATATCTTGCAAGTGTGCAAGTGCAAATGTCGCAAAATATCTTATCTCAATCTGATTGATTAGTGATTGATTCCCACGATTGTAAAATATATAAATATACACATAAATATAAATATCAATAGAATACATAAATATACATATATATAAATATAAATATCAATAAATACATAAATATACACATCCAATACTACAATTCAATCACCACTAACAGAATAATAAAACCTGTAAAAAGATCTAAAAAGATTTCAACTTGTGTATATCTACTTGCATCGTTCGACTCCATGTTTTATACTTTGATGAGGCTGGCTAAATGACCTCCTACATTGGTTCATCTATTCCTACAAATCCCATACGGTCCACATAAGATAAAGTATTCTAATTGGTACATCTCAAATAGTGATTGCATATTTAAATATTTTCAATTTTTATATACAAGTTGGAATTTTTGGGGAGTATATAGAATTCAATGTGTCTTGTACCTTCCGATTCTGCACCATAATTTTGCTAGGAGTTGAATTCTTTATATTAAAAACATATTATAAATAAGTATACAGATCCTCACTCATGTTAAGGCCTCCTGGTTGTTTTGTATCTAATTCCAGGATATAACGTGTTTCAAGCCTTCTCAATTTTGACTCCCGATCACCACCTTTCCTTTGTGGGGGAACAGCATATATGACAAAATATTTTAAATGATTTAAATCACTATTGTGTTCTTCATGAAAATGTCTTGCTACAGGGTAGCTTTGATCTTTGTTCTTGATCGCCCTTATGTGTTGTAGAATTCTTTTGTGGACAGCCAGTTTTGTGCTGCCCACATAATTTAACTTGCAACTACAGTCTAACACATATACGGCATGATCCGTTCGACATGTTAAATGTTGGTTTATTGTTTGTACCTGATCACTAAAGGCAGTAAGATAAGTGGTTCTATTTGAGCCATGTTGACAGGCTTTGCAGTTGGCACATCTATAAAAGCCCTTCCTTGCTGTCAGCCAACTGCTTTGATCCTGAATTTCTGGACTGCTTTTGACTAACTCATTGGCCATTGATCCAGTTTTTCTAAATGTTATGGCCGGATATTTTGGAAGTAGTCCTCCAATTGCGGGGTCATCCAGGACAATGGGCCAATTTCGTCTTATGATGCCCCGCAATTGCTGTTATTGTTTAGAATATGCTGTAATAAGTCTAATTGGCTCTCCCAATTCTGCCTTCCTCCCATCAGTATCTTTTTTGCCTTTTGAGTTGTACTGCAACAATTCCTCCCTGTCCTTACTGTTTGATTTTGATATGGCTGCATCTATGATTTTAACTTTGTAGCCCCTTTGTAAAAATCGTTTTTTGCTTTCCATTTGTTTAAGTTTCAAATCACTTTCTTCACTGCATATTCTTCGCAGACGTAGCAATTCCCTATATGGAATGCTATTTATTAAATGGGGAGGATGTGCACTAGATGCGTGTAGCACAGTATTGCCAGCAGTATCCTTACGATACAGAGATGTAGATAACATATTGTTTATCACTTTGACTCTTACATCAAGGAAGGTTATATTGTCATCACTAATATTGGAAGTAAAATTCAAATTAATATCATTTACATTCATTGATGTTATTAATTCCCTGGCTTCTAACTCCGTGCCATGCCAGACAATGAACAAATCGTCAATAAAACGTAACCATGTGATAACATTTGTTCTGCAAATGTGCTCAAATCTGCTTCTGAGGACCAGCTCCTCCCACCAGCCCATGAATAAACACGCATAACTGGGGGAAAAGCTGGCCCCCATAGCAACTCCCTGTATCTGCTGATACATAGGGGTCGATTCCGATTCGGGCCGGAAAAAGCACCGACCGACACGGAGCCGGAAAAATTACCGACCGACACGTACCAGTGGCGCCCGACACGCCAAGTACGATGCAAGCCGCGATAAATCCGACCGACACGTTAGGAAACCAAGCCGACCGACCGAGCCGCTCGGGAAATAGCAATCCGGCCGGAAAAACACGCGAATCCAACCGACCGACACTCACCCGGAACAAATCCGACCGAATCGTACCCGCCAACTCCAAACCGCAAAGTACGATGCAAGGCGCGAAAACACGACCGAGTCGGACGGAGGACAAGCCGTACGACCGACACGCATACAAAACCGAGCCGAAGCAACACAATACACCGCGACCGACGCGTACGCAGCATAGAAAACTGCACAAACACAGCGTGAACGAAACGGAAAACACCGTACGAGACCAATGCAGGGTCCGACTCGGTCACAAGAACGTTTCCAACATACACAAACAGCACAAAGGAAAAATCAACCAAAAAAGGCCAAACAAGCAATTACCAAGCCAATAAATACTGGGGGGGTGGGGACAGAGAACAAAGACACAACCACAACTCCACCTATATAAAGGACACAAATCACTACCATGAGCCTTTGCAAATGCCATTCCACTGCCAGCACCCAAGAGAAAGCAACCACACACCCACAGCTCATCCCTCACACAAGCCACACACCATCAGCACACCAACAAATACCTACCTCACATACACCCAGCAAAACACACACTCACACACCCTCACCTGCACACCAACACACACATCACTCACCATCACCACCCATCACCATGCCCCCCAAGAAGAATCACAAGTTCCTAGATTGTGAATTGGAAGTCCTGGTAGACGAGATCCTCAGGGTGGAGCCACAGCTGTTTGGCACATTGGTCCAACAGACCCCCATGTCGCAGAAAACCAAGATGTGGGAGAGGATCATCAACAGGGTGAACGCCCAATCACCATGTCGGCGCACAAAGACCGACATCCAGAACAGGTGGTATGACGTGCGCAGGAGGGTACGGAAACTGCTGAAGCAAGACTACATCAACAGCCAACACACCGGCAGTGGCCCTCCTGCCAAGCCAATATACCTCAGGCCCTGGGAGGAGAAGGTGCGGGCCATCCTTCCGCCAGTGAGCGTATATGGACTAGAGGACATCCCAGAGCCTGGTGAGTACACAACAAATGTACACAATAAACTGCCACAAAACACACACATCACTGTCAAGGGGAGAGTCAAACCATGCACTCATAGCAATTACACAGCAACTAGAACAGAATCATCCCAAAATGTGTATGTCAGTCAGATAAACACAACACATGCCATCAAAAAAGTCACATCCAACTGTGCCAACACATGTACAAACACAACCACAACTACAGCTAGGCAGTGGCACAAATAGAACTAACACACACATCCACACATGTAGCCACCACAACAACACCAACACACAGTGAAGACCACTCAAAGGAAGGAATTCTATGTATGCTGGCCAAGTCAGTGTAGCCAATAGCATCATGGGAGTCGCAGTCACACATATTGCCCCCCACAACTGTCCCATCAACACCACCCTGAACCATGCTCACATCACAGGGAGTGGAGAAGGACTCACAAGATGGCTGACACTGGCTACTGCTGTGGGGAGCACAAGGCCCTGCTGGCAACTGTGCACCAACAAACAGCAGGACACCACTGACTGACATCCTGAGAGACAACTTCCACTCCCTGCAATGCAAGCACGTTCCATGGTGGGATATCTGGCTGGCTGGCTGGGTGGGAAGGGGGACTTGCAGCACTGACTATAGTCACCAGCACCTCCCCTCACCCCCCAACACAAACTCCACAGTACCCACCTGGTAGAATGCAATGCCCTCCATCCTAACACAAGATCCCACAAAGCACCACCACCCTGGGTTATGTTGTGTGAAGCACAGGGACACTCTTGGGACTCTTAGCCAAACAACTGCCAGGACAACACTCCCAGCCATCCTGTCAGCACAGCCAGCCCACCCCACAGGGAAGCAGAGTCAAAGGAAGGAAGCATGGGCATGCTGGGAAGGGGGTGGAGGCAATAGCATGATGGGAGTCGTAGTCACAGACATAGCTCACCCTCACAACTGTCCCATCAACACCACCCTGAACCATGCTCACATCACAGGGAGTGGAGAAGGACTCACAAGATGGCTGACACTGGCTACTGCTGTGGGGAGCACAAGGCCCTGCTGCCAACTGTGCACCAACAAACAGCAGGACACCACTGACTGACATCCTGAGAGACAACTTACACTCCCTGCAATGCAAGCACGTTCCATGGTGGGATATCTGGCTGGCTGGGTGGGAAGGGGGACTAGCAGCACTGACTATAGTCACCAGCACCTCCCCTCACCCCCCCAACACAAACTCCACAGTACCCACCTGGTAGAATGCAATGCCCTCCATCCTAACACAAGATCCCACAAAGCACCACCACCCTGGGTTATGTTGTGTGAAGCACAGGGACACTCTTGGGACTCTTAGCCAAACAACTGCCAGGACAACACTCCCAGCCATCCTGTCAGCACAGCCAGCCCACCCCACAGGGAAGCAGAGTCAAAAGGAAGGAAGCATGGGCATGCTGGGAAGGGGGTGGAGGCAATAGCATGATGGGAGTCGTAGTCACAGACATAGCTCACCCTCACAACTGTCCCATCAACACCACCCTGAACCATGCTCACATCACAGGGAGTGGAGAAGGACTCACAAGATGGCTGACACTGGCTACTGCTGTGGGGAGCACAAGGCCCTGCTGCCAACTGTGCACCAACAAACAGCAGGACACCACTGACTGACATCCTGAGAGACAACTTACACTCCCTGCAATGCAAGCACGTTCCATGGTGGGATATCTGGCTGGCTGGGTGGGAAGGGGGACTAGCAGCACTGACTATAGTCACCAGCACCTCCCCTCACCCCCCAACACAAACTCCACAGTACCCACCTGGTAGAATGCAATGCCCTCCATCCTAACACAAGATCCCACAAAGCACCACCACCCTGGGTTATGTTGTGTGAAGCACAGGGACACTCTTGGGACTCTTAGCCAAACAACTGCCAGGACAACACTCCCAGCCATCCTGTCAGCACAGCCAGCCCACCCCACAGGGAAGCAGAGTCAAAGGAAGGAAGCATGGGCATGCTGGGAAGGGGGTGGAGGCAATAGCATGATGGGAGTCGTAGTCACAGACATAGCTCACCCTCACAACTGTCCCATCAACACCACCCTGAACCATGCTCACATCACAGGGAGTGGAGAAGGACTCACAAGATGGCTGACACTGGCTACTGCTGTGGGGAGCACAAGGCCCTGCTGCCAACTGTGCACCAACAAACAGCAGGACACCACTGACTGACATCCTGAGAGACAACTTACACTCCCTGCAATGCAAGCACGTTCCATGGTGGGATATCTGGCTGGCTGGGTGGGAAGGGGGACTTGCAGCACTGACTATAGTCACCAGCACCTCCCCTCACCCCCCCAACACAAACTCCACAGTACCCACCTGGTAGAATGCAATGCCCTCCATCCTAACACAAGATCCCACAAAGCACCACCACCCTGGGTTATGTTGTGTGAAGCACAGGGACACTCTTGGGACTCATAGCCAAACAACTGCCAGGACAACACTCCCAGCCATCCTGTCAGCACAGCCAGCCCACCCCACAGGGAAGCAGAGTCAAAAGGAAGGAAGCATGGGCATGCTGGGAAGGGGGTGGAGGCAATAGCATGATGGGAGTCGTAGTCACAGACATAGCTCACCCTCACAACTGTCCCATCAACACCACCCTGAACCATGCTCACATCACAGGGAGTGGAGAAGGACTCACAAGATGGCTGACACTGGCTACTGCTGTGGGGAGCACAAGGCCCTGCTGCCAACTGTGCACCAACAAACAGCAGGACACCACTGACTGACATCCTGAGAGACAACTTACACTCCCTGCAATGCAAGCACGTTCCATGGTGGGATATCTGGCTGGCTGGGTGGGAAGGGGGACTTGCAGCACTGACTATAGTCACCAGCACCTCCCCTCACCCCCCCAACACAAACTCCACAGTACCCACCTGGTAGAATGCAATGCCCTCCATCCTAACACAAGATCCCACAAAGCACCACCACCCTGGGTTATGTTGTGTGAAGCACAGGGACACTCTTGGGACTCTTAGCCAAACAACTGCCAGGACAACACTCCCAGCCATCCTGTCAGCACAGCCAGCCCACCCCACAGGGAAGCAGAGTCAAAAGGAAGGAAGCATGGGCATGCTGGGAAGGGGGTGGAGGCAATAGCATGATGGGAGTCGTAGTCACAGACATAGCTCACCCTCACAACTGTCCCATCAACACCACCCTGAACCATGCTCACATCACAGGGAGTGGAGAAGGACTCACAAGATGGCTGACACTGGCTACTGCTGTGGGGAGCACAAGGCCCTGCTGCCAACTGTGCACCAACAAACAGCAGGACACCACTGACTGACATCCTGAGAGACAACTTACACTCCCTGCAATGCAAGCACGTTCCATGGTGGGATAACTGACTGGCTGGGTGGGTGGGTGGGAAGGAGGTGTGGCTGTCAACCAAACACAATCAATGCAGACCATGTTCACACCCCAGAGAATACATAGAAATGCCCAAATAATGCAGGACAATGTGCCACACCAATATCAACCCCTGACTGTGACGACTTAGGACAATACAATGTACAGGCCCGCACCCCGAGGCACAGTCACAACTGTCAGGTGTGTCAACCACTGATGCCTGCAGAAACATGACATACATTGTTTGTGTCTCCCAAAAACAGGTGATGATAGGGACACAGCAGCAGACGCTGAGGAGTCCCAGTCCCAGGCTCAAGAGGATGCCGAGCTCACTGGCGTCGTACAGCCTCTGTCCTCCTCGGACGATGAACAACCTGGCACATCCGGTGCAAGTCAACATGCTGCACCAGCAGGACCACCAGCTGCAGCACCAGCAGGTCCACCAGCTGCACCCCTGCACCCACCCCTCCAACGACTGTCACCACGAATACCATCCCTGCCGACATGGACGGAATAAGGAGCAACACCAGCGCAGTGACCCTGGACCAACCTGGGGCCATGGACACCACCACCACCACCAACCCCCAAGGTGGACCAGGGTCATCTGTGCGTGCAACTGCACACACTGCACATGTCAGCAGGGGTGGTGGGAGGGGTGGGAGACAGAGGTCGCTGCTTGCAGACGTTGCTGGTGTGCATGAAGACCCACAACTGGTACGCATAGCTGATGCGTACCAGTCCAGCACCGGAGAGCTCAGCCAGGTAGTGGGGCTCCTCAGAGACATCAAACAGCAGCAGGCTGCCCATCATGCCCGCTTGGACTCCCACATGTCCCGCGTGGAGTCCAAGTGGGATGTACTACATGAGATGACGGCGGTGCACAGGGACATTTTACAATGCCTCCGCCAGATGAACAGCAACCAGTCCACACCTCCCTGTGTGCCAACAACATCTGGTACAGAACAAACTGCAACTGCCACAGGGAGGGAGGAGGACTCTGGCGGAGAGTCCCCTGCACCGCAGCAGCCTGCACTTGAGGGCCCCCCCAAGAAGAGGGGTCGTCCGAGGAGGGGAAAGTGAGAGGCTGATGGCCAAGCGCAACTCCCAGGAAGCCTGAACCTGTTCTGGATTTTCGCCTTTGTGCACAGACTGTTCACCCTGTTGGTGGCAACACTACTCCCACACATTGCATGGGGAGTACAAGTTGGAACAATGTGTCAGACAACTGTGGCCCGATACTGGGGATCCTGTCTACCTGGACTTTCAATTCACCTAGGAACTTGGGATTGCAAGATTCATGTACAGCACAACCCATCCTATGCACTATTAACACAGATGTATCACAATAAACACACTAATACACCATACTTGCCTCTGTCGTGATTCCAACGTGGGTGCTGTTATGGGGATGATGAACTGCAAAATTACACTGTGTATGCGAACTGCAACAGCAAGGACAACACAGGCATGTGAGTACAGGCAACGTGACACATATGAGGGAGACACACCACCAGGGGTACACAACACATACACACCTAGGCCATCTGACTCATTGCCTACACTGATGTTGCCAGGGAAGACGGTGCAATGCACAGACACCACACCCATTCCCAGTTGTAGTCAAGTAGCCCACAGGTGCAGTAAGCAAATGGCAGTCAAATGTGTGACCACAGACAACGCACATCACAAAGTGAAGCACAGGTTTATTACACAGTAGCAACATGCCGTAACCACTACAGATGCAAGGTAACCCCACCTGGTAGCGGGCACACAGTCAACAACTGTAGACGGAAGGAAGTCCATGGGTGTGGCGCACATCACCTGTAGGGACACAACAGCTACCAGCCTGGATGTGCAATCACGTCGTCGGTGGACACAGTTGACCAAACGAATCTGAAAGTACCCTGTGAAGGACAGAAATGACACACAGTCAAAAGCAATGCAGTACAGGACAGATCAGCAAAACTCATGCACAATACATGTTACAAGATACCCACCCAGAACCAAGTTAGCATGTCAACACTGTTGGGGAGTACAGCCCACCTGTCACCACACATCGCAACACACATCCTGTCAAGTAGCCCATGGACACACTCCAACAGCACCAGAGCACCACCCACACATCATGCCAACTCACATCATTCACATGACACCTCAGGATACTCACATTCAGCTAAAGAAGTTGGTGATGAGCTGTGTGCGGACATCACCATCACCATCACCATCATCATCATCGTCACTGGCATCGTGGTCCAGGCCAGGATCCTCCACAGGTGGCGGATGTTGGTCATCGTCATCCTGGATAAGAGGCAACTCCTTCCGCACTGCCAGGTTGTGTAGCATGCAGCAGACGATGATAATCTTGCACACTTTCGCAGGGGCATATGGGAGGGACCCTCCGGTCTTGTCCAGGCAGCGGAAGCGGCTCTTCAGGAGACCAAAGGTCCGCTCAATCACTCTCCTGGTCCGACCATGTGCCTCATTGTAGCGCATCTGGGCAGGTGTCACAGGGTTCCTGAGGGGTGTCAGCAACCACGGCATGTTGGGGTATCCCGAGTCACCTACGGACAGACAAGTGCACATCAGCTGACTTGGAAAAGTGGGCAGAATACTACAGATCAGATCACACACAATGGCACAAAGTCAGTACACACCGACAAGCCAGGCACGCTGGTTCTGCATCTGTGCCATCAACCTGGGGATGCGACTACTCCTCATCACAAAGGCATCGTGTGCTGAACCAGGGAAACGGGCACACACGTGTGTGATGGTCATGTCTGCAAGACACACCACCAGTGCATTGACCGAGTGGTAGTGCTTGCGGTTCCTGTAGGCCTGCTCCTGGGCCTGTGGTGGTACCAAAGCCACATGTGTCCCATCAATGGAGCCAATGACATGCGGCATCCTCCCCAGGGCATAAAAGTCACTCTTCACGTCAGTGAGTCGTCGCAGTCTAGGGAAATAGATGTACCGGTTCAGGAAGAGCAACATTGCCGCCAAAACATCGCGGAGCACACGGCTGAACATGGTCTGTGACATCCCACCAGCAGACGCCACAGTATGTTGGAAGGTACCGGTGGCAAAGAAGTGTAGGGCTGCCATCACCTTCACCTTGGGGGTCAGCGCTGTAGGATACGGCCGGCCAGGCTGCAAATGTGGGGACAACTGCACTGCCAAATCCTCAATCAGCTGCCTGGTGAAGCGGTACCGTCGGATGCTGTCCCGTTCCACCATCGTTGCCAGGTCTGGGAATGGCCGATGGACAGCAGGAGCCCTGCAGTGCAGAGGAGAAGTAAGCAAGATCGTCAGTCACCCCACATATGCGGCATTGAACACACTCAAGATCCCAACATACATCATCATGAGGCACAACTACATGAAGTGTGCAGTACCGGAACGACATGTATGGTACATACATGGCCAACATCTGTCAACACGGTCCTACAGGTGGCATCAATTTGTCCCAGGTTGGCCCATTGGATATCATGATGCTGTGTCACAGTCACCCCCCACAGTGACATGTGAGGACAGATGTGCCCCAGGCACCACAGCTCAACGACAGGCACATTCCCAGGGACCCTGTAATGCCACATGGACACTGGCATCACCTGGAGTATCATGTGTACACCACAGCAAAACAAACATGACCCCCACAGGTAGTGGCCACACTTGCCATGGCAGGACAGCCATGGACGTCTGTGACACACACGCACAACATCAGAGTCCATGCACACACAACGTGGATGTGGAGACTGTCTCCCATTGTGCACATGAAATCAGAGACATTGTAAACACTACATGCACAAAGACTGTGGAGGGCCATCACTATTGTGCCACTGGGACACCCTGGCTCAAACATACCGTCCCACATGGGACTCACGGGGTATGTGACATGACATACACAAACACCACTGTGAAATGTGACCATGACACATGCACAGATATGAACAGTTGCACATCACAGTGGTCACGTACACGTAACACCCAGGATCCTGTCCCCATGAACACGTGCACAGCCTGGGGGTGGCTGCCCACAGGTGACACCCACAGGACAACATGTACACCAACATACACACAATAGGAAATGCAGCCTTACATGCCTTATGATAAGGTTTGGACAGGCTGTCGTGATGTAGGTGTGCCCCTCACTCCCTGGGAGCTATCTGTGGCTGGCATATGTCCATCTGAGACAGGCATGCTGACCTATGCCAGTCACATATACAGTGATGCGTTGAACCGCAATGGACCGATCGGTGCCTCCGGCCGGCCCATTGCTTTCAATGTGTGCGGGTACGCGTTGTACCCCTGTGCGCGTTGAACTGCAATGGACCGATCGGTGCCTCCGGCCGGCCCATTGCTTTCAATGTGTGCGGGTACGCGTTGTACCCCTGTGCGCGTTGAACTGCAATGGACCGATCGGTGCCTCCGGCCGGCCCATTGCTTTCAATGTGTGCGGGTACGCGTTGTACCCCTGTGCGCGTTGAACTGCAATGGACCGATCGGTGCCTCCGGCCGGCCCATTGCTTTCAATGTGTGCGGGTACGCGTTGTACCCCTGTGCGCGTTGAACTGCAATGGACCGATCGGTGCCTCCGGCCGGCCCATTGCATTCAATGTGTGCGGGTACGCGTTGTACCCCTGTGCGCGTTGAACTGCAATGGACCGATCGGTGCCTCCGGCCGGCCCATTGCTTTCAATGTGTGCGGGTACGCGTTGTACCCCTGTGCGCGTTGAACTGCAATGGACCGATCGGTGCCTCCGGCCGGCCCATTGCATTCAATGTGTGCGGGTACGCGTTGTACCCCTGTGCGCGTTGTACCGCAATGGACCGATCGGTGCGCACCCATTGACAATGGGCTTGCCTGGCAACGGACGCGTTTTCGAATTTCGAACGAGTCGGTTGCTGGAAAATCAGTTGGTCACCCACAACAATGTTGCAAAATCATGTATGTCATGAAGTTGAAGTTTTGAAGGATGCTGTGGGCGTGTTTTGGTGCTGCTATTCCATGGATTGGCCAGATTCAGAAGATGCAAACGACTTGGACCTATCACTTTGGACACAAGGGACAGTATCTGCCTCTCCAGCACATATATATTGCTGCCTGTTCCCCTGAGAGCCCACTTGCCTGCACTACATGCTCCAGGACGACATCTGCCACTGCACTGCTGCTGTCTCTGCCCCTCTGGACCCTGCAATGGCACGTACTGTGGAGAGAGCCCCAGCCTTCAGCCTTGAGGAGAACCAGGCCCTGCTGGACAGCCTACTTCCACAGTACAGCAAGCTGTATGGGACACCAGGGGAGCAGGTGAGTGTTCTGTGCACTGCCTTTCTGAATGTGCATTTTGTCTGACTAGCAAGGCTGAGAGTCAGCACGCCACTGGCTAGCAGGCTCACTGAGTAGTTGTCACCCCCCATAGTGTGTGGTGACTTGCACTGGACAGGTATGGTGCAGTGACAGTGCTTCTGAACAGGGTTTTACTCCCCATGCAATGATACCATGTAGTGACTTCTGGAAAACTGTCCATGGGCAGCCGTGCACTGCCTGTGTACACCATGTGCCCCTGTGATTGCGACATGTATATGCAACTGTGTCATGCACGGATATGTTGCATGTGTAGTAATGGCCTTATCACTTTGTCATCCTGACAGGCTTCTGCCCATCGGAAGCATGAGATATGGAAGGACATCGTCCGGGCTGTCCGGTCCGTGGGGGTCTACAAGCGCCGGATCCGCAACTGCCAAAAGAGGTGGCAGGACCTTCGGGGCTGGACCCGGAGGATTGCACGGGTCCAGCTGAAGCTGTCGCCTCCTCGCAGGAGGGGCGGAACACGGACCCTGACCCCCACATGCTCAGGATCCTGGCGGTGGTCTTTCCAGACCTGGATGGGCAGCTGAAGGCCAGAGAGCAGCAAGGAGGGGGTGAGTCAAAGACTGCACTGTGTACTCTGTCTAACATGCTATGTGCCCTCCTCGGGCCTGGTTAAACTGCCACAGTACAGCAGTCATGTTGTCCAGGAGCCATGTCCCTCTATTGTGCACTGCCCACTCCTCATCTGATACCCAGGTGTGGCCCTTACATGCAGGGAATTCTGTCACTTAGGACTGTGTCCTTGCAGTTTGCTTGACTCAAGGTGGGAGACAGCATCTGTTTCCCTGACTCTGTGGTGGGCATCATGGGTGGGTCCATTGCTTACACAATGCCTGTATTCTGACATGTATTCAGCGTGTTACTTTGATCTGTGGTCCAATTGCTGAGCTGATCCACCACATGTGGCTGGGGTACCTGGCACACACCCATGCTGCGGGTGGGAACAATGTTTGGGCCCCAGGAGTATGTATATGACGTGTGTCACACATACTTAGCCAGCTGCCTACAGTCCAGGGCTCATCCCTCATTCATGTGGGGCTGGACAGTCATGCCTACTCCAGGCCATACAATACACTCTGTACTCCCACTCCCGTGTATCAGCGGACACATTGTGCACAGTGATTTGACCCCTCAGGTGTCTGCCTCTGTGTCAGTGTGCTGTAGATTAGTCGCCAGGACTGCTGTGGAGTTTCTTGGTAGGGGCTCAGCATGCCACTGGAGATGTGACCATAGGAGACGATACTTGTGTGACACATAGGTGTCTGATCAGCTGCCCATGCAGACTGGGGCATGTAAATGTGAAGTTCAGGCAGCTGTTCCCCATGCATAGCAGAGTGTGAGGGGCTCAGGTTCAGAGGGTAGTGTCACAGGTCTCCCATATGTCCAATAGGTATGACCTGGACAGATGAGGGTTAAGAGGATGTGTTGTGGGGGGATGTACATGTGCACTTGTGCAGCTCCTGGACTTGCATTCCCCATGACCTACTATTGTGACACAGTGCAGAGTGTTGTTGTCTGGCTGCAAAGCCATACATCACTGAGACAGTGATGTATGACTTTGCAGGCATGCCTCCGCCATGGCATGTGTCTACTGATTGGTGAGCCTGCAGGGGAGTGACATGTGCTACATGCACACCATAGTGGCGCTGGCTATCAGGACATGGGTGCATCATGGTGTCTGTCGCTGGTATGCATCACATGCATTTCCTATTTGACTCTGGGCATCCCTTTCATCCGGAAACCTGTACTGACTCAGTGGCAAGAGCTGTGATGTGTCCACACCGTGTCCTCTGCACTGTCCAACTACTGTGTACTTGGTGCATGTGTCAACACTGGGGTGTTGCAATCCAACAGACACCAGACAGATGGGTGCAAGGCCATGTGGGATGTGAGTGCCATGCTTGGCATCAGACTGACAATTGACTTCTCCTGTTCAGTTAGGGCACTTTTAGCAATGTACAACTGATGATGCCAGGGCTTGCTCTGTGATGTGCTGTGCTCACAGTGGTGTGTGCGTTATGTGCAGGTGACTGATGTCTGTCTGTATCCCCATTGTTTGCAGATACATCCACGGCCACGGAAGGGGACAGCTCCACGGACCAGGAGGAGCCGGAGAGCCAGACTGGGTCAGCAGCCGAGGAGTGGTCGGAGGGACCCAGTGGCACGGAGGGCGAGGGGAGCCACACCGAGGAGTCCTCAGCAGCATCCACCTCAGCTGAGGACCAGAGCAACTCGGAGGATGACTCCCTTGTGGAGGCGGGTGTCAGCAGCCACCACACCCCAGCTAGTGTTGCTGTCCCCGCCACCACCAGCACCACCACCGCCCTCCCATCGGCTCCCATTCCCCAGGTCCGTGGAGGCTCCCATGTCCGGGAGCGTGTTTCCTTTGGGCCAGGCACCGCACCCCCTGCCCCTGTGTCCCCTGCTGCCCTGAGTGAGGAGTCTGTGTACCTCCTTCGCCAGCTCCATGTAGGGCAGACAGCCATGCTGAGTGTCCTCCATGCGCACACCGCGCTGTTGACTCAGCTGGTGTCGTTCATGGAGGGCATCTCATCGGGCATGTCTGACCTACAGAGGGGCAATAGGTCCATGGACTCCTCCCTGACGGCAGCAGTGTCCCTCCTCAAACGGTCCCTCACCCCTCCTGCCTCTGCTCCATCCACACTCCCCAGCACCTTACCCGTCCCAAGCACACACACACCGGCACAGGCACACACCAGCACACACACATCCAGCACACTGACACACACGCCAATGACAAAACGCACACGCACGCACATTCAGGGGACTGAAGCCAGACTCACAGGGGATGGGGCCCTGGAACACACACACGCATCCACATGCACTGCGCAGTCCTCAGTTCCCTCTCCCTCCAAAGCACCCTCCCTTGCCTCACATGCAACCCCAAAGTCACAGCAGCTCTTCCTCTGTGACCTCGGCCTCTTCCCCACCGATGAAGCTGCTCCAGCATCCCGGGGGAAGAGGAAGCCCACCCACACGGAGCAGAGTGCCCCTCGCCCCCGGACACCCTCCCCCAGGCGCAGACGGACTGAGGCCCCCACCCGCAAGTCCCCCGGAGTGGTAAGAGCAAGACCCCGCCACCGCCCTGCAGCTCAGGCACAAGGTCTCCGTCCTCCATCCCTCAGGCCCCCACTGCACAGGTGCCCCCACCACACCCTGCCCCAGGTTCCCCCACCCACAGATATACCATCCCCAAGATGCTCCGGCCTTCTCCCCCTGCCACTTGCTCTCCCAGCACCACACCCCCGCTGCGCTTGTCTGTGCCACTGATGTGGTGAGGGTGTCCTCCCCCTCTGTCCAACCCACCTTGCCTGTTCCCCATTCTCCTCCCCTGGAGGTAGGCACTGCAGTGGAGTCCACTACCGCCCTGTCTGACTTGGGCACTGCAGTGGCGGACCTGTCCACCCCATCTGCAGGGTCCACTGCAGTTGTGCCGGCACCCACGACATCTGAGTCATGCCCCCCAGTTGTGCCGGCACACACCATGTCAGACACCTCCACTGCAGTTGTCAGTGGCTCTCCAGCACCCACCACCCCTTCCCTGACTCCCCCTGGTGAGCCCTGATCCTGTCCCTGCGGTGCCTGGCCTGCCCCCCGGTTGCCCCTCCTAGTGGATTGTCCCTGGTTTTGTGCAGGCATGCGTAGGGTGACATCTGCCAGTGTCACCCTGTTTGAACTTTGACAATGGACTGGCCATTGGCCTTTGCTCTAATTTCTTCTGGACGTCGTTATCAAACAACACATATGCTGAATAAAGCAACTTTCTTTTCTCTAGTGCTCATGTTTCAGATGTACATGTTGTTGGTGCAGCTAACCATGCCCTTGCTGCAGTGATGGTGATATCTGGTATCATGATTATGAAGTGTTACTGTGCAGGAACCCATGTGGTACAGGGGGAATGTGTCCTATCATGTGGTGTATCCATGTCATCAATAGCAGCATCTGAGGGTGTCATGTGTTCAGTATTTGGCAATGGGTTTCCTACTTACATTGGCAATTTCTTATCTGTGGCTTCCACCCCTGCACATCTGTTGTGCCTGCCATCGTTGCATTTGTCTACTTCCCTGACCGTGTTGCCATCTCCAGTGGACATGCAGGTTTGGGCATCAATGGGGAGGGACTCATCCGTGTAGTCAGTGCAACATTGCTATACAAGTGTGTTGGATCTGTGCTGATGATTCCGTTGGCACATCCATGACCAGGCTGATGTGATGGGAGCCCTCATTTGGTGCTAATTGTTGATTGTGTGACCAAGTGCTCAGCTGACATGATGGGGCCCTACTGAGGCAACATATGGCACAGCTTTCCTCACACAGGAGTGGAGTCCCCTCATGGCAGTGTGTACACGTGTGACATTGCCTGCGCCCAAGGTGTGTGTTGTATGTGCATGTCTGTGTGTTCACTTTCATTCATCTGCGCATGCTGTGATCCCTAGTGTTGTACCTGTTTGTGATGCTTGCTGACTTGAGCTATGTTCCCCCAAATTCTTCTCCCTGTGTTCTCTGTGATGTGGGTGCATGGCACATTACTGGTCATCAGGGTGTCACCCATAGGTGTGTTTGCTGTCAGGGCTGAGTTTGTGTGCAGACGCAGATGGGTCACAGTCAGGTTTCCCCTTGGCACTTGTTGTTTGCCCCTGTCATGTGATTTCCAGTTTGTGTTATCTTTCAGTGATTGTGACACGTTGTGTGTGTGACTGCTGGCACTCCTCAGGGTCCGGGCTGCAATGTTGGTTGTTGTCTATGTGTGTTCTTTGTGGGTGACCTTGGCTTCTTCATTGGTGTGTGACTGTGGCTGGGATCCCATTGGTCGGTGTGGTATTGCCGTCATGTCCATGTACAGCGTAGTGTGCAGTGTGTCAGACATTCAGGAGTCTTGTTGAGTGTCCATGTGTGATGTGTTTCTACACCTTGGTTCCCACCCACCACCCTGGAATAGTCATGGGTGCATGTGCAATGTCACCAGTGCATGTGTACTTCACTGCTGCACATTGTTGGAGGTCGAGGGGTGTGGTGTTGAGTGTGTGCAGATGAGAGTTGTTGCACGGCTAGGCCCCTGCCTCCATGTTGGCCTTGGCTTACTGGCCATGCTGATTGATTTGTGCTTGTGTAGGTGTGATGGTAGTTTGTTGCTCAGGACACCTGACTGTGGTTCACAGTGTGAACGACATTTAGCTTTGTCATCACAGTGGTATTTTTATTCAGCCCAGGGTCACCACATTGTGGGGGCCCTGGGGGTGGTGCTGTGGTGTGTCTGTGACTTGCTGTGTCAGTTGTTGTTCCTACGTGCCTGTGTGACATGTGTGTTTTGTGCTCCCTCTCACCTGACAATGCCTGCTTGCCCACATAGGGGATTTGGATCCATGAGTTACCTTAGTGTGGCAGTGTATGCACATCTGTATGATTGGTATTCAGCTCTCCTCATGTGTTGTGTGGTTGCCTGGGGACACTGGCACCCCCACCCCTCACCTGCTGTGTATGATGACAGTGTTGGTCTGCCTGTTTGTGTTTGTGCATCTGCACCACTGCATTGGCATATCTTGGGTGTGCCATTGGCTGTATGTTGTTTGGTGTGTTTCCCCTGCTGTCCCTGGGACTCATAGGTCATCGGTCAGCACAGTGATCATGGTTTGTGTGTCCCATTGCTGCCATGGTATGGTATCTGTTCACCTCACATCTGCTGTCTCCACAGGGTATCTGCATTTGTGTGCCCATTGGTGCAAATATGTGGTTCTGCATTCTGATGGTCACTTCTGTCATTGTGTCATTGATGACTGTTGACGGTCTCAGCCCCCATGGGTGTTGTTTGTCTGCACATGGCCAAAGGAATGTTTCATTTGCACTGCAGTATTTGGCTCCCCCAATTTATGTTGCAATGGGACACATACACTACTTTGCCACGGATGAGTTTTTGGTTCTGTGACCAGGAATGATCCATGCAGTTTGGCAGTTGCAGCTCTTTCTTTGTCAACAATTACCTTTTGGTCACTGTGATGATGAGGGTGTAGACCCCATTGCCACAATGGTCAAAATGTGCTTCAGCTATGGACCCCACACTTGCCTTTTGGTCACTGTGATGATGGGGGTTTAGACCCCATTGCCACAATGGTCAAAATGTGCTTCAGCTATGGACCCCACACTTGCCTTTTGGTCACTGTGATGATGGGGGTTTAGACCCCATTGCCACAATGGTCAAAATGTGCTTCAGCTATGGACCCCACACTTACCTTTTGGTCACTGTGATGATGGGGGTTTAGGCCCCATTGCCACAATGGTCATGGGCTGCTTGCATTGTGGGTGCCACACACATATATGTGTGGCACATGTGCTAGGGGGTCACATTGTATGTTGAAAGTCATGTTCGGTGTTGTAGGCATTTGACACAGCCTACACACGCTTGTCATGGTGGTGGGGGGATGTCTTAATCTTGCATTCCCTAGGTTGTGGTGTGCTTGTTGTGTCATGCATTGTCCATCCTATGAGTGGGGGTGGTAGTAGTGGTAGGCATCCAGCCCCCCTGGCTAAGGGTGGTAGTAGTGGTAGGCATCCAGCCCCCCTGGCTAAGGGTGGTAGTAGTGGTGGGCATCCTGCCCCCCTGGCTAAGGGTGGTAGTAGTGGTGGGCATCCTGCCCCCCTGGCTAAGGGTGGTAGTAGTGGTAGGCATCCTGCCCCCCCTGGGTGAGGGTGGTAGTAGTGGTGGGCATCCAGCCCCCCTGGCTAAGGGTGGTAGTAGTGGTAGGCATCCTGGCCCCCCTGGGTGAGGGTGGTAGTAGTGGTAGGCATCCAGTCCCCCTGGCTAAGGGTGGTAGTAGTGGTAGGCATTCAGCCCCCCTGGCTAAGGGTGGTAGTAGTGGTGGGCATCCTGCCCCCTGGCTAAGGGTGGTAGTAGTGGTAGGCATCCTGCCCCCCTGGCTAAGGGTGGTAGTAGTGGTAGGCATCCTGCTCCCCTGGCTAAGGGTGGTAGTAGTGGTAGGCATCCTGCCCCCCGTGGGTGAGGGTGGTAGTAGTGGTGGGCATCCTGCCCCCCTGGCTAAGGGTGGTAGTAGTGGTAGGCATCCTGCCCCCCTGGCTAAGGGTGGTAGTAGTGGTGGGCATCCTGCCCCCCTGGCTAAGGGTGGTAGTAGTGGTAGGCATCCTGCCCCCCGTGGGTGAGGGTGGTAGTAGTGGTGGGCATCCTGCCCCCCTGGCCAAGGGTGGTAGTAGTGGTGGGCATCCTGCCCCCCTGGCTAAGGGTGGTAGTAGTGGTAGGCATCCTGCCCCCCGTGGGTGAGGGTGGTAGTAGTGGTGGGCATCCTGCCCCCCTGGCTAAGGGTGGTAGTAGTGGTAGGCATCCTGCCCCCCTGGGTGAGGGTGGTAGTAGTGGTAGGCATCCAGCCCCCTGGCTAAGGGTGGTAGTAGTGGTAGGCATCCTGGCCCCCTGGGTGAGGGTGGTAGTAGTGGTAGGCATCCAGCCCCCTGGCTAAGGGTGGTAGTAGTGGTAGGCATTCAGCCCCCCTGGCTAAGGGTGGTAGTAGTGGTGGGCATCCTGCCCCCTGGCTAAGGGTGGTAGTAGTGGTAGGCATCCTGCCCCCTGGCTAAGGGTGGTAGTAGTGGTAGGCATCCTGCCCCCTGGCTAAGGGTGGTAGTAGTGGTAGGCATCCTGCCCCCCTGGGTGAGGGTGGTAGTAGTGGTAGGCATCCAGCCCCCCTGGCTAAGGGTGGTAGTAGTGGTAGGCATCCTGGCCCCCTGGGTGAGGGTGGTAGTAGTGGTAGGCATCCAGCCCCCCCTGGCTAAGGGTGGTAGTAGTGGTAGGCATTCAGCCCCCCCTGGCTAAGGGTGGTAGTAGTGGTGGGCATCCTGCCCCCCTGGCTAAGGGTGGTAGTAGTGGTAGGCATCCTGCCCCCCTGGCTAAGGGTGGTAGTAGTGGTAGGCATCCTGCCCCCCGTGGGTGAGGGTGGTAGTAGTGGTGGGCATCCTGCCCCCCTGGCTAAGGGTGGTAGTAGTGGTAGGCATCCTGCCCCCCTGGGTGAGGGTGGTAGTAGTGGTAGGCATCCAGCCCCCCTGGCTAAGGGTGGTAGTAGTGGTAGGCATCCAGCCCCCCTGGCTAAGGGTGGTAGTAGTGGTGGGCATCCTGCCCCCCTGGCTAAGGGTGGTAGTAGTGGTAGGCATCCTGCCCCCTGGCTAAGGGTGGTAGTAGTGGTAGGCATCCTGCCCCCTGGCTAAGGGTGGTAGTAGTGGTAGGCATCCTGCCCCCCGTGGGTGAGGGTGGTAGTAGTGGTAGGCATCCAGCCCCCTGGCTAAGGGTGGTAGTAGTGGTAGGCATCCTGGCCCCCTGGGTGAGGGTGGTAGTAGTGGTAGGCATCCAGCCCCCCTGGCTAAGGGTGGTAGTAGTGGTAGGCATTCAGCCACCCCTGGCTAAGGGTGGTAGTAGTGGTGGGCATCCTGCCCCCTGGCTAAGGGTGGTAGTAGTGGTAGGCATCCTGCCCCCTGGCTAAGGGTGGTAGTAGTGGTAGGCATCCTGCCCCCTGGCTAAGGGTGGTAGTAGTGGTAGGCATCCTGCCCCCCGTGGGTGAGGGTGGTAGTAGTGGTGGGCATCCTGCCCCCTGGCTAAGGGTGGTAGTAGTAGTAGGC
The DNA here is from genome assembly GCA_963921515.1 of Calotriton arnoldi. Lineage (NCBI taxonomy): Eukaryota > Metazoa > Chordata > Amphibia > Caudata > Salamandridae > Calotriton > Calotriton arnoldi. The sequence goes on along the minus strand of CAWUFW010006777.1, from coordinate 792,314 downwards.
ATCCTGCCCCCCTGGCTAAGGGTGGTAGTAGTGGTGGGCATCCTGCCCCCTGGCTAAGGGTGGTAGTAGTGGTAGGCATCCTGCCCCCGTGGGTGAGGGTGGTAGTAGTGGTGGGCATCCTGCCCCCTGGCTAAGGGTGGTAGTAGTGGTGGGCATCCTGCCCCCTGGCTAAGGGTGGTAGTAGTGGTAGGCATCCTGCCCCCCGTGGGTGAGGGTGGTAGTAGTGGTGGGCATCCTGCCCCCCTGGCTAAGGGTGGTAGTAGTGGTAGGCATCCAGCCCCCCCTGGGTGAGGGTGGTAGTAGTGGTAGGCATCCTGCCACCCGTGGGTGAGGGTGGTAGTAGTGGTAGGCATCCTGCCCCCCGTGGGTGAGGGTGGTAGTAGTGGTGGGCATCCTGCCCCCTGGCTAAGGGTGGTAGTAGTGGTAGGCATCCTGCCCCCTGGCTAAGGGTGGTAGTAGTGGTAGGCATCCAGCCCCCTCTGGGTTGGGGTGGTGGCGCGCATTCAGGCCCCTGTGTGCATATGTGGCATTGGTGATGGGCATCCCGCCCCTATGGTGCTGCTGTTGCTGGTGTAAGTATATTCAGATTCCCCGTGTATGTGTGTGATGTGTCGTGTACGTGTTGTATGTGTTTTGTGGTTGGTGTCTGACTTACCTTCTGCGCCGTACGCGTCCGTGCCTGTTCCGGTAGTAGATGTAGAATATTGGTATGATCGGGACGAAGGGATTCATGGTTGGTTCGTGTCGTTCGTCCTTCTCGTTGCTTCGCGTCGTCCTCGTCGCTTCGCTTCGTCCTCATCGCTTCGCGTCGTCCTCGTCGGTGCCGTGTTCGTCTCGTAGCCGTGGATCGTGTTGTGGCGCGATTTGGAGCTTATGTGCGCCTCTCCCGGATGCTTTGACGTGCCGTGCGTAGCGACGGGTTTGGCGCGTACGGGAAGCGCATCGTACTTGTCCGGCCGGACGGGGCTGCATTTTCCCTTCCGTGCGACTCGATTCGGCGTTTCCGGATTCGCCTCGGTCGGAGAACAGGACCTGGTTTGGGTGAGTACGGCTCGGCCGGAATTTTTGCTGTTGTGCGCATCGTACTTGCTCGTTCGGTGTGCTGTACGGATCGGTCGGGAAACTGGCTTTCGCATGGCTTTTTTCCCAACCGAATGGTATTGGGTGCGCCTCCGACCGAGATCGGAATCGGCCCCATAGTGTTTTTGAATAAAAACAAATTATTGTCAAGACAAAAGATTAGCATGTCCATTAACATTTTGTTGTGTTCTACAAACTTTAGAGTTCTGTTTGCCAAGAAATATTCCACCGCCTTTAATCCATCTTGATTTCTAATGCAGGTATATAATGAGGTAACATCAAGAGTAATTAAAAGAAACCCCTTTTGCCACTGTATATCTTTGATTTTCCTAATAAAGTCGCTAGTGTCTTGCACATACGATTGTAAATTTCGGACATGCTCCTGCAAAAAATAATCAATGTACCTTGATATATTTTCAAATGGCCCATCACAAGCAGATATAATAGGTCTTCCTGGGGGTTTGTTAATATCCTTGTGTATTTTTGGAATAAAATATATTGAAGGTATTGTGAGATTTTCCTTCTTCAAATATTTATATTCCTCCAGGCTAAGAAGACCTTTGCTTTTCCATGCCAACAACTTTGCATGAAACAAATCTTGCGTGGTTTTGAACCTTTGTAACGTGCTCTTACGATAACAATCTATGGGGCATATTAGCAAGACCCACGTTAAAATTATCGCCGTTTTAGCCGCAGGAAACTGCCGCTAAAACGGCGATAATGGGCTTGCTAATATGCGTTATGGAATTCCAATAGAAGCCCAGGTTAGATGTCCTGCACATCTAACCTGGGCTTCTATTGGAATTCTATAACGCATATTAGCAAGCCCATTATCGCCGTTTAGCGCCAGTTTCCTGCCGCTAAAACGGCGATAATTTTAACGTGGGTCTTGCTAATATGCCCCTATGTTATTTAATTGAGACTGTGCTTCACTGAGATAATCCTGCAATGGCCAAAGAACAATGTTCCCTCCTTTGTCTGAGTTCCTTATTACCACATTTTTCTCCTTCTTTAATTTAGTTATAAGTTGATCATACTTTCTCTCTTCATTTGATACCTTCCTTTTGTTTTTGTTGACATTCCCATACAGCTTTTTAACCTGGCTTATCACTTGGTCATTGAATACATCCAGGGCATCTCTGGGCATCATAGGATAAAATTTGCTTTTTGCTTTAAATGGTGTGTCTGGTCTTGCACTCACATCAATTTCCTCAGCATTGCCCCCCAATGTACTTGTGTTATCATCAGTGCCTAGTTCGTTATTGTCCATCTCCTGCAACTCTCTCAGTAATTCATAGTCTGCCACTGTTAGATTTGAAACCCCAGCTGTATCCTTTGTGGGTGGTCTATGTCCCACTTGTTTTTGCTGGGTTCTGAGTTGGTGATACTTCATCAATTTGAGTTTTCTTATAAACATGTAAATGTCTGCCCGAGTTTTGGTATAATTAAAATTTGACTCTTTGCAAAAAGATAAACCCAAACTTAGTAATTGTTTTTCCGCCTCCGATAGATCTATACCAGCCAGATTAATAATAGTTTTCTTATTTGTATCATCCTCTGGCAGTAATGTTGTTTTTGATACTTCTTTTATCTCTTCCAGGTTACACGACCCCGTCCCCGTATGGGACGCTTGTTGTTGTTGGCATTTTCTGGCTGCTTTTCGCCTTGCCTTTCTGGTTTGGGTTCTTCATTTTTGCCGGTCGATTTCTTGGCCGCAATGTTTCTCTCCTGCTTCTCCTTAGATAATCCAACTCTTCCCCCAAAGAGGGTTTTATAGCATTCTTTGGGGTTTGGTCCCTCAGTCCCTCTGTTTCTGACTCGCTCTCCACTGCAGAGCTAAGATCAGATGCTGATGGGATCTCTTCATGTTGTTGGTTAATACCAGATGGATCATGTGTTAACCTTTGTTTATTGGCACTTGCGTTCCTGTAAGTATAAAACTTACGTGCAAAAGTGAAAATTTGCCCGTTAGCATAATCCTCCTTGTCCCGTCTGAATTTGTAGGTTTTTCTATATTTGATTTTGTCCTCCTCTTTCTTAAGCCGATTCATCATTTCTTCATGGAGTTTTATTTTTTGTTGCTGCTGGGAATCAGTTGAAGATTTCATTTCTTCATTGACAGCATCTATTTTACTCTGGAGGTCAGCTCGATCAATCTCTGCATACTTTACTAAAATCTGGACTAGCCGTCTAGATGAGTCCAAATTGGCCTCCGCCCACTCTGCCATCATCTGAGGGTTTGGTGTATCGTAGCTTGGGGCAATCATAATCATTAGCCCCCGGGGTATTCTACCCACGTCGAGGTATCGCTGCAGAGATTTAGCCTCCCACCATTTTGCTTGTTCCTGGCGCATCATTTTCTCTAAATTGCGAAATTTGTCTTTCAAAATTTGTGTTCCTGCACTTGCTGTATCACCGGCACTTATACTTTCGTCACGCTGCATCAGAGGAGAGTCCGAAAACATCTCATCCGCAGCTGACTCTCGATCCCGTAGTGCCGCAGCGGACATTTTTCTCGGTGCACTTGTTACAAACAATGTATTCCGTCAGCTTGCTCACGCTTGCTAAGTGAGTGGTGAGTTCAAACTTGCACGGTTGCACGCCTCCTCACCTGCCTGAAATGCTTATGGATTATTCGTACCTTTTGTTCCAGCGACCCGTGTTGTAGTCTCCCCGTTCAGGTTCACTTCTCCGAGCTTGCTGCCGTTGAGCTCCACTTCACTCAGCCGCTTTTCCTTTTCGGCACGTATCCCTGCAGCAGGGGGCCCTGTACTTTCCGTTGCCGGTGCGCTTTGTGTTTCCGGTTTCCCAGCTGCCCCGAAGCCTCGAGGAGATGCCAGAAAAGCCAGATCCGTGACTTGCCAATTACAGAGCCGCTTGCCTGGAGGGGGTCCACCACACCGGGGAAAGTCAATCCGGCGATAACATGTAAGTTGCTCGTTTATAAAACAATCCTTAAGAATAAAACGAGAGTAGACCCAGATTTTGTGTAATTTCAGTTTATTACACCGAAGAACCAGTCCGCCATGATGCGTTTCGGCAGATCCCTGCCTTGATCACATGACAGCGCTACTGCTTGTGGGATACCTATTTAAAGTGACAGTGTGCACTGGTCATGACAATAGACATAGAAAAAACATTTATGTTGCATTGTTTGTATCCTTGTTAATAATATATGCGTATATACCTATACGTAAATACCTATTTATGCATACACACACATACACATATATGTGTTTGTGTTTATCTATAAGCATATATTTAGATATAGGGCTTGATTTTGAACTTGGTGGAATCGGTCCCACCTGCCAACTTGGTGGTCATTGTATAGACAAAAGACCGCCACAGTCTTGCTGTCACCACCAGGACATCTTGACTACGTCAATGGCAGGATAGGCAAGAGCTGCTGTCGGAGGGCGGACAGTCAGTTGCTCCACTAGGCCAATCATGATGTGCCTTTGGGTCGATGTGTCTGTTGCGGTCAAACCTACACACCTGAGATGGTGGAATGGAACGGATAAAAGGCACTAATTCACCTTTTGTTCCTTTCACACTTCCTGTCTTGCCATGGATCCGACCTGCCAAGTCCTGATGCTGCTGCTTGATGACAAACAAAACCAACACCGTAGTGGATGCAATTGATGGTAAGCCACACTCTTACCTGTTACCCATCGACTTGTCTGTCTACATTTGCACAGAACTTGTGCATTTATAAATCGCTCATACAAGCAATAGCATACTAATGTGCAATGCAGATGTCTGTAATGTTGACGTCTTACAAATTTAAAGAAACACACCTTTATCAACACATTATGGGGCCGATTCCGATTCAGGCTGGAAATCACTCCGACCGAGCCGGACCCGGAGAGATTTCCGACCGAATCAGACTCTAGCAGCCCGACCGAATGAGTACGATGCGTACGCATGCAATCGGACTCGAGTCGGTCGGACTCCCATTGAAGTCAATGGGAGCCGGTCGTACAACGCGTACGCGGGCTCCCATTGACTCAATGGGTGCGAGGCGAACAAGGGCCCCCCCTACAGCTGGTACGCGTCGATGCGACTCGCGCCGTACATGCACAGGTAGGGGGGACCCATGGGTGCGACTCGTGTGGCTACGCGTACAGGGGGGTCCGACACGGACCCCCAAAGTCTGGCTCCGACTGCCCTTTTGAGCCGGACGGCGCGAGTCGGTCGGACTGCTCGAGGCGCGCATCGTACTTGCCCGGCCGGGGAACGTCTCCATTGCGCGGTGCGAGTCGTGTCCGTGCGAGTCGGTCGGAGCGGTTCGGACCCGCGAACGAGTCGGTCGGTGATTTCGTGTGCGCTCGCATCGTACTCGCTCGCCCGGACGCACGTTCGACTCGGTCGGGAAAGAGGGCTCCGAATCGGATCCGGTTAAGCCGAATCCGATTCGGTGACCTACCGGACGAGATCGGAATCGCCCCCTATATGTATGAATTTGGTTCAAGCTGCTTTCCCAAAAATTTACATTTGCACAAAAATAGGATACAACAATAAAAATCTAAAAGTTTCCATACAGGTGGGTCTAAAAAAGGTCAAAAATTCATACATTAAAAACATAAGCAGCACACATCATAGGGATAAGTGCAATATAACATTATATAGATATTGCACTAGACAAGGTGTTACCTTCACGTCAGAATTTAACAGTCACATGAATGTCTGTCACAAATTAGTAGTAATAAACATATACATACATATAACATTTCCCCTTGTCTATTGCAAGTCCTGTACTGTATCCAAAATCAATAGACAAAATTGAAATTTAAAAGTGTCATGCATACGTGCTCATACTGGCCAGTAATCAAAGTGAAACAAACAAACCTGTAGAAACACATTCTCAAAACCTTTACTACATCAAATAGTTGGTGCAAGTGACCAATACTATGATGAATGCCTGGATCTAAATTCAAATGTCGATCACATACAATGTTAAGCAGTGTAAGCGCTTAACAAAGTATACATTAAACAAATCAGTTGTATCACCTGCCATCATGGGAAAGACAAGTAAGTGCTTTACATTTTTACACCGAAACATTGCCAGGAATAAAAAAACTTCTAAAGAAAAATAATGCCAGGACAAACTTGGTGAAACAAAAAAATTGGTATTCATTATACCAATTAGTCTCTTAAGTTTTTAAGCAATTCAAACGTCAGTACATTCCTGCTCTCATAAGTCCTGGGCACGGTTGCACTGTGGCATTCAGCTTGCCTTCTACATAACTGCCTAAGGGGAACTCCTCAGGAAGGGGCATTTAGTGGTCAGAGCAGGCACCTTCAGGATCATACATGGAAGGAGGTGGTTAGGATTTGTGAGGGGTGTCCTTGGGTTTGGAAATGGTACCCTTGAGTTTGGGAGGGGTGTCGTTGGGTTTGGGAGGGGGGTGTGGTTTTGGAAGGGGTGCTCCTGGGTTTTTTAGGGGTGGGTTGGGATTTACAAGGGGTGGATGACCGTTTGGCTGGGGTAGACTGGAATGTGAAAGGGGTGGTTTGGGATATGAGAGGGGGTAGGGCAAGGGAAAAACTCAGATCCTCCATGGGAAATTTGGTAGGCTGTTGGGGAGGATGGCTGAGGTTTGGGAGGTAGAGGGAGTGGCACTGTCTGATGTGCATGTGTGTGTTGAGGGTGCAGGTGCCTGTGGGTCTGGTGTATGTTGTGCTTGTTTTGGTATATCTTGTGTTATAGGTGCCTGTGGTTTGTGTGCTTGTGAGCGTCTGGGTTTTTAGGGTGTGAATTCTAAGCTACTTGTGTCTGTATATGCGTGTGCTGTGGAGGTCCTGGGTGTGGTAATGGTGCATGTGGAGGGTGTGGTGCAAGTGTGTGTAGTGGTGAGCGTGCTTCCTGTTGATGTGCTGTTGGTGGGTGTGGTGCATGTGTATGTGTTGGTGTTTGTGCTTTCTGTTGGTGTGCTGGTGGTGGGTGTGGAGCATGTATGTGTGCTTTCTGTCAGTGTGCTGGTGGTGGGTATGAAATATGTGTGTGTGGTGGTGGGTGTACTTTCTGTCAGTGTGCTGGTGGTAGGTGTGGTGCATGTGTGTATGGTGGTGGATCTGCTATCTGTATGTTTGGATGAGCAGTTGAGTTTTTTTGTGATGTTTCTGTTTGTTTGTGCTGCTTGTGTCTCTTTGAGTGGGTGCATGAAAATATGTGAGTGTGCTTTGGACAGGGCTGTGAATAGGGAATTGGGATAAGGATGGGGAAGGGGAGGGAGGTAGGGCAGAAGGTTGGGATGGCTGGGAGGCGGCGGTGAATGAGGAGGCCAGAGTTTGAAATGACCACTGTAGAACAGCCATACCACTGTTAATGCCTTTAGGTAAGCTACCATTTCTTGCATATGGCAGCTAAGCACCTGGATGGCATTCAGAAGGGCAATCTGGGCAGACTGGGGCAGGGGTGTAGGTGCCTGCAGAAAAGAAGATCACAGTTTTTTTTTAGCAGACCTGGGTGTGCCAACTGGGGTGGAGAAAGAGGGAGGATGAAGATGTTCCTCTGGGTGGCGGACAAGGATGAAGGTGAAGCTTGAGCAGTAGGGTCCACCACCACTAGGGAATTCTCACTGAAGGAGGCCTCTGAAGAAGATATAGTGTCACTGGTGACCTCTGTTGTACTCCCCTCACCCTCTGGGCCACTGTGTCCCTCGGTATTGGTAACAGAACCACTGTGGACAGATGCTTCCCCGCCTACGTCGGCACCTTGCCCTTCACCTACCTTGGTTGATGCTGAAATGACATATACAACAGTGTTTTTGTATCAGTGTAAACAGAACAGATCATTAACATTCACCACAAAATAATTACCAAGTTGTCACATTTCACCTGCTTCGAAGCCTCTAAAACTTTGTTTGTACATTAACATAAGTGCTTGCATGTCGGAAACATTTTAAGAAAACACTTGGTCACAGTGATGCCATTCCCCACAATAGCTCCTATATCATATATGATCTTGCCTCTTATCCATTATTATGTCTCTTCAGGCACTGTTACACACCTCAGAATGGTCGACCTTTGTTGTACAGATTAGTGAACTAATGTAACCAGAAAAGCATATGCACCAACAATTGTGTGGAATTGAGAATCTTTCTGATGTAAGCTGTGATGCTGTAGAATGGCATCACAGGGAAGGTTCTAGGAATGGTCAGTATTTTGCAACCTGCTGGAGGCTGTTGATGTCTATTGAACTCTTCAATAAACTACAAGCTACTTGGAACCGGATGTGTCCTATATTACTACAAAATTTGGCGACGAGTTGGTCCTGCGCAGAGGGCAGGAAGAAAATACAGCCTTCGCCTCTGGAACACCGCTATATTTGAATTAGCGCTATTGAGAAGTATCTTCATTCTATTGAGAACCACAACCAACGAACTGTGAGTTAAACGCTTTATTTTTGGATCGTCGGCACACGCTGCTTATTTCTTTAATTGGTGTTAACTTAAAGTAAATAATTTGGGAGCCGATCGTAACGTTAAGCTCCCAGCGTATGAACTGCTGCGTTCCTTACTAACTCGTTCGCGGGCAGCCTTTCATTGCCTCGCGGCCTGCCATCTGTTTCAACATGTGGCATGTTTCCTAGCAACTGTGTACGCTGTGTACGCGTGCAGCTTTTCGCTGTCGCACTGCATTTATAAGCAACTAAAGGCGATTGAGGATGCTCCCCACCCTATCAATAAGGAACAGTTAAAGACGTTTTTAGGGCTTGCTGAGTACTCTCGAAATTTGTACCCAAATTTGCAGATGTGGTGGAACCTATGAGAGTTCTTCTAAAAAAAGGAAGTGTCTTTGAGTGGGATCCTGCGTGTGAAAGTGCATTTGCAAGTGTGAAACTATTTCTTGCCCATGCTCCATCTCTAGGGCACTTTGAACCTAACAGAAAATCCATAGTGATTACTGATGCTAGCAATGTTGGGTTTGGGGCGGTTTTAATGCAAATGTCTGAAGAAGGTGAAAGAATCATTGGGTTTGCGTCATGTAGATTACAAGGTGCAGAACGATTTTATTCTGCCATAGAAAAAGAAGCCTTAGCTTGTTGCTGGGGAATGACTAATTTTAGGTATTATTTGTGGGGTTTGCCATTCGTTGTGAAGACGGATCATAAACCCCTTATTCATATTTTCAAATGTGGTCGAGGTCTAGGTGGTGGTGTGACTCCTCGTATTTCTAGGTGGCTTTTGTCTGTAATGGAGTACAATTTTGTGGTTGAATATGTCCGTGGAAATAAGAATATTATTGCGGACTATTTGTCTAGGATGCCAGTGGAAGATGATTCATGTATGCAAATCATGGAGGATCAGGTGGTTTGTGTTGATGGTGAGTTTGCAATCAGACAAGAAGAATGGAAAGAAGCTGTTGACAATGATAAGGAATATTAGGCACTTGTGGAACTCATTGTAGGTTATTGGAAGGATCTCAGGCAGTTTGATGAGGTGGTAAAACAGTATTTGATGGTGAAAGATGAGCTTAGCGTCCAAGGAGATAAGGTTTTGAGAAGGGATCGTATTGTTCCTCCTGGTTTGTTGAGAGCAAGGTTGTTAAAGATTGTCCACGAGGGGCACTTGGGAAGGAGTTTAACAAAGAGGAGGTTGAGGCAATCTTTTTGGTGGCCAGGGATGGATAGGAGATGTGGAGGATTTAGTGCGGGATTGCCATGCATGTTGTAATAGCGATAAAGTGGAAGTAATTAGGCAACCTCCTTTGAGATGCGTGGAATTGCCTGTGAGACAGTGGGATAAATTGGCCATGGATGTGTTGGGACCTATAGACAAGTTGGGCAGTAGTCATCGCTTTCTGGTTGTGTTGGTGGACTACCACAGTAAATGGTTCACATGTAAATCCATGGCACAGGTCACTACTGGTAATCTTGTGAAGTTTCTTAAAGAAGTGTTTCTTGAAGAAGAAGTACTTAGAGTTCTCGTGACTGATAATGGAATTCCGTTGACTTCCTCAGAAATGGCAAATTTTCTTACCAAACTTGGAATCAGACATGACAAGGTGGCTTTGTTTCGACCGCAAGCAAATGGGCTTGTAGAAAGGGTGAATCGTATTGTTATGGAAAGTATTCAGCTCTCTCTGGCGAATGGTTTGCCATGGAAGGAGGAGTTACAGAAAATGATGTGGGCTCATAGGGTGACGCCCCATTCAGTCACAGGTGTTTCTCATTTTATTGCATTAAAAGGTAGGGAGCCTGCCACAAAGGAATCTCCGATGTGGCTACATGGGAAGAATCAGGTGTGGGTTGATCATGAGGAAATGAGATCGAGAGTTTATGATAGTCAATGGCGCAACAAAGTTAATTATGACAATCGTAAGAAGGTGAAGGATTTAGATATTGTATGTGGTGATTGGGTTGTGAGGAAGGGTGAGAGCAAGTTTTCCCAACCCCATAAAGTTGTACAAGTTAAGGGGTCGGTAGCTCAGTTGGATGATGGGAGAAAATTGAGCTTTGGAGATCTATGTAAAATATCTCACACAAGAGGTGTATAGTGTATTGCTTTTCTAATATGTTGTTATATTGTTGCATTGTATTTTAACTGTCAAATTGTTTCTTATTTATGATATTATAGGGGGGAGATGTGTGGAATTGAGAATCTTTCTGATATAAGCTATGATGCTGTAGAATGGCATCACAGGAAAGGTTCTAGGAATGGTCAGTATTTTGTAACCTGCTGGAGGCTGTTGATGTCTATTGAACTCTTCAATAAACTACAAATTACTTGGAACTGGATGTGTCCTATATTACTACAAAATTCCTAAGTACTGGGTGTTCACTAGGTACTAAAATCTTCATACTTGTCATCATCAATAAACCAAATATGACACAATGTCTGACAACATATACTGCAATGCCGCACCAATATTGACTTAAACTGAAAGCAGGTTACCATTGTTTGGACATTTCATGATGGTTACACTCACTTCAAGTCAGTAAAGTATATTTTACAAGTGTCAATATTGATATATGAATCCTCTCCTGAGTAGCTTAGCAATGTATCACATACTATCTACATATCTATTCTGTTGAAAATAGCCTGAAAGCAATATTTAGGGGGATTGACAAATTGCTATTACAACATAATGTCATGCATAGCCATTTTAACATTTCTAATACACCTCAGTACAGAGCAAAAGCATCTTCATATTTGACTCCTAAATATCTATGGTATTTGAACTTTGTATCTTTGTGAAATGGTTTCACTAAACATGCTGGTTTTCACTGTGTTTAAAATGTTGAAAAACATCACACTAATCATTACATACAGTTAATCATATATGATATTTACTCTAAAGATTGAAATGTGAATCACAATATGCAACATAGTAAATTTGCCTAATGAGTCATGAGTTTGGCCTGAATCTGAGTTTTTCTGATGAGATACTGATACATATATGTGATGGGTCATTCCATCTTCCAAAATGCCTTCAAGTGTCCTATTTTACACCATCATTGATAGTTCATTTGGACATGACAAAGGACATTGAGGAATGGTTTGGGCTATTTGGTACTCTGTCGCCATTGTGTACACATTCCTGTCTGTGTTTGTGAAGTAGTAAGACATCATGCTAATCTGTCACTGTTTAACATGCATGAAACAGTATTTCTGATGCAGAACACATTTTGGATATGTCTTTATATTCATATGTAGTCATCAATTCTTTAGTCACCAGTCATGTTGGATCACATGCTCACTCTGGTTTGTGTAGAATCCCAACTTACCAAATGACGGCTGGTACATCCACTGTATCATAAGTGCCTAGTATGCTATGTCATCTGTAATAGATCTAACATGACATCATCCACAACAGGGAAGGAGCCTCACACCTGGCATGATGAAGACCAGTTGCCTGTTTGTTACAACTGTCAATCAATCAATCAATCAATCAATCAGGGATTTGTTAAAGCGCGACTACTCACCCGTAAGGGTCTCAAGGAGCTAGGGGTGGGGGGGTGCAGGTTCCATTTCATCTAGGAGGGGGTCTGTAGAAGAGCCAGGTTTTGAGGTTTCTTGGGAAGATGGGGAGCAATGTGGTCTGTCTGAGGTGGAGCGGAAGGGCGTTCCATGCTTTGGCCACGAGGAAGGAGAAGGAGCGGCCTCCCGATCTGGTCTTTCTGGTGCGGGGTACCACTGCGTAGGAGAGCTGGGCTGATCATAGGGTCCTTTGGGGTGCGTGGAATTTGAGTCGGCTGTTCAGGTATGCTGGTCCGGTGCCGTGGAGGGCCTTGTGTGCATGGGTGAGCATCTTGAAGGTGATTCTCGCCTCGACGGGGAGCCAGTGGAGTGTGCGCAGGTGCCGGGAGATGTGGCAGTGTTTTGGCAGGTTGAGGACCAGTCTTGCAGCGGCGTTCTGGATGTTCTGTAGCTTGTGGGTGAGGTTTTTGTTTATTCCGGAATAGAGTGTGTTGCCGTAGTCGAGTCTGCTGGTGACCAGGGCGTGAGTGTCCCTTATGAAACAACATGATGTGCATGTGGAGTTTAGGCAGCCATGTGTCTGCTCAGAACAGTCCATTGGTTGGGGTCAGGAATCAGGTGGGAACATTATCCAAAACAATAGCCAAAGCACATCATCATACACCTTGTACAAAACTTCAACAACTCTTTTTGAACATTGGACATGCGTCACCCTGAATGTTGATGGCAAAAATCCTAACTGTAAAACACACAAGATGATGGACGGAATGTTGCACATTGGCAAACATTCACCCCCAGTCACAGATCTGGGTTTAATCCATCGTTATTTTGCTTCACCACGCCACCCCAGTTCAGACATAGCCATATGCAAATCAGTCTTGACCCTGTGCCTCATGGGAACAGTCCAGACCGAACTGCCAAGCCATGTCTTCCCTGGACCGGAATCAAGCATCCTAGGACCGGTTTCGGGCTTTCAGCCCTCATCAGCCAGGATAGCTTGACTCCAGTGGCGTAGTGAGCACGGGACCCACGTCTGGGCAGATCCTAACTGTAACAATAAATGAGTCATGTAACGTGTAACTCGGATAAGAACTTACCCTCTTGTTGCTGCTGTTGGGCCCTCAACTGCCCATCAAGATCCAGATAGGCTGCCACAAGAATGCAGACCATTAGGGGGGTCAGTGTGCAGCACATGCCCCTCACACATTGGGAGGACTTCCCGAGCTTGACTTCTGTGATCTTCCAGGGCCAGCATCTTAGGTCCACCCACCTTTTGTGGCAATGGACACTGTGCCACCTGTAGACCACCAGGATCCACAGCTTCCTGGCGATGGCCTTGCATATGTACTGCTTCTGACAGGAATTGACCTCTATGGATACATGAAAGGAAAGAACAAATAATGGTATTGAGACAATTTGTTTGTCTGTATTGCTGTTACTAAAATTGTCTACCACTATCAGTAGCATAACTCATAAGTTACCATACAACATGTGTATTGCCACATGCTGGCCTAAACCAATATCTCATACAGATTTTAATAGTGACCTTTTGGCCATCATCATTCCATGTCATGGTCTCAACACACAAATCCAGGCATGTGATATCATCTAGCCAAGGGGCCCCTACATAATCTGTGATGTGACCTACTCCTGATCAGTGCTAAAGATTGTGAACTACTGAAGGCTAAACATTAATGATTATGGCACAGTGAATAGTGGCCGCTGTGAACAAGGGTCTTGAAGTTTGTACATGGCATTCTTTGAAATGTTAGTTCATTGAAAAGAAGTGTTAGCTCAAGACGTCATGGATCTCTCACTTTTAACTGCTGTCCATTTAAAAGCATTCAGGGGCATAATCAAAGCACACCTTAACTTTTGAGCTGCAAAGGAGATATGTTCTTGCCAGCTGTACCTCAGTGCATCAGTTGTATGACCCTGTGACTTAGGCCCAACCTGGTCTATGAATCTGGATGAGCACTGCTCGATGACAGGTCTTGTTATCTGCAGCCTGGTGATCATGATGTCACATGAACACCACCTTTCCTCAACTTTTACATTACAAGGGTCAACTTATGCTCATCCAATAAGTCATCTCAGGGATGTGTGCTACACTGAAGGGGTCTGGGAGCTACTGGTAGCTTCCAAACCACATTTTGGAGAGCCCTATTTTAAGCTGAATGATTTGTGGGGCTATTCACATAGCTAACATAATTTTCAATATGGTTGGACAGAGTACATACATATCTCCAGGTGTAAAGAATTTATGATGTGTTTACCATTTACCATGATGTTATTTGGCAACTTATCACAGGTATATCAAACATATACCTAGACACCAATGTCAATCTAGGGCTTGTAAAAAACAACACATATTTATGGTGTTCTATATTTGACATTGGAGAGAGCATACAATTCCCTAACATTGCTGTCCTATGTAAGACCACATTTTGTGACACTTAACATCAATCACTACACTTTACTTTGGAACTCAGAGGCATTGTGGGCATTGGAAATGGAAAAGTTAGACAGATTCACATATGTATGCCAGACACGTACCTGTTCCTCTGGTGAGCCATAGAGATGGGCAAACAGGGATAAGACCTCCTGTGCCAGCAACTCCAGGTCCTCTGGCATGAAGGCAGGGGCCCTCTCAGTTGTTGGACCTGGCACGGTTGCTCCCAGAAGTCTGAAATAGCAGCCAAAGGGGAGGAGGTCTTGATAGCATCAGTGTTAAAAGGCAAGTAAGCATTTTTTCCAACTGCCATGCACATGTACATCATGTACACGATTATCAGCGGAGACAGACACAGCTATTGGCTTTCTACCATTACGTTTACCAATATAAGCCTATGGCTGTGTCTGTCATGGAGTGTGCCGCCCACTGCGCGGTTGACTGCCGTCAATATCTGATTCCAAATGTCCTATCGGCGAAGTCAGGCATCCGCCATTTTAGGACTTCAAACTAGTGTGTTAGTGACTGTTAAATCCATCACCACCATTCCAAATAGGGGCTACTTTGTTCAAATATTAACACTTTGATGGAGATTTTTTTCTAAATAAACATTTACGTGTAGTGCTTTACTGTTCCAAAACGCTATATTAGCTTGGTGTTGTGTACACCTCTGTTGATGGTCTAATTGGAGGAAATTAATAAAAATATTAAAAATTATGTAAATAATACATTTTAAAAGGATTATATACACATTTATTTCTATGATTCATATCAAGGCCATAAATGTTATTTGTGATGGTTAAAGAACAAGAAGCAAATGTAGCTTCTAAATATGGATTAACCCGTATACATTTTTAAACATAGGTGACTTTTGTGTTACTCATCACTTATGTAGCTGTCGGTCATGTATTAAATGTTCACATGCTTCTCCAATGTAGACATATGAAAGCTGGGAGACTGAGGAGACAACAGCCTCCGGTGTACCGCCCATTTCCAGACCTTGCAATCATGGAAGAAAGGGATATCATCAAGAAGATGAGGTTGAATAAGCAAACAATACTGGATTTATGTCATCAGCTGGACCAGATCTACAGCCTCACAACAGAAATCCCATATTTATTACACCAATTGTCAAAATCATGGCTGTACTTCACTTTGTGGCCACAGGATCCTTTCAATACACTGTGGCAGTATATGGTGGTATGTCACAACCAACTTTCAGTGGTGTGCTAAAAGGAGTTCTATCTTCATTGATGAGGCACATCAACAACTTTATCCAGTTTCCACTCCAGCAGGATTTAGCCAATGTGAAGGGTCACTTCTACAGGTTGGGTCACCTACCACATGTTGTTGGAGCAATTGATGTCCCACATATTGCCTTAGTGCCATCACAGGTGTAACGGAATCGAAAGAATGTCCATTCAATCAACGTGCAAGGTGTCTGTTTACCGGATTTGTACATCACAAGTGTTTGTGCCTGGCTCCCAGGATCTGCACATGATTCCTTCATACTGTGGAAAAGCACCATTTCCCTGCTGATGTCACAACTACTACCGGGCAGGGCCTGGCTTGTTGATAAGTTTGATCTGTCTTGACTTTGTGTGGGTAATGTCAGGAAGTATAATCTGAAAGTGTGTAACTAATTGTTGCATTTTTGTCTGTCTTCCATCTAGGAGACTCAGTGTATCTCAACCAGCCATGGTTGTTGACACGGCTGAGAAATCCTGTTACACCAGAGGAAGTCCGCTTCAATGAGGCCAATGGAAGTACACAGCAGCCAGTGGAGTGAGCTTTGGGCTCCTGAAAGTCAGCTTCAGGTTTCTGGGGGAGCCCTCCTCTACTCACCCGGGAAAGTGTGTCAAATCACTGTGGCCTGCTGCATGCTCCACAACACTGTTCTGCAACAGAACATCCCTTATATCGCAGAAGATGATGACCATGGAGAGCCACCGGGTGAGGATCCTGATATGCCAAATAAAGATGATAGTGGTGAAGAGGAAGGAGTTTTCTTACCTCTAGATGTCATTGACAGCTTTTTCTCATAAGTGTAAGTATATCTTTATATGTTATGTCTTTCACTGTTACACCGTGATGCGGTAATGATAGGCGTATGTGGTGGTACTTTGTTTGGAAGGCCAAGAGCTGGAATAATCAGGCCAATGGTGTTTGTAGATCAAAGTGTGGACACATTGACTACTGTGTTCAGTTACATTTGTTATTCCTTATTGCATTCTGGATCTGTGTCCTCCAAAGGCTGACTTTGTAATGTGGCCTTCATGTTCTGTGTGATAGGTAATGTTTTTTTTGGATCTGTTTTAGGTTCCTTCATCATGTCATCTTCATTTGGGCATTTCAGAGTTGTGATTTTTGCAGCTATATGGTGTTGTTTCCAAGTACAAAGGGAACCTGGGTTGATCCTAGGAAAGACATACTCAGACTTTGGATGTACAAATCTTGTACGAAGGCGACTTGCACTGTGATTGGATGGGAACTTTGAAGATCACATTGGACTTGTTCTCTGTCATGTATTGGCACTAAGGCTATGTGTGTGTCATCATTTGCTCAAAACACATATGGCAGTGGAGCCAAATCATGCTAACCTCCCTTCACATTGGCAAAATACTCATTGTGTGTAAAGTGTATGTAGCGGTTGATGTGTCTCATCATTGTAGGACATACTTCTCGTGGCACACCACTGAAACTTGGTTGCGACATTCCACCAGATACTGAAACAGTGGTTTGTAATGATCATGTGTTTACAAAATGTAGTGCTGTCATGGTTTCATCTCTTGGTGTTATTGGTGTGGGATTTCTTATGTGTGCCAAAAGATATGGCTCCAGCTGATGACATGAATCAATGTAAATTTGCATATTCTATTCTATTGTTTTGAAGATATCCCCTTCTTCCATGTTGGCAAGGTCTGGAACTGGAAATGTGGAAACTGTCAGTGAGTTTTAGTCTAATGCATGGATTGTTATGTTAGTGCAAATGTTGACAGACAAGTATTGGTCAAATGAGACAAACATAATAGATCATGATTGAATGATATGACATATTTTGGGATTCATGCTTGGGAACTTGAAATAAGCAATACCTACTTGCAAATTATCTATGTTGACACAATCTTTTGATGTTCTGTCATTGTCAAGTTATAATGGAAATAAACAAATGCATTGATAGAGTTGAGATATACAACACCAGCAATTATTTTTTTACTTGCAAAATTATTGTACCAAGCAAGATGAAAAAAAGAGGGTGAACATAACAAAAGCAAAGCAAAAGTGAAGAAGTCAGTCATGGTGAATGAAACCATAGCTGTAGATCCAAAATCGTTTGATGTCCAATGTCCAAAATATTACTGGCATCAGAATGGCAAATGTGTCCAGAAATAGTCCACAAGGTGAATGGTAGGCACACACTGGAGGAAATTAGAGCTGAGGTTTCTTGCTAATGGTGACAAAAGTCATATGCGTGCACGTCCCCTGGCGCGAGGAGGGCAGGGATCCACAGCTGCAGGGGCTAGGGGGCCTGCAGGGAGGTCTTCCGGTGGCAGGGCCTCCCTTCCTATGGCTGTGGCCAATGTCGATGTCTCTGATGTTCTAGTACCACAGTAAGGGGTAGATGGTACTGAGAAAGCCCTGCACATGTGGGTGTAAATATCCTACAGCACCACAATCAAGGAGCCCATATTAGAATGATAGGCCTCGATCTGGTGGTTGTACTCCCTCTGCAGATGCTTCATCTGCTGGAGTTTGGTGAGTACCTGTCCCATCATGTCTTGGGACTGATGGTAGGCTCCCAAGACTTGGCCGATGGTGGTCTGGGTGTCTGTGATGCTGGCCCACATGCACCCTCTCATGACCCCTATCCCCACAACCCTTGGCTCAGTGTGGCCCCTCAGATTTGGTCCTGGGTGAGTCGGAGGTGGTGTGGTCTCAACATCACCCGGACTGGGGGGGTACATGATCGGTGTCACAGTGGGAGGGACACAGGAAATGGAGTCTTCATGTTGCTGAGGTGTCATAACTGGGGTGGGAGGTGTCAGTATGGTCACACGGAGTATCACTGGAGCCTTCAGCCCAGACTGACCAGATGTACCAGGCTCTTCAAGCACCTCCATATCACCAGGAGTGCTCTCCTTACTGAAGGATTGATCCAGGGCAGGAGTGGAGGTTCCCTCAGTGGCTGGAACCTGCCCACGTGCTCAGTCAGTTTGACCTATTGAGAAATGGAGACCATTCTTATTAGAAAACGTGTGTATTGCACATTCAAATCTTTGAGACAAACAATGTAGATACCTAGAAGACAAAATAGGTAGAGATTATTGAGATGATTGCTTCCAGTGGTATTGAGCATATTACCCAAATGATTTTCAATTTCAAACAGTAGAACGTCAAATCAGCATGTAATCAGATATCCTGAAATGTTCATGAAGTGATTAGGGAGTATACCTGATATCTCCCAACCATTCAGACCAACACAGTAAAGAGGCAAAACGTGTAATTGACAATTACAAGGCCTATCTGAATGCAAAGCAGAAATTTCCACTATGTGGATGGATGTTTGGCATTAGTCATCTTGTGAACAGTGCAGTGGCAATATTTGCAAGTACCACTTATATTCAGCATAGTCATTTGCATACATGACAAATTTTGTGTCAACACAGTTTGATTAGTGAAACACATGACATCAATACAATTGGTTGAGTGAAACAGGACAATATTCAGTAAACAGCACAGACCATTTTCATTTGAGAGCATTGAAAAGTGATTGATAACTACATGAAGCTTTGACATGTATCTGTTAGTAAAGAGAAAATAAGCAACATGACATAGCAATATTCTTTAGATGAACAGAAACAGGGCATCATGTTCGTTGTAGTCATTTCAAAGACAACTTTCCAACACTTGAAAAATGGTTGCAGGAACATACCTGTGGAAAATATGTAGTGGAAAAGGGCCAGACACCTACACAAATGGGTAATGGGTTATTTGGTGTTGTAAAACTTACCGGCACCATACTATCATGAGACATGTAATGGAGAGTGACACCTGTAATCCTAGATGCAACACAATAAATTCCCACAAACAATAATAATTTTCTGATACTGATACTTTGAGGCTTGTATGTTATGAAAATATATGCAGGACATATTGGCCACAGCTGATTTGAGAACTAACAGGACATTGGTGTTCATTGTGACTTTGCAAAGTGTCACTTACCAGACTCCATTCCACCAGGTATTCCTGTCAAGCCTTCTGTATGTAGGATCTGCAAGACCTTCTCCTCCCAGGGCATGAATGGTATTGGGGGCCTGGGAAAACCACCACTAGTCCTGTTGGCCTCCATGTGACGCTTAGAGGCTAAGAAATGCACCCTTTCCCGTAGGTCGTCCACCTCTTCCTATTTTCCTCCTGTGTGCGCTGGATATTAGCTACAACATTTACTCTGTCAACTATTCTGGCCCACATTTGCCTTTTCTGGGATAGGGGTGTATTTTGGACTTGGGCTCCAACTATTGTGGCTCTGCTCTTAGGATTTCATCCACTATGACTGACAATTCTCCCTCAGTAAAACATGGATTTTTGGGTCATGGCATTGTGCACAAAATAAAACATAAGTAAACTGTTAACTACTAGGTACAAAAAGAAAGGGGATAAAGGGCTAGGAGACAGGGAGAATAAAATCCAAAAAACATCAGTTCACTGGCAGAGCCTCGCAGATCAAAAGTCATGTTGGAGCTGGAAAGGCAAAGGATAATGGTATGTAATGGGGTGTGTTTCAATTTGGCCAAGTGACATCAGGTGTGTTCTGCTACCTACCATCACTCCAATGGCCACAGTGATGGTACATTGTTGAGCACGTACGGCAACAGACTCACTCTGTCTCAGAACCGCCGCTAGTAGACCACCAGCACAACTGCGAAATCTAAATAGGCTTGGCAGGAACCCGCCACCCTGACATGACAGAGTAGTATTCACCAGCACTAGAGTCCACCACGTTGGCGACTGTGTGTGGCGACCGCGCAGGAAACACTCTGTTGACACGCACTGAGAGTCAGTCTGCATGCATCTAAATACGGCAGGTGAAAGACCATTGACTTGGCAGAGTACTAGTGATCACCGCCGTGGTGGACCAGCGGTAATATCACCAAGATTAAAATCAGGCCCATAGTGTTCAATATTAATGGACTACATTAAATATATATTATAATAAAAATACATATTAAAATATTTAAAGTATGCTACTTTAAACCTTACTCAAATAAAAAACTCAATATTTTTGCCTATTTTTGGCCAATATTTGGGTCAGAGATATTTTATTCTAATATTTTCTATTATAAGTATAGGAACACGATATAGTGGTAAACTATATTTTTGACACAATGCTGTTGTCAACAATATACGTTTACCACTATATTGTGTCAGAGATCCCTCAAAGTAATTACATAGGAAAGAGGTATGAAAGTATTAACTGCAAATACACAAGAAAAGGTAGGATGGCACATACTCATGTGAAAGTCCTTCATTATCTAAGTATTCTCTTGAAAAAGAGGGTACCATGCAAATGTACTATTGGGACTACAGATTCTATTTCAATCTGTTTCTAAGTACCAGATCTGCTAGTATATTTAAAAGCATTAATTAGAGGTCTCATTTGCATTTTAAACATATTTTTGGCTATTGGTTTAAAATAATACTTTAGTCACCTCCATGTTATTTTGGCATAGAAGAGAATATGGCAGGCACCAGTAACAACATGTGGCAGATCGTTCACTTTTTTCCACTTAAAAAACTAAAAATACAGAAAGTTGGAGCAGAGTAGACATTGACACATTTGAAAACAGTGTGCCAGGCTTATTTTAAAGTAGTATGTATGATTTTTATTCCATAGCAGAACACAGCTGCTGCTATACTCAGATTTGTTACTGTGATGTAAGAGCACAAACATCTCTCAAAGCGTTTAGTATTTAGTTTTTTCTAGCAGACTTGTGCATATATTGGAGTGACAAATGTTGACACCAAACAATCTGTGGGCCTGATTCACAGAACTAACTTACGTCAAAAACGTAAACGTAAACGTAAAACGTAAAGTTAGTACTTTTTAGGTATTCACAGAATACACTTACTCATTTTGGTATTCACAGAATGAATTTACTCATTTCGGTATTCACAGAAGTTAGTAGTCCTAACTTTAGGACTACATATATATATATATATATATATATTGTCGTTTTACTCCGTCTTGGGAATTCCTTTCTTTTGAAAAACGGGCACGGACCACAGCGTTGTGCAGCAGAAGTATTTTTTATTACTCCAGGACCTCTAGAGCCATGACGCATTTCTGCCCGCCTCGGGCCTTGAACACATGACACGCTCTGTCAGGTGAGCAGTTTTTTTATACCATTTTTTTCTTTCTTTTTTTACTTTCTTTTCCTTTTACTCAACCAGTGTTTAAAGTGACAAGTGCAAATTTACAAGTAACGTAGAAACTGAAGATAAGTTCAACTATTGGGGAAATGAATGGCAAAATAATTGCATTCCTGTAACTATTACGGTAAAATACCATAATGACATTCCCAATAACAGTTGTAGAAAATTGTATCAGATGATTTCATTTCATCAATTGAGCCTGTAGCTAAAAATTCCTTATAGTTGATAATAGGAGAGAACATGATTATAAAAGTGTCTAAAATCATGTATAAAAGAACGTTTTGGTATAAATACCTGAATTCCTAAAAACTATCCCTGATTAATGTGCAAATTTCACTACTACAGTACAATACTCCTGTGATTTTATGTAAACGTTAGATGTTGTAAAGTAAAAGTGCTGTGCAAAATGCATTTTTCTATTACTACTATCCTAAATTAAAACCCATTAAATTCCTACTAAAACAGTACTAACTCACTCTATGTGTAAAAACTTGTGCAAAATGCGGCAGTTGTGATGTTTTGATTAATATCAAAAAAGTGTATTCACAATTCTTGAACACCAATGGCAATTGATAAATGGCTTATTGAACTCATAGATTCAAAGATTTGCTTTACTCGCGGTTTAATCAAGTTAGAGACAAGTATATAATTCCTCAGTGGCATTTAGACTTTTGGGAAATTTTGTATCGAGGTTGATGATATAGTTGGCCTCGAGTAGTCTGAGAGCTCTTTCTCTGTCCCCTCCTCTTTTGTTGGGAGTGACAGCATCTATTAGAAAGTACCTCAAACCGCTAGGGTCATATTTGTGTGCTTCACTGAAATGCCGGGCAACCGGATATGCCTGGTCTTGATTTTTTATCGCCCTTAAGTGCTGGAGTACCCTTTTGTGGGCTTGTAATATCGTGCTACCAATGTAGCGAAGCCCACAAGGGCACTCCAGCACGTAAAAGGCATAGTCAGTTTTGCAATTGAGGGACTTGGTTATTGCATTTTCCTTGTCGCTGAAAGGAGTTTTGTATGCAGTCTGATTGCAGCCATATTGGCATGCCTTACATACTCGACATCTGAAAAAACCCTTTCTTTGTGTTAGCCAAGAGCTCTTGTTCGGACCTGTAGGATCATTCTGGATCAAAATATCTTTCATGGACATCGCTCTGCTGTACGTGATAGCTGGTTTCCTAGGGAGCAGATGCCCAATTGTAGGATCACTAAGAACTAAAGGCCAATTTCTGGTTAGTAGTCTCCCGATTTGTCTTTCTTGTTTGTTATACTGTATGATGAATCTAAAAGTGTCACCAACAATATGCCTCGTAGAATCCTTTGTTTCAGGAGAGAGGGCCTCACTATCTTTCCTCAAGAGGGACTCTCTGGACACGGCCATACTCTTGTGGATGGCTGCATCAATGCAGTGTTTAGTGTAACCCCTTTGTATGAAGCGCTGTTTGCTGTTTTCCTGTTCTGCCATTAGATCACCCTCACAGCTACAAATGCGTCTAAGCCTCAGCATCTCACGATAAGGGGTGCTTCGGATGAGATGCTTGGGGTGCGAACTGCCAGCGTGCAGCACTGCATTGCCCGCTGTCGGCTTCCTGTGAAGTTTTGTTACTAACTTGCCTTCAACAGCACAGACCTGTACATCAAGGAAATTGACACTAGTGGCACGGATGGAGGCAGTAAACTGTAAGTTAAGTGAATTGACGTTCAATGCCTGTACGAATCCCTCTGCTTCACTAAATGGATCCGTCCCAAATTAAAAAAAGATCATCAATGTATCTCCACCAGGCTTTTAGGTTACTCCTTACAACTGTTGTATATTCCTTCGATAGAACCAGCTCCTCCAACCAGCCCATGTGCAAACAGGCATAGCTGGGGGAGAAGCTGGCTCCCATCGCTACTCCTCGCAATTGCTGGTAGGGTGTTCTGAAACATAAAATAATTATTACGTAAACAAAACTCTACCATATTTAAAATCATCAAGCTGTGTTGAGTATACTCTGGTCCTCTCCTAGACAGATACAATTCTAGAGCCCTTAGACCATCCCTATGATTTATAGAAGTATATAGGGATGTCACATCTAGCGTGATTAAAAGATATTCATCGCGCCATGGATAGTCAATCAATTTAGCTAAAAAGTCACTTGTATCACGGATGTAAGAAGCCAAGTTCTGGACGTGTTCCTGTAAGTAAAAGTCAATATATCTGGAGGTGTTTTCAAGCAAACTTTTGCGAGCAGATATTATTGGTCTGCCCGGTGGTACTTGGGCATTCTTATGTATCTTCGGAATAAAATATAAAATGGGAACCACTGGTTTATCATTTTTCATATATTTAAATTCATCCGAGGATAACTAACCTGAGTTCTTCCATCCAACTAGCTTCAAATAAACTTCATTGTTAACTTTGCGCCAGGTGGGATAGTTGCTGCGTCGATAGCACTCCGTGCCTTTGAGTTGTTTCATTGCCTCGATGACATAATCATCTTTTTTCCACAGAACTACATTGCCGCCCTTATCGGCATAGCGGACGACAATGTCTGGGTTTTTCTTGAGTTTGGACATCAGTGCGTTGAATTGTATCTCTTGTCTGTTGACTTTTTGTTTGGTAGGATTCAATGTTTTGTACTTTAAATCTTTAAGGCCTCCAACCACATTTTCATGAAAGCTATCAATTGAATCCTTGATCATGAGCGGATTGAATGTTGAACGGGGCTTGAAAGGGGTCTTTGGTTTCACTTGTATTTCTCTGTTCTGCTCATTATCAACCCCTATTATGTTGGTACTAGAGATCTGATTTTCTGTCATTAATTCCTGTACGTCAGTTAACAGTCCCATATCTGATGGAGTGAGATTACACAGTGTCTTCTTGTTCGTTTGGAGTACCTTGCTGCATTGTTGTCTCTGTCGTCACTAGATTTTGTTGTCTGCTGTGTTATAAAAAATATTTTTTTAATTTTAACTTGCGTATCCCTTTGTAGATGTCAAATCTTGTGGTGGCATAACTGAAGGAACTGACCCACACATATATATTTATGGAGTTTCGCACCTGCCCTCCAGATGGTTCTTCTATCCAGTTCAGACACCAGCCTTCGCACAAACAGGGCAGATCACAACACACGCAGGCAATAATACTTCTAGCAGGTACTTCCTCTTTGGAGTCCAACGATTGACTGCAAGATTCACTGCTTCCGATTCGCCCTAATTGTCTAAACTACTCCATGCAAAGTCCCCAAGGCTCAGTGGGCACAAGCAGGGCTATAATCTATCCAGATGATGAGTTAGCCACAGATTTACATTTATCTATAGATTTACCAGTTCCAGCCCCTTGTCGAGAAAACATCTTTACCCCGCCGCAATGCTTAGCCCCCTTGTTAAACCAGCAGTTGAAGATCGTATCTTGGAATGTGGCGGGACTGAATAGCAAACTTTCCCTTCCTCATTGGAGCGACTTTGTAGGGAATTTTGACATTTGTATTTTCCAGGAGACATGGAGCTTGGTCCCCCTATATAAACCTGGTTACACTTGTCATTATATCCCTGCAACATCTGTCGGAAGAGGTCGCCCCTCAGGGGGCTTGATTGTTTGGACGAGTATTGCTCTTGACTGCCGAATTATCTTCCAGCCAAGCACTAGCCCAGATATTTTGTGGCTGAGTATAAGGGGCCCTAGGGGGGGTAGCCAAATTGAGCTCTTCAATGTTTATGCTAGGGGGACAAAATGTGGCAGGCCCTCGAGTATAATTTCTGCATTAGAGGATTGCCTAGATAAATGCCCACCATATGCAAGAACAATAGTTGCAGGTGATTTTAACTGTACTTATGAACCCCTGGCTATAGAGGAATTGACAGAAATTGAACCCCAAGATGTTAGGTGGGCAGTACCTCAACTTGATCTTCCCCCGATCAAAAGATGGTCTCAGCAGGTTCTTCAATTGAATTCCATTACTATGGAATACGGCCTAAGAGCAACTAATGGCAGGTCACCTTCTGACAAGCAAGGGGCAAATACTTACAACAGAGTGAGCTGCCCATCCCGGATCGATTACATCCTCCTCGATATTAGATTATGGGGGCACTTGGTTGATATGCTAGTGGGCTCAACCACAGAAAGTGACCATAATCCTTTGTGCCTAACTCTGAAACCGCTCTGGGAAGTAACATGTCATCAGCTGAATACTCAACCTCAGGCAGTTACTAGGGAGGTAGTGCAATAGAATTGCAAAAGGACCTTGAAGTGGAAAAAGGTTGCACTAAACGAGGGGAAGATTGACGGTATTAGACAAGTGCTAGCATCTGGCACGGCCGAGCTACAAGCTGCGGTACACAGTGCAACAAGATCATTGGATGTATCTAGGGCCCATGAGCGCACATTTACCCAAATTACTGCACACTTTTTGACCTTACCTCAAAAAGAAAAATCCCGTGATTCTACTAAGGACCCATATTCCTGGTTCAATAAAGATTGCAGGGAAAATAGGTCAGCTTTAATCAAGGCAATCAAGGGGAAAGATAAAATGCAAATAAAAACTGCAAGAAATTCTTATAAAGTGGTCCAACGCGAGGCTAAGGCATCCTGGGATGAATCAAGATGGGAGCAATTGAAAGATGCATGCTCATCCAAAGATAATAACCTCTTTTGGAAATTGGTCACCTGGGGCAGCAGGTCAGGTCCGCGCCCACCCCCGAGTCATATCACTAGTCAAGCTTGGTTTAACCATTTTGAAGGGCTTTATTCTGTTGAAGGGGACAGCCAGGAGGGGAAACCAATAGAGTATTTTGGGCACTTGAAAGAGGAGGAGTATTTTACAATCTTGGAGGTAGAAGCTGCAATTAACAAAATAATCCCCGCAAAAGCTGCAGGCCTGGTTGGCCTGCCCGGGGATCTATTCTTGGCCGACCGCACTCAATGGGCACGATATACTCTGCTATTATCAAATGCCATAGCCGAAGGAGCACCAGTCCCAATTTCTTGGAAATCTGCCGAAATAGTCCCTATTTACAAAAAGGGAGCAAGAGATGACCCCGCCAATTACAGACCAATAAGTCTGATCGATGCTGTGCAGAAGGTCTTTGGCCGGATGCTTCTGCACAGGGTTCAGACATGGTCTGAGGACGGGGATATCCTCTCACAGTTCCAGGCAGGCTTCAGAACAAAGATAGGGACTATGGACCAAGTTTTTAGATTCCTCCTAATTTACTGGAAGGTTGTGGTGCTAGGCAGAGGCAGTCTTTATTTAGCATTTATTGATCTGAAGACTGCCTTTGACCTAGTTCCCAGGTCCAGGCTATGGGATACGCTTGGCGAGATGGGCGTTCCCCATTTTGTTCTTAATTTACTAGTCCGGCTGCATGAGGGGAACTTTGCCCAGGTCAGGTGGGGTGAGCAGGGTCAACTTACAGAGTGCATCCCTGTCAAGAGAGGAGTAAGGCAGGGATGCATTCTGGCTCCAACCCTCTTTTCCCTATATGTGAACGGAGTAGTGGACTTCCTTCTGGAGGAGCCGGCTGACTCACCTGTTCTGGGGGGTGGAAAAGATACCAACCTTGTTGTTCGCAGACGACACCTTGTTGATATCCAAGACCCCAGCTGGGCTACAGCGTCTTACTGACAGATTCCATCTTTTCTGTGAGAATCGGGGTTTGATTATAAATGCCAGCAAAACCAAATTTATGGCCTTCAATCCCCATAGGACATGCAGGAATGGCCCTCTCCTAGGTGGAACTTTCCTTGAAAAGGTCGTCACTTTTGACTACCTGGGTGTAATATTCTCTGAAAAAATGTAATGGAAACTCCACCTAGGTAAGATGTTGATGGCCCATAAGCGTACGGCAGGTGCAATAGCAAAAGAACATCACCTTTCCCATACCAGGCCCGTAGCTCCAGCCCTCCATATTTATGACACCAAGGCTGTTAGCGCTTCCCTCTATGGAGCAGAAGTCTGGGGATTCGAGAATCTTGACGAGCTCCAGAGATCAGAATATAAATTCCTAAGAGATCTAATAACAGCACCAAAACACATCCCCTTACGCCACTACTAATGGATATGGGCAGGCGATCAATAAGTGATGTAGCCAGGTTGCGTCCCCTGCTTTTGGGCTCAGATAGGAGGACCCCCGAGCTTTCTCCTTATGCAGAGGCCCTCACTGAGGTTATTAGCCTTGACACTGGGGGAAAATAGGCTGGATACGTGACATCAAGAAAATGTTAACCACAATCGGGCTTTGTGGCTGTTGGGCGAGTCAGGAGCCCCCAAGGAGAGAAGTTCTTAAACGCCTGTATTGGGAATGGGTGGACCAGCGAGAGATCAGTAGACCCAATGTGGGCAAGTTGACAACTGAGTTCTATCCCATAAATTAAGTAGATACTATGAGCCTTACCTTGACTTAATTAAAGTACCTAGAGACAGAATGCTTTACATGCATTTCAGGTATGGCTCCCTTCCAGTGGGTGAAGTGATAGAAAAGTGGTCCGTAAATAATGGAAAACACTGCCCTAGTTGCAAAGCGCCTGTGGAAAGTATTGCCCACTTACTGTTTGTCTGCCCGGCGTATAAAACATTACGAAAAAATGGCTGAGCCCGATTTGTAGACAACTTGGTACGCGGGAGCACTATGTTGCACTCCGTATTCTCAAGTCAGATTCTAGACCCTTTTATCCTGCTGTGTAGCAAAGTACCTGGGGAAAGCTTGGCTGATACGGTGGAAGGCGCTCGCGAGAAAGATATAGCCTCCACTGCACAGATATTAGCTAAGACTTTTAAGCCTTAATAGCATTCTTGCTAATATCACCATGCACAAGCACTTTATTTCTTTTTAACTCCTGATAACTAGCGCGAGTAAATGAAATGAAAAGTCTCCCTAAGTATTGCACTGTGTTCAAATAAAATGATGAAATACTGTTTGTTTTTTAACCAGATTATAGGATGATCAAGTGTATATTTATTATTGGATCTATTTTTACTTATATTTATTTTATTGGCTATGTTATCTTTGCTCTATGCTGCTTTTATGACTTTTTATGACGAAATAAAGCTTGTGATGATGATGATGATATATATTTATGCTATATATAATATATTTGTACACAACTTATATGTGTATATGTTTTTTTTACTGAAAAAAACAAAGGTTACAGAGACATTATAGTTAGGCTCAGATTTCATTGGTACAAAAACATTGAAATTCAGCAGTAATAGTTATCTGAGCTAACTATGAGTCACGCCCCACAATGTACTGCTTATAAACTCCTATATCACATCACTCATGACATGGTCAGTGACATCGCTGATGACATCTCAAATTACATCACTGATGATATCATACACAGAACCACTCACACACCCAGTAACACTCCCATTCAATCTCTCACACACCCACTCAAATATACACACAACCACTCACATAACCATTCACAGACCCATACAACTACTGACACACACACATACTCACTCACTCATACAGTCACTCACACAACCACTCGTTTACTCATACAGCCACTCAAAAACCCATATACCTATTTAGAAACCCACAAAACCACTCACACACCTACTCACAGATCCATACAGATACTCATATACCAACTCACATACCCATATAACCATGCAGCCACTTATATACCCACTCACACACCCATGCATCTATTTCCCCCACCACTCACTCACTCACTTACACAGCCACCTACACAGCTACTCACTCACTCATACAGCTACTAACAGAGCTACTCACTCACCCATATACTTACACATCCATTCACTTATCCACATAACCACTTACATACCCATTCACACATCGATATAAATAGTCATGTGCCTACTCACTCACCTATACAGCCACTCACATAAATACCTAACATGTAAAATAGCCACTCACACACCCACTCACATTCCCATACAACCATTAAAACAGCCACTCACTTACCCATACATCCACAGACACACCTAGTCACTCACCCAGAGAGCCACTCACACAGCCACTTAGAAACCCATATAGCCACTCACTCATATACTCACCCACCTATAGAGGCACTCACAGAGCTCTCAGTCACCAATATAGCCACTTATACACACACTCACATATCCATACAGCCACTTACACAGTCACTCATCCAGCCATACAGCCACTCACACACTCACTCCCTCCCTCACCACTGCAGCCACTCACACAGCCACTAACTCACCCATACAGCTACTCACACACCCACTTATTCACTCATACAGCCACTCACACACGCTCCCACACCCATACAGCCACTGAGACACCCACTACCACACTGATACAGACAGTCACAGTGCCACTCATATCAAATATATACGAAACAGTATCACTCATTAGAAGTACAAAAGGATTAATAATTTAACTTATGCAGTAGCTTAGTATATATCTTTAACTCTCTGAAACATATACAAAACACTCAAATTCACTGGATGATGTCATCAGTAATGTCATCAGTGATGTCATTTGAGATTCCATCAGTGATGTCACTGACCATTTCATGAGTGATATAATATATGAGGTTATAAGCAATACATTGCGATGGAGTAAGTTATAGTTATCTCAAGGAACTATAACTACTGAATTTCTATGGCTTTGTACGAGTGAAATCTAAGCCTAACTATAACGTCCCTGTAACCTTTGTTTCTTTCAGTGAATTTCTAAGGTATTTTTTAAGTCTATTTCCTAACAATAACATCCTTGTAACCTTTGTTTTTTTCAGTACATTTTTAAGATTTTTAAATTCCATTTTCTAACTATAATGTCCCTATAACCTATGAGTTCTTTCAATGAAACCCTTATGTTTTTCAAAATCTATTTCTAAAGTATTATGTATAACAATATTTTAACTATATTGGAGTGTGAGTTGGTGTGTCAGAGATTCTGTGGATGATGTCATCAGTGATGTCATTTGAGATGTAATCAGTGATGTCATCAGTGATGTCACTGACCATGTTATGAGTGATGTAGTATGTGAGGTCTTAAGCAGTGCATTGCGGGCGCGAGTTATAGCTAGCTAAGCTAACTATAACTGCTCTATTTCTCTGGTTTTGTATGAGTGAAATGTCAGCCTAACTATAACATCCCTGTAACCTTTGTTTTTTTCAGTGAATATCTACTTTTTTTTAAATTTCTATTTCCTAACTATAACATCCCTATAACCTTTTGTTTTTTCAGTGAATTTCCAAGGTTTTTTAAAATCTATTTCTTAATTGTAATGTCCATTTTTTTTCAGTGACCTCTAAGATGTTCATATTTTCTTTGTATTATTGGTTATGTTATGTTATATTTATATTATATACCACTCAATTTTTTAATTGGTATGTGTACAAGAAAGTAGATTAATAACAGTTTTTTTTTAAGAGTCAGCACAACATTGTCGCATTTACTGTGGAGAATCTGTGATCAGCAAATGTATTTCACATACTGAAAAATACATTAAAAGATATTTTTTAGATAAAGTTTAAATCTAAATATTTAGTAAGATATTGTTTTAACTTTTCTTTCTGTGATCAATTTAGGAGAAAACAACCTTTAATTTTTTTTTTAATATTCAGGGCGACTAACGTCGTCGCGGTGACGTCAGTAGTCACGAAGAGCTTGTGCTTTGTACAAAGTGTAAAACATATATATAGACACATTCTACAGTACAATTAACAGTTGAGCTTTATTAGTGTACTTTTCAAACTCATATTTTGGTAGTTTGTTCCCAGAAAAGTTATCCTCAAAGACTATTTTCCATTTTTGCGGTAATGCCAGGCATCGCTACGACATCGGTAGTCGCGGACATCACGTGTTTTTCAAATATGAATGAATGTGCACAAGTGCAGTACCTGCATGATTGCATGATTGCATGACTCCATTGGTAGTGCCTGAGTGTATGGATGACACCATGGCTACCGCCTGGGTGACTGAAGAAGTGCCTGAGTAGTGTCTGGGAGAATGGAGGAGTGCAAGTGAAGCACCAGGATAACTAGATGAGTACAAGTGCAGTGCCTGGGTGAATGGATATGTGCAAGTGTAGTACCTGGGTGAATGCATGAGTGTAACTGTAGTACATGGGTGATTGGATGAGTGCATGAGTAGTGCCTGAGTGATTAGATGAGTGCATGAGTAGTGTCCGTGTGATTGGGTGAGTGAAAGTGCAGTGCCAGGGTGAGTGGATGAGTGCAAGTGCAGTGCTTGGGTGATTGTATGAATGCATGGGTACTGCATGAGTGAATGGATGACTTCCACATCTTTGAAATCACAGGATTGCAGTCACTGATTTATTTTGAGGCTTGTATTCTTCTGAGGTTGCATGTGTCCTTTTGTGATTTCCGTGTGAGAGTGTGTCTGATTGTAGACAAAAAGCTATTAACTATTCCTTCTGAGATCACATGTCGTGGAAATCCAAAATGACATCTTGTATAACATTTTCATTTAGTTCTATATTTTCTATGACAGTATTTTCCACACCTTTGGTTTTGGAATCTTAGAACTTGTTGTCTTAATATTTTATCAACACTCTCATTTGGGATGACACAAGTGACATACTGCTCTATGAGAGACAATACAGACTCATCAGTGTTTGTTTCAAACTTTGGAGCATCTTTAACCCATAGTAGCATGTGAATATGTGGAGCACCTCTGGCTTGGTATTCTTTGCACCAAAAGAAATCAGTCACTTCACCGAGAGGTGGATTGCTCTTGTAGCAGATAAAAGCCATCATAGCTTGAAATCTGTGGTTAAAATATCTGCAAACATTTGCAGGGTCCAATAAGCAGAGTTCTCCTGGAGCCTTTAGATCAATTTCTTCTATATTTGAATTTGCCCTCGCAAGAATTGAAGCAGGCCATCTCATGCATACTCAGCACAACTGAGTGTTAGAAACCATGAAGGTGCTCCTAAATTTCTCAACATGCATTTTAGTTCCGTGTGACAACGATACCAACATTTATTTGTCCCACGTTGACATGCCATGAGACTAATCAAGTTGTATTCCAATTGTTCATCTTTTCCATGGATTTTCTCAACAAATTCTGTTGCAGATAGATTTTGCAGATTTACACCTCAAAATGTGGTTTACAGCATAAGACAATGAAGACAAATCACTTTCAAACAATAGATGATGCATATAAGGGATACATTGACGAAATCTAGTATCCTCTGAATAAAATCTAGTAGATCTGTACTCTGCCGCAGGTATTTGTACAGACTGATCATCATACCTACCACCTACTCCAGTTAGAAAGAGATGAGAGAAACAGTGAGCTTCTAAACTTTTTTCCCATACACCAAAGGGAGTTATTTTTGCTTCTTTCAGTTAATATATAGATCAGCAATCTCTTTTGAAAGTAGGGGATGGATGCTGTAATGTTCATTAATTTCTTCTACTCTGCTTCAATCCACTTTTTCTATCTGACCTGTTGATGATAATGTATTGTCCTCCAGATGTGTGATATTTTGAAGAATTTCTGCATTTTTATAATATATGTTATTTTGTACTACATATGAAGTTGCATTTTTAAATTTGCTAACATCTGCTAACGCTTTCCATATTTTTTACTCTTGGTCAAATTGGTAGAATTACAAGTCCCTCTTCCAAATTTCCCTGTAGCTTCAATATTTTCATTAAAATCTAATGGCACGTATACAACCCTACCTTTGAGACCTTTCTGGAGCTCAGTTAGAGGTAATTTCCTGTCTTTGGCTCAATGTGAACTATAGCTTGAAATGGATGTATAGATTGGATTAATATGGATTCATAAACATTCAATTCATTAAGTACTTCTGGAACAGGTACTATTTCTAAGTTGGTGTGTACTGCCCAAGCAGGCATTTTGTTTTCCTCTAACTTATTATAGCAGTACTTACATATAACTTGTCAGGTGGACAAGTCAAATTGTCCCTCTATAAATAAATAAACAGCAAATTCTCTCCACTTAATATTCTTCTTCTTTTTAGTTTTAATGTACAAATCAACATTACGAGTTTGATTTTTGTAGTGAGTGCCTCAACAACATATACAAACACAGTTTGGTTGCTCTGAAGAAACTGCATTAAACTTTCTAATCTCTGTAACAAATTTACCAGCACCAATACATCTGTTCTGCTCCACAACTCCTGTTGTTACCAACTCTTCATGTTTCCTACGCTCCAGTTTAAGTCCAAAAAAATGAAATTCAACATCATCATAAACCTTTTCTACTTCTACTACAGTACCATGCAAAAGAGCTCTATTAATTTATCCTAAACATAGAGCAGGAGA
Organism: Calotriton arnoldi; assembly: GCA_963921515.1. Classification (NCBI taxonomy): domain Eukaryota; kingdom Metazoa; phylum Chordata; class Amphibia; order Caudata; family Salamandridae; genus Calotriton; species Calotriton arnoldi. The sequence continues at coordinate 758,184 of CAWUFW010006777.1, read as the reverse complement.
TTTTACATAATCAAGCCTTCTAACAAAAATTCTCATTATTGAATGGGGTACACCTAACATTCTAAAATGATGAAAGCTGCTTTGACACACTTTTTTTGACAGACAAGCTAGTGAGTCTCCTTGTAAATTAATATGCTTTCCTACTTTGCATGGATCTAATCCTTGCAAAGTACGTATTTTCTGTTTTAAACTTCTGGAAGCAAACATACGGAGGAAATTTCTCAATATATCAATTGATTGTTGACGAATACAACAAACACTACTACAGTTCCATTTGTACACAGGGGCCTATCTACGCCTTCCTTGCATCTCTTCAGCAATCTCTTCCTCAACATTTTTAGGCACCATTACTTCCTTTGGAACAGGAATACCATTTTTCATTTCAGAACATCTTCCAGATTCATCAACTGCATGCACTAATGTGCTGTCTTGGAAATTGCCTTCTTTATTAAAGAAAGGCTCAGTACTTGAAATATGTACCCATTCAACTACACCTTCAATATATTCCTTCTGTCTGATTGCTTGTGTTCCTCTTTTATACTTCTTCATAGATGCTAACAAGTTGCAAATTACTCTAGTGCGGAACATCCGACCTCTGATTTCCTTGAACTGCATCTGCGTTCTGCTTAAAGTCTCTCCTTTTTTCAATGATTTCTTACTTTTTACATCAGGGACTTCGTGTGCTTTAGTACTCGGTGTTAAAGTTTTCTTTTCATTTACTTATTTTTGTACTTTTTCCAGTACTGCACAAACAATTTTAAGAAATGTCTAGGTCCTCTTACCAGCAAGCCTTTTCTCTTTTACCATCTTTTCTGCATTTTGCCACTTTTGCTTCTAAGTTCTAAGGAGACGCTCTGTTTGCTGCTGCTTCTTTCTTCTCTGACTTTTTGTTGGCATGGTAATTCTATGTAGATAAGTAGATATTGATGTCTGAAAACCAAAATAGAAAAGTACATTCATCACTTAATTATATAGTGTAACATTACATATTTTAACTATTTGAACATTTAGTTTCCATGAGGATATATTGCTTAGGCAATATTCAGACTAAGGGGCATATTTACAAGACCCTATTGCCACCACAGCATCACTTTTAGTGACGGTGTGATGGCGATAGGGGCTTTCCCTTATTTACAAGGCAGCGTTAAGCCACTTAACGTGGCTTAATGCTGCCTTGTAAATAAGGCACCCTTTCACGCTGTACTTAGAGTGAATGGGAAGGACAATGGGTGTTGCTATGTCCATTCCACTGCAACACCCATTAATTTTGACGCTGCCACCTATTTACAAGGGTGGTGCAAATAGGAGGCAGCACCAAAATTAAGACCAAGTAAAACCTGGTCTTAAACAGGCAAAATGAGGAGAATTGCTTTATTTCTCCTCGTTTTTGCTATTTCCATGTGCACTGCTTTCTGCAGGACACATGGAAACAGCAAACAAAAAATGATTGTTTATGTGCAGGAAGGTCTCTCTTCCTCGACATAAACAATCATTAAAAAAATGACATTTTGTAACTTCTATGTGTGCTGCATTAAGCAGCACACATAAAAGTTACAAAACGCCATTTAAAGATTGTTTATGTGCAGGTAGGGAGACCTTTCTGCACATAAACAATCTTCCCCTCAACTCAGACACCCTTGCACTATGGTGGAAGGGAGCCTGCGTTGGTGCTAGGCTGCTAAATTTAGCACCAGCTCAGGGGGGAAACGCAGGGCTGCCCCATATTCTTGTAAATATGGTGCAGCCCTGCATTTCTAAAGTGTCGGAGTGTGTTGTTAGCCTTTTTGGCTTAACGACACGCTTCAACACTTTGGGGTCGATTCCGATTCGGGCCGGAAAAAGCACCGACCGACTCGGATCCGGAGAAAATACCGACCGACACGTACCCGTGGCGCACGACACGCCAAGTACGATGCAAGGCGCGAAAAATCCGACCGACACGTACCGAAACCAAGTCGACCGACCGAGCCGCACGGAAAACAGCAATCCAGCCGGAAAAAAACGCGAATCCAACCGACCGACACGCACCCGGAACAAATCCGACCGAAACGTACACGCGAACTCCAAACCGCAAAGTACGATGCAAGGCACGAAAACCACGACCGAGTCGGACGGAAGACAAGCCGCACGACCGACACGCATACAAAACCGAGCCGAAGCAACACAAAACACCGCGACCGACGCGTACGCAGCATAGAAAACTGCACAAACACAGCGTGAACGAAACGGAGAACACCGTACGAGACCAATGCAGGGTCCGACTCGGTCACAAGAACGTTTCCAACATACACAAACAGCACAAAGGAAAAATCACCCAAAAAAAGGCCAAACAAGCAATTACCAAGCCAATAAATACTGGGGGGGACAGAGAACAAAGACACACCCACAACTCCACCTATATAAAGGACACAAATCACTACCATGAGCCTTTGCAAATGCCATTCCACTGCCAGCACCCAAGAGAAAGCAACCACACACCCACAGCTCATCCCTCACACAAGCCACACACCATCAGCACACCAACAAATACCTACCTCACATACACCCAGCAAAACACACACTCACACACCCTCACCTGCACACCAACACACACATCACTCACCATCACCACCCATCACCATGCCCCCCAAGAAGAATCCCAAGTTCCTAGATAGTGAATTGGAAGTCATGGTAGACGAGATCCTCAGGGTGGAGCCACAGCTGTTTGGCACACTGGTCCAACAGACCCCCATGTCGCAGAAAACCAAGATGTGGGAGAGGATCATCAACAGGGTGAACGCACAATCACCATGTCGGCGCACAAAGACCGACATCCAGAACAGGTGGTATGACGTGCGCAGGAGGGTACGGAAAATGCTGAAGCAAGACTACATCAACAGCCAACACACCGGCAGTGGCCCTCCTGCCAAGCCAATATACCTCAGGCCCTGGGAGGAGAAGGTGCGGGCCATCCTTCCGCCAGTGAGCGTATATGGACTAGAGGACATCCCAGAGCCTGGTGAGTACACAACAAATGTACACAATATACTGCCACAAAACACACACACATCACTGTCAAGGGGAGAGTCAAACCATGCACTCATAGCAATTACACAGCAACCAGAACAGAATCATCCCAAAATGTGTATGTCAGTCAGATAAACACAACACATGCCATCAAGAAAGTCACATCCAACTGTGCCAACACATGTACAAACACAACTACAACTACAGCTAGGCAGTGGCACAAATAGAACTAACAAACACATCCAGACATGTAGCCACCACAACAACACCAACACACAGTGAAGACCACTCAAAGGAAGGAATTCTGTGTATGCTGGCCAAGTCAGTGTAGCCAATAGCATCATGGGAGTCGCAGTCACACATATTGCCCCCCCACAACTGTCCCATCAACACCACCATGAACCATGCGCACATCACAGGGAGTGGAGAAGGACTCACAAGATGGCTGACACTGGCTACTGCTGTGGGGAGCACAAGGCCCTGCTGGCAACTGTGCACCAACAAACAGCAGGACACCACTGACTGACATCCTGAGAGACAACTTACACTCCCTGCAATGCAAGCACGTTCCATGGTGGGATATCTGGCTAGCTGGCTGGGAAGGGGGACTTGCAGCACTGACCATAGTCACAAGCACCTCCCCTCACACCCCCCAACACAAACTCCACAGAACCCACCTGGTAGAATGCAATGCCCCCCATCCTAACACAAGATCCCACAAAGAACCACCACCCTGGGTTATGTTGTGTGAAGCACAGGGACACTCTTGGGACTCTTAGCCAAACAACTGCCAGGACAACACTCCCAGCCATCCTGTCAGTACAGCCAGCCCACCCCACAGGGAAGCAGAATCAAAGGAAGGAAGCATGGGCATGCTGGGAAGGGGGGTGGAGGCAATAGCATGATGGGAGTCGTAGTCACTGATATTGGTCACCCCCACAACTGGCCCATCAACACCACCCTGAACCATGCTCACATCACAGGAAGTGGAGAAGGACTCACAAGATGGCTGACACTGGCTACTGCTGTGGGGAGCACAAGGCCCTGCTGGCAACTGTGCACCAACAAACAGCAGGACACCACTGACTGACATCCTGAGAGACAACTCACACTCCCTGCAATGCAAGCACGTTCCATGGTGGGAGAACTGGCTGGCTGGCTGGGTGGGAAGGAGGACTTGCAGCACTAACCATAGTCACAAGCACCTCCCCTCACACACCCCCAACACAAACTCCACAGAACCCACCTGGTAGAATGCAATGCCCCCATCCTAACACAAGATCCCACAAAGAACCACCACCCTGGGTTATGTTGTGTGAAGCACAGGGACACTCTTGGGACTCTTAGCCAAACAACTGCCAGGACAACACTCCCAGCCATCCTGTCAGCACAGCCAGCCCACCCCACAGGGAAGCAGAATCAAAAGGAAGGAAGCATGGGCATGCTGGGAAGGGGGTGGAGGCAATAGCATGATGGGAGTCGTAGTCACTGATATTGGTCACCCCCACAACTGGCCCATCAACACCACCCTGAACCATGCTCACATCACAGGGAGTGGAGAAGGACTCACAAGATGGCTGACACTGGCTACTGCTGTGGGGAGCACAAGGCCCTGCTGGCAACTGTGCACCAACAAACAGCAGGACACCACTGACTGACATCCTGAGAGACAACTCACACTCCCTGCAATGCAAGCACGTTCCATGGTGGGATAACTGGCTGGCTGGCTGGGTGGGAAGGAGGACTTGCAGCACTAACCATAGTCACAAGCTCCTCCCCTCACACACCCCCAACACAAACTCCACAGAACCCACCTGGTAGAATGCAATGCCCCCATCCTAACACAAGATCCCACAAAGAACCACCACCCTGGGTTATGTTGTGTGAAGCACAGGGACACTTTTGGGACTCTTAGCCAAACAACTGCCAGGACAACACTCCCAGCCATCCTGTCAGCACAGCCAGCCCACCCCACAGGGAAGCAGAATCAAAAGGAAGGAAGCATGGGCATGCTGGGAAGGGGGTGGAGGCAATAGCATGATGGGAGTCGTAGTCACTGATATTGGTCACCCCCACAACTGGCCCATCAACACCACCCTGAACCATGCTCACATCACAGGAAGTGGAGAAGGACTCACAAGATGGCTGACACTGGCTACTGCTGTGGGGAGCACAAGGCCCTGCTGGCAACTGTGCACCAACAAACAGCAGGACACCACTGACTGACATCCTGAGAGACAACTTACACTCCCTGCAATGCAAGCACGTTCCATGGTGGGATATCTGGCTAGCTGGGTGGGAAGGGGGACTTGCAGCACTGACCATAGTCACAAGCACCTCCCCTCACACCCCCCAACACAAACTCCACAGAACCCACCTGGTAGAATGCAATGCCCCCATCCTAACACAAGATCCCACAAAGAACCACCACCCTGGGTTATGTTGTGTGAAGCACAGGGACACTCTTGGGACTCTTAGCCAAACAACTGCCAGGACAACACTCCTAGCCATCCTGTCAGCACAGCCAGCCCACCCCACAGGGAAGCAGAGTCAAAAGGAAGGAAGCATGGGCATGCTGGGAAGGGGGAGGAGGCAATAGCATGATGGGAGTCGTAGTCACAGCTCTACATCCCCCACCACATGGCCCAGCAAGCTCACACTCACGCATGCACATCCCACAGAGAGTGGAAAGGCCCATCAAAGATGTCTGACACTGTTGCTGTGTCGTGGGGAGCACAAGGGCATGCTGGGTACTGCACACCAACCAACAGCAGGACACCACTGTCAGCCATCTTGCCATTGCTCTCACACCCACACACACTGAACTCCACACAAATGCAAGTAAGTATGGGAATGCTGGGAAGTGGGGTGGAGGCAATGGCATGATGGGAGTCGTAGTCACAGACATAGCTCACCCCCACAACTGTCCCATCAACACCTCCCTGAACCATGCTCACATCACAGGGAGTGGAGAAGGACTCACAAGATGGCTGACACTGGCTACTGCTGTGGGGAGCACAAGGCCCTGCTGGCAAATGCGCACCAACAAACAGCAGGACACCACTGACTGACATCCTGAGAGACAACTTACACTCCCTGCAACGCAAGCACGTTCCATGGTGGGATAACTGACTGGCTGGGTGGGTGGGAAGGAGGGCCGGCTGTCAACCAAACACAACCAATGCAGACCATGTTCACACCCCAGAAAATACATAGAAATGCCCAAATAATGCAGGACAATGTGCCACACCAATATCAACCCCTGACTGTGACGACTTAGGACAATGCAATGTACAGGCCCGCACCCAGAGGCACAGTCACAACTGTCATGTGTGTCAACCATTGATGCCTGCAGAAACATAACATACATTGTTTGTGTCTCCCAAAAACAGGTGATGATGGGGACACAGCAGCAGACGCTGAGGAGTCCCAGTCCCAGGCTCAAGAGGATGCCGAGCTCACTGGCGTCGTACAGCCTCTGTCCTCCTAGGACGATGAAGACCAACCTGGCACATCCGGTGCAAGTCAACATGCAGCACCAGCAGGACCACCAGCTGCAGCACCAGCAGGACCACCAGCTGCACCCCCTGCACCCACCCCCCAACGACTGTCACCACGAATACCATCCCTGCCGACATGGACAGAACAAGGAGCAACACCAGCACAGTGACCCTGGACCAACCTGGGGCCATGGACACCACCACCACCACCAACCCCCAAGGTGGACCAGGGTTATCTGTGCGTGCCACTGCACACACTGCACATGTCAGCAGGGGTGGTGGGAGGGGTGGGAGACAGAGGTCGCTGCTTGCAGACGTTGCTGATGTGCATGATGACCCACAACTGGTACGCATAGCTGATGCGTACCAGTCCAGCACCGGAGAGCTCAGCCAGGTAGTGGGGCTCCTCAGAGACATTAAACAGCAGCAGGCTGCCCATCATGCCCGCTTGGACTCCCACATGTCCCACGTGGAGTCACACATGTCCTGTGTGGACTCACACATGTCCCGCATGGAGTCCAAGTGGGATGCACTGCATGAGATGACGGCGGTGCACAGGGACATTTTACAATGCCTCCGCCAGATGAACAGCAACCAGTCCACACCTCCCTGTGTGCCAACAACATCTGGTGCCGAACAAACTGCAACTGCCACAGGGAGGGAGGAGGACTCTGGCGGAGAGTCCCCTGCACCGCAGCAGCCTGTACTTGAGGGCCCCCCCCAAGAAGAGGGGTCGTCCGAGGAGGGAAAAGTGAGAGGCCGATGGCCAAGCGCAACTCCCAGGAAGCCTGAACCTGTTCTGTATGTTCGCCTTTGTGCACAGACTGTTCACCCTGTTGACGGCAACACTACTCCCACACATTGCATGGGGAGTACAAGTTGGACCAATGTGTCAGACAACTGTGGCCCCGATACTGGGGATCCTGTCTACCAGGACTTTCAATTCACCTAGGAACTTGGGATTGCGAGATTTATGTACAGCACAACCCATCCTATGCACTATTAACACAAATGTATCACAATAAACACACTAATACACCATACTTGCCTCTGTCGTGATTCCAACGTGGGTGCTGTTATGGGGATGATGAACTGCAAAATTACACTGTGTATGCGAACTGCAACAGCAAGGACAACACAGGCATGTGAGTACAGGCAACGTGACACACATGAGGGAGACACACCACCAGGGCTACACAACACATACACACCTAGGCCATCTGACTCATTGCCTACACTGATGTTGCCAGGGAAGACGGTGCAATGCACAGACACCACACCCATTCCCAGTTGTAGTCAAGTAGCCCACAGGTGCAGTAAGCAAATGGTAGTCAAATTTGTGACCACAGACAACGCACATCACAAAGTGGAGCACAGGTTTATTACACAGTTGCAACATGCCGTAACCACTACAGATGCAAGGTAACCCCACCTGGCAGCGGGCACACAGTCAACAACTGTAGACGGAAGGAAGTCCATGGGTGTGGCGCACATCACCTGTAGGGACACAACAGCTACCAGCCTGGATGTGCAATTACGTCGTCGGTGGACACAGTTGACCAAACGAATCTGAAAGTACCCTGTGAAGGACAGAAATGACACACAGTCAAAAGCAATGGAGTACAGGACAGAACAGCAAAACTCATGCACAATACATGTTACAAGATACCCACCCAGAACCAAGTTAGCATGTCAACACTGTTGGGGAGTACAGCCCACCTGTCACCACACATCGCAACACACATCCAGTCAAGTAGCCCATGGACACACTCCAACAGCACCAGAGCACCACCCACACATCATGCCAACTCACATCATTGACATGACACCTCAGGATACTCACATTCAGCTAAAGAAGTTGGTGATGAGCTGTGTGCGGACATCACCATCACCATCATCATCATCATCGTCACTGGCATCGTGGTCCAGGCCAGGATCCTCCACAGGTGGCGGATGTTGGTCATTGTCATCCTGGATGAGAGGCAACTCCTTCCGCACTGCCAGGTTGTGGAGCATGCAGCAGACGATGATAATCTTGCACACTTTCGCAGGGGCATATGGGAGGGACCCTCCGGTCTTGTCCAGGCAGCGGAAGCGGCTCTTCAGGAGACCAAAGGTCCGCTCAATCACTCTCCTGGTCCGACCATGTGCCTCATTGTAGCGCATCTGGGCTGGTGTCACAGGGTTCCTGAGGGGTGTCAGCAACCACGGCATGTTGGGGTATCCCGAGTCACCTACGGACAGACAAGTGCACATTAGCTGACTTGGAAAAGTGGGCGGAATACTACAGATCAGATCACACACAATGGCACAAAGTCAGTACACACCGACAAGCCAGGCACGCTGGTTCTGCATCTGTGCCATCATCCTGGGGATGCGACTACTCCTCATCACAAAGGCATCGTGTGCTGAACCAGGGAAACGGGCACACACGTGTGTGATGGTCATGTCTGCAAGACACACCACCAGTGCATTGACCGAGTGGTAGTGCTTGCGGTTACGGTAGGCCTGCTCCTGGGCCTGTGGTGGTACCAAAGCCACATGTGTCCCATCAATGGAGCCAATGACATGCGGCATCCTCCCCAGGGCATAAAAGTCACTCTTCACGTCAGTGAGTCGACGCAGTCTAGGGAAATAGATGTACCGGTTCAGGAAGAGCAACATTGCCGCCAAAACATCGCGGAGCACACGGCTGAACATGGTCTGTGACATCCCACCATCAGTCGCCACAGTATGTTGGAAGGTACCAGTGGCAAAGAAGTGTAGGGCTGCCATCACCTTCACCTTGGGGGTCAGCGCTGTAGGATACGGCCGGCCAGGCTGCAAATGTGGGGACAACTGCACTGCCAAATCCTCAATCAGCTGCCTGGTGAAGCGGTACCGTCGGATGCTGTCCCGTTCCACCATCGTTGCCAGGTCTGGGAATGGCCGATGGACAGCAGGAGCCCTGCAGTGCAGAGGAGAAGTAAGCAAGATTGTCAGTCACCCCACATATGCGGCATTGAACACACTGAAGATCCCAACATACATCATTATGATGCACAACTACATGAAGTGTGCAGTACCGGAAGGACATGTATGGTACATACATGGCCAACATCTGTCAACACGGTCCAACAGGTGGCATCAATTAGTCCCAGGTTGGCCCATTGGATATCATGAGGCCGTGTCACAGTTCCCATCTCCTGCTGCCGTGTCACAATAACCCCCCACAGTGACATGTGAGGACAGATGTGCCCCAGGCACCACAGCTCAAAGACAGGTACATTCCCAGGGACCCTGTAATGCCACATGGACACTGGCATCACATGGAGTATCATGTATACACCACAGCAAAACAACCATGACCCCCACAGGTAGTGGCCCCACTTGCCACGGCAGGACAGACATGGACGTCTGTGACACACACGCACAACATCAGAGTCCATGCACACACAACGTGGATGTGGAGACTGTCTCCCATTGTGCACATGAAATCAGAGACATTGTAAACATTACATGCACAAAGACTGTGGAGGACCATCACTATTGTGCCACTGGGACACCCTGGCTCAAACATACCGTCCCACATGGGACTCATGGGGTATGTGACATGACATACACATACACCACTGTGAAATGTGACCATGGCACATGCACAGATATGAACAGTTGCACATCACAGTGGTCATGTACACGTAACACCCAGGATCCTGTCCCCATGAACACGTGCACAGCCTGGGGGTGGCTGCCCACAGGTGACACCCACAGGACAACATGTACACCAACATACACACAATAGGAAATGCATCCTTACATGCCTTAGGATAAAGTTTGGACAGGCTGTCGTGATGTAGGTGTGCCCCTCACTCCCTGGGAGCTATCTGTGGCTGGCATATGTCCATCTGAGACAGGCATGCTGACATATGCCAGTCACATGTACAGTGATGCGTTGAACCGCAATGGACCGATCGGTGCCTCCGGCCGGCCCATTGCATTCAATGTGTGCGGGTACGCGTTGTACCCCTGTGCGCGTTGTACCGCAATGGACCGATCGGTGCCTCCGGCCGGCCCATTGCATTCAATGTGTGCGGGTACGCGTTGTACCCCTGTGCGCATTGTACCGCAATGGACCGATCGGTGCCTCCGGCCGGCCCATTGCATTCAATGTGTGCGGGTACGCGTTGTACCCCTGTGCGCGTTGAACCGCAATGGACCGATCGGTGCCACCGGCCGGCCCATTGCATTCAATGTGTGCGGGTACGCGTTGTACCCCTGTGCGCGTTGAACCGCAATGGACCGATCGGTGCCTCCGGCCGGACCATTGCATTCAATGTGTGCGGGTACGCGTTGTACCCCTGTGCGCGTTGAACCGCAATGGACCGATCGGTGCCTCCGGCCGGCCCATTGCATTCAATGTGTGCGGGTACGCGTTGTACCCCTGTGCGCGTTGTACCACAATGGACCGATCGGTGCGCACCCATTGACAATGGGCTTGCCTGGCAACGGACGCGTTTTCGAATTTCGAACGAGTCGGTTGCTGGAAATTCAGTTGGTCACCCACAACAATGTTGCAAAATCATGTATGTCATGAAGTTGAGGATTTGAAGGATGCTGTGGGCATGTTTTGGTGCTGCTATTCCATGGATTGGCCAGATTCAGAAGATGCAAACGACTTGGACCTATCACTTTGGACACAAGGGACAGTATCTGCCTCTCCAGCACATATATATTGCTGGCTATTCCCCTGAGAGCTCACTTGCCTGCACTACATGCTCCAGGACGACATCTGCCACTGCACTGCTGCTGTCTCTGCCCCTCTGGACCCTGCAATGGCACGTACTGTGGAGAGAGCCCCAGCCTTCAGCCTTGAAGAGAACCAGGCCCTGCTGGACAGCCTACTTCCACAGTACAGCAAGCTGTATGGGACACCAGGGGAGCAGGTGAGTGTTCTGTGCACTGCCTTTCTGAATGTGCATTTTGTGTGACTAGCAAGGCTGAGAGTCTGCACGCCACTGGCTAGCAGGCTCACTGAGTAGTTGTCACCCCCCATAGTGTGTAGTGACTTACACTGGACAGGTATGGTGCAGTGACAGTGCATTTGAACATGGTTTTACTTCCCATGCAATGATACCATGTAGTGACGTCTGGCAAACTGTCCATGGTCAGCTTTGCACTGCCTGTGTACATCATGTGCCCCTGTGATTGAGACATGTATATACAACTGTGTCATGCACGGATATGTTGCATGTGTGGTAATGGCCTTTTCACTTTGTCATCCTGACAGGTTAATGCCCATCGGAAGCAGGAAATCTGGAAGGACATCGTCCGTGCTGTCCGGTCCGTGGGGGTCTACAAGCGCCGGATCCGCAACTGCCAGAAGAGGTGGCAGGACCTTCGGGGCTGGACCCGGAGTATTGCACGGGTCCAGCTGAAGCTGTCGCCTCCTCGCAGGAGGGGCGGAACACGGACCCTGACCCCCCACATGCTCCAGATCCTGGCGGTGGTGTTTCCAGACCTGGATGGGCAGCTGAAGGCCAGACAGCAGCAAGGAGGGGGTGAGTCAAAGACTGCACTGTGAACTCTGTATTACATGCTTTGTGCCCTCCTCTGGCCTGGTTCAACTGCCACAGTGCAGCAGTCATGTTGTCCAGGAGCCATGTCCCTCTATTGTGCACTGCCCACTGCTCATCTGATACCCAGGTGTGGCCCTTACATTCATGGAATTGTGTCACTTGGGACTGTGTCCTTGCAGTTTGCTTCACTAAAGGTGGGGGACAGCATCTGTTTCCCTAACTCTGTTGTGGGCATCATGGGTGGGTCCATTGTTCACACAACGCCTGGGTTTGGACATGTGATCTGCGTGTTGCTTTGATATGCGGTCCACTTGCTGAGCTGAGCCACCACATGTGCCTGGGGTATGTGGCACACGCCCATGCAGCGGGTGGGAACAATGTTTGGGCCCCAGGAGTGTGCAGATTACGTGTGTCACACATACATGGCCAGCTATCCACTGTCCAGGGCACATCCCTCATTCATGTGGAGCAGGACAGTCATGCCTACTCCAGGCCATGCAATGCACTCTGTACTCCCACTCCCGTGTATCAGCTGACACATTATGCACAGTGATTTGACCCCTCAGGTGTCTGCCTCTGTGTCAGTGTGCTGTGGATTAGTTGCCAGGACTGCTGGGGTGTTTCTTGGTAGGGGCTCAGCATGCCCCTGGAGATGTGACCATAGCAGACGATACTTGTGTGTCACATAGGTGTTTGATCAGCTGCCCGTGCAGACTGGGGTATGCGAATGTGAAGTTCAGGCAGCTGTTCCCCATTCACAGCAAATTGTGAGGGGCTCAGGTTCCAAGGGTAGTGTCACAGGTCTCCCATATGTCCAATAGGTGTGACCTGGACAGATGAGGGTTGAGATGATATGTTGTGTGGGGGATGTACATGTGCACTTGTGCAGTTCCAGGACTTGCATTCCCCATGACCTACTATTGTGACACAGTGCATAGTGTTGTTGTCTGGCTGCCAAGTCATACATCACTGAGACAGTGATGTATGACTTAACAGTCATGCCTCTGCCATGGCATGTGTCAACTTATTTGTGGTCCTGCAGGGGAGTGACATGTGCTACAAGCACACCATAGTGGCACTGGCTATCAGGACATGGGTGCATCATGGTGTCTGTCGCTGGTATGCATCACATGCATTTCCTATTTGACTCTGGGCATCCCTTTCATCCGGAAACCTGTACTGACTCAGTGGCAAGAGCTGTGATGTGTCCACACCGTGTCCTCTGCACTGTCCAACTACTGTGTACTTGGTGCATGTGTCCACACTGGGGTGTTGCAATCCAACAGACACCAGACAGATGGGTGCAAGGCCATGTGGGATGTGAGTGCCATGCTTGGCATCAGACTGACAATTGGCTTCTCCTGTTCAGTTAGGGCACTTTTAGCAATGTACAAGTAATGATGCCAGGGCTTGCTCTGTAATGTGCTGTGCTCACAGTGGTGTGTGCGTTTGGTGCAGGTGACTGATGTCTGTCTGTTTCCCCATTGTTTGCAGATACATCCACGGCCACGGAAGGGGACAGCTCCACGGACCAGGAGGAGCCAGAGAGCCAGACTGGGTCAGCAGCCGAGGAGTGGTCGGAGGGACCCAGTGGCACGGAGGGCGAGGGGAGCCACACCGAGGAGTCCTCAGCACCATCCACCTCAGCTGAGGACCAGAGCAACTCGGAGGATGACTCCCTTGTGGAGGCGGGTGTCAGCAGCCACCACACGCCAGCTAGTGTTGCTGTCCCCGCCACCACCAGCACCACCACCGCCCTCCCATCGGCTCCCATTCCCCAGGTCCGTGGAGGCTCCCATGTTCGGGAGCGTGTCTCCTTTGGCCCAGGCACCGCACCCCTGCCCCTGTGTCCCCTGCTGCCCTGAGTGAGGAGTCTGTGTACCTCCTTCGCCAGCTCCATGTAGGGCAGACAGCCATGCTGAGTGTCCTCCATGTGCACACCGCACTGTTGACTCAGCTGGTGTCGTTCATGGAGGGCATCTCATCGGGCATGTCTGACCTACAGAGGGGCAACAGGTCCATGGACTCCTCCCTGACGGCAGCAGTGTCCCTCCTCAGACAGTCCCTCACCCCTCCTGCCTCTGCTCCATCCACACTCCCCAGCACCTTACCCGTCCCAAGCACACACACACCGGCACAGGCACACACCAGCACACACACGTCCAGCACACAGACACACACGCCACAAACTAAACGCACACGCACGCACAGTCAGGGGACTGAAACCAGACTCACAGGGGATGGGGCCCTGGTACACACACACGCATCCACGGGCACTGCGCAGTCCTCAGTTGCCTCTCCCTCCAAAGCACCCTCCCTTGCCTCACCTGCAACCCCAAAGACCCAGCGCCTCTTCCTCAGTGACCTCGGCCTCTTCCCCTCCGATCCAGCTGCCCCAGCATCCAGGGGGAAGAGGAAGCCCCCCACACGGAGCAGAGTGCCCCTCGCCCCCGGACACCCTCCCCAGGTGCAGACAGACTGAGGCCCCCACCCGCAAGTCCCTCCGGAGTGCTAAGAGCAAGACCCCGCCGCCGCCCTGCAGCTCAAGCACCAGGTCTCCTTCCTCCATCCCTCAGGCCCCCACTCCACAGGTGCCCCCACCACACCCTGCCCCAGGTTCCCCCACCCACAGATATACCATCCCCAAGAGGCTCCGGCCTTCTCCCCCTGCCACTTGCTCTCCCGGAACAACACCCCCGCTGCGCTTGTCTGTGCCACTGATGTGGTGAGGGTGTCCTCCCCTCTGTCCAGCCCACCTTGCCTGTACCCCATTCTCCTCCCCTGGTGGTAGGCACTGCAGTGGAGTCCACTACCACCCTGTCTGACTTGGGCACTGCAGTGGCGGACCTGTCCACTCCATCTGCAGGGTCCACTGCAGTCGTGCCGGCACCCACAACATCTGAGCCATGCCCCCAGTTGTGCCGGCACACACCACATCAGACACCTCCACTGCAGTTGTCAGTGGCTCTTCAGCACCCACCACCCCTTCCCTGCTTCCTCCTGGTGAGCCCTGATCCTGTCCCTGCGGTGCCTGGCCTACCCCCTCGGTTGCCCCTCCTAGTGGATTGTCCCTGGTTTTGTGCAGGCATGTGTAGGGTGGCATCTGCCACTGTCACCCACTTGTGACTTTGTTGATGGACTGGCCATTGGCCTTTGTTTATGTTCTCACCGGACTTCTACTTTTAATGCCACATATGCTGAATAAAGCAACTTTCTGTTCTCTAGTGCTTTTGCTTCTGATGTACATGATGTTGATGATGCTAACCATGCCCTTGCTGCAGTGATGGTGATATTTGGTCTCATGATAATGAAGTGTTACTGTGCAGGAACCCATGTGGTCCAGGGGGAATGTGTCCTATCCTGTGGTGTATCCATGTCATCCATAGCAGCATCTGAGGGTGTCATGTGTTCAGTATTTGACAATGGGATTTCCTACTTAGATTGGCAATTTCACATCTGTGGCTTCCACCCCTGCACATCTGTTGTGCCTGCCATTGTTCTATTCGTCTACTTCCCTGACCGTGTGGCCATCTCCAGTGAACATGCAGGTTTGGGCATCAATGGGGAAGGACTCATCTGTGTTGTCAGTGCAACATTGCTATACAAGTGTGTTGGATCTGTGCTGATGATTCCGTTGGCACTTCCATGACCAGGCTGATGGGACGGGAGCCCTCATTTGGTGCTAATTGTTGATTGTGTGTCCCATTGCTGCCATGGTATGGTATCTGTTCGCCTCACATCTGCAGTCTCCACACGGTATCTGCATGTGTGTGCCCATTGGTGCAAATATGTGGGTCTGCATTCGGATGGTCACTTCTGTCATTGTGTCATTGATGATTGTTGACGGTGTCAGCCCCCATGGGTGTTGTTTGTCTGCACATGGCCAAAGTTATGTCTTATTTGCACTGCAGGATTTGGCTCCCCCAATTTATGTTGCAATGGGACACATACACTACTTTGCCACTGATGTGTTTGTTGTTCTGTGACCAGGAATCATCCATGCAGTTTGGCAGTTGCACCTCTTACTTTGTCAACACTTACCTTTTGGTCACTGTGATGATGGGGGTTTGGACCCCATTGCCACAATGTTCAAAATGTGCTGCAGCTATGGACCCCACACTTACCTTTTGGTCACTGTGATGATGGGGGTTTGGACCCCATTGCCACAATGTTCAAGATGTGCTGCAGCTATGGACCCCACACTTACCTTTTGGGCAATGTGATGATGGGGGTTTGGACCCCATTGCCACAATGTTCAAAATGTGCTGCAGCTATGGACCCCACACTTACCTTTTGGTCACTGTGATGATGGGGTTTGGACCCCATTGCCACAATGTTCAAAATGTGCTGCAGCTATGGACCCCACACTTACCTTTTGGTCACTGTGATGATGGGTGTTTGGACCCCATTGCCACAATGTTCAAAATGTGCTGCAACTATGGACCCCACACTTGCCTTTTGGTCACTGTGATGATGGGGGTTTGGACCCCATTGCCACAATGGTCATGGCCTGCTTGCGTTGTGTGTGCCACACACATATTTGTGTGGCACATGTGCTAGGGGGTCACATTGTATGTTCGAAGTCATGTTTGGTGTTGTAGACATTTGACACAGTCTACACACGCTTGTCATGGTGTTGGGGGGATGTCTTCTTCTTGCATTCCCTAGGTTGTGGTGTGCTGGTTGTGTCATGCATTGTCCATCCTATGGGTGGGGGTGGTAGTGGTGGTGGGCATCCTGCCCCCCCTGGGTGAGGGTGGTAGTAGTGGTAGACATCCAGCCCACCCTGGGTGAGGGTGGTAGTAGTGGTAGGCATCCAGCCCCCCCTGGGTAAGGGTGGTAGTGGTGGTAGGCATCCTGCCCCCCCTGGGTGAGGGTGGTAGTAGTGGTAGGCATACTGCCCCCCCTGGCTAAGGGTGGTAGTAGTGGTAGGCATCCTGCCCCCTGGGTGAGGGTGGTAGTAGTGGTAGGCATCCTGCCCCCTGGGTGAGGGTGGTACTAGTGGTAGGCATCCTGCCCCCCTGGGTGAGGGTGGTAGTAGTGGTAGGCATCCTGCCCCCCTGGCTAAGGGTGGTAGTAGTGGTAGGCATCCAGCCCCCCTGGCTAAGGGTGGTGGTAGTGGTAGGCATTCTGCCCCCTGGGTGAGGGTGGTAGTAGTGGTAGGCATCCTGCCCCCCTGGCTAAGGGTGGTAGTAGTGGTAGGCATCCTGCCCCCCTGGGTGAGGGTGGTAGTAGTGGTAGGCATCCTGCCCCCCTGGGTGAGGGTGGTACTAGTGGTAGGCATCCTGCCCCCTGGGTGAGGGTGGTAGTAGTGGTAGGCATCCAGCCGCCCCTGGGTGAGGGTGGTACTAGTGGTAGGCATCCTGCCCCCCTGGGTGAGGGTGGTAGTAGTGGTAGGCATCCTGCCCCCCTGGGTGAGGGTGGTAGTAGTGGTAGGCATCCTGCCCCCTGGGTGAGGGTGGTAGTATTGGTAGGCATCCTGCCCCCTGGGTGAGGGTGGTACTAGTGGTAGGCATCCTGCCCCCTGGGTGAGGGTGGTAGTAGTGGTAGGCATCCTGCCCCCTGGCTAAGGGTGGTAGTAGTGGTAGGCATCCAGCCCCCTGGCTAAGGGTGGTGGTAGTGGTAGGCATTCTGCCCCCCTGGGTGAGGGTGGTAGTAGTGGTAGGCATCCTGCCCCCCTGGCTAAGGGTGGTAGTAGTGGTAGGAATCCTGCCCCCCTGGGTGAGGGTGGTAGTAGTGGTAGGCATCCTGCCCCCCTGGGTGAGGGTGGTACTAGTGGTAGGCATCCTGCCCCCTGGGTGAGGGTGGTAGTAGTGGTAGGCATCCTGCCCCCTGGGTGAGGGTGGTACTAGTGGTAGGCATCCTGCCCCCTGGGTGAGGGTGGTAGTAGTGGTAGGCATCCTGCCCCCCCTGGCTAAGGGTGGTAGTAGTGGTAGGCATCCAGCCCACCCTGGGTGAGGGTGGTGGTAGTGGTAGGCATTCTGCCCCCCTGGGTGAGAGTGGTAGTAGTGGTAGGCATCCTGCCCCCTGGCTAAGGGTGGTAGTAGTGGTAGGCATCCTGCCCCCCTGGGTGAGGGTGGTAGTAGTGGTAGGCATCCTGCCCCCCTGGGTGAGGGTGGTACTAGTGGTAGGCATCCTGCCCCCTGGGTGAGGGTGGTAGTAGGGGTAGGCATCCTGCCCCCTGGGTGAGGGTGGTAGTAGTGGTAGGCATCCTGCCCCCTGGGTGAGGGTGGTAGTAGTGGTAGGCATCCTGCCCCCTGGGTGAGGGTGGTACTAGTGGTAGGCATCCTGCCCCCCTGGGTGAGGGTGGTAGTAGTGGTAGGCATCCTGCCCCCCTGGCCAAGGGTGGTAGTAGTGGTAGGCATCCAGCCCCCTGGCTAAGGGTGGTGGTAGTGGTAGGCATTCTGCCCCCCTGGGTGAGGGTGGTAGTAGTGGTAGGCATCCTGCCCCCTGGCTAAGGGTGGTAGTAGTGGTAGGCATCCTGCCCCCTGGGTGAGGGTGGTAGTAGTGGTAGGCATCCTGCCCCCCTGGGTGAGGGTGGTACTAGTGGTAGGCATCCTGCCCCCCTGGGTCAGGGTGGTAGTAGTGGTAGGCATCCTGCCCCCTGGGTGAGGGTGGTAGTAGTGGTAGGCATCCTGCCCCCCTGGGTGAGGGTGGTACTAGTGGTAGGCATCCTGCCCCCTGGGTGAGGGTGGTAGTAGTGGTAGGCATCCTGCCCCCCTGGGTGAGGGTGGTACTAGTGGTAGGCATCCTGCCCCCTGGGTCAGGGTGGTAGTAGTGGTAGGCATCCTGCCCCCCTGGGTGAGGGTGGTAGTAGTGGTAGGCATCCTGCCCCCTGGGTGAGGGTGGTACTAGTGGTAGGCATCCTGCCCCCTGGGTGAGGGTGGTAGTAGTGGTAGGCATCCTGCCCCCTGGCTAAGGGTGGTAGTAGTGGTAGGCATCCAGCCCCCTGGCTAAGGGTGGTGGTAGTGGTAGGCATTCTGCCCCCCTGGGTGAGGGTGGTAGTAGTGGTAGGCATCCTGCCCCCTGGCTAAGGGTGGTAGTAGTGGTAGGCATCCTGCCCCCCTGGGTGAGGGTGGTAGTAGTGGTAGGCATCCTGCCCCCTGGGTGAGGGTGGTACTAGTGGTAGGCATCCTGCCCCCCTGGGTGAGGGTGGTAGTAGTGGTAGGCATCCTGCCCCCTGGGTGACGGTGGAAGTAGTGGTAGGCATCCTGCCCCCCCTGGGTGAGGGTGGTAGTAGTGGTAGGCATCCAGCCCCCCCTGGGTGAGGGTGGTAGTAGTGGTTGGCATCCAGCCCCCCCTGGGTAAGGTTGGTAGTGGTGGTAGGCATCCTGCCCCCCCTGGGTAGGGGTGGTGTTGCGCATTCAGGCCCCTGTGTGCATATGTGGCATTGGTGATGGGCGTCCCGCCCCTATGGTGCTGCTGTTGCTGGTGTAAGTATATTCTGCATCCCTGTGTGTGTGTGTGATGTGTCGTGTACGTGTTGTATGTGTTTTGTGGTTGGTGTCTGGCTTACCTTCTGCACCGTACTCGTCCGTGCCTGTTACGGTAGTATATGTAGAATATTGGTATGATCGGGACGAAGGGATTCATGGTTGGTTCGTGTCGTTCGTCCTTCTCGTTGCTTCGCGTCGTCCTCGTTGCTTCGCCTCGTCCTCGTCGCTTCGACTCGTCCTCGTCGCTTCGCGTCGTCCTCGTCGCTTCGCCTCGTTCTCGCCGCTTCGCGTCGTCCTCGCCGCTTCGCCTCGTCCTCGTCGCCCGCGTCGTCCTCGCCGCTACCGTGTTCGTCTCGAGCCGTGGATCGTGTTGTGGTGCGAATCGGAGCTTATGTGCGCCTCTCCCGGATGCTTTGACGTGCCGTGCGTAGCGACGGGTTCGGCGCGTAGGGAAAGCGCATCGTACTTGTCCGGCCGGACGGGGCTGCATTTTTCCTTCCGTGCGACTCGATTCGGCGTTTCCGGATTCGCCTCGGTCGGAGAACAGGAGCTGGTTTGGGTGAGTACGGCTCGGCCGGATTCTTTGCTGTTGTGCGCATCGTACTTGCTCGCTCGGTGTGCTGTACGGATCGGTCGGGAAACAGGCTTTCGCATGGCTTTTTTCCCGACCGAATGGTATTGGGTGCGCCTCCGACCGAGATCGGAATCGGCCCCTTTGTTGTAATTATGCTCCAACATGTGTCATTTTTAAGTACGTAGCACCCATCCCATTAACTACCAACAGCCTATCTTACCACTCAGCTATATGTATGGGTAAGTGAGAGGTTGCTCATACAGCGACTCACACACACACTTACTCATTCATAGAGTTACTCACACACATTCTCACTTACCCATACACCTACTTACACAGACATTAACTTAAAGGAGCATACCCTATTGACTAACTACATCCTACCTCAGGGGATAGTCATATGTTGTGGAAGAGTAGCTTAAAACTTGACAAGGACTTTACATGTTAGACTTGAATGAGTCAATGTTTTCACTTATATGTGAATAACTGTGTGAGTCCCTATCAGGAGCTGATATTCCATGAGTATGTAAGTTTGTTCATAAATGGCTGTCTGTCTTTGTGATATCTATGGTCCTCTAAATGTGTCTGTAAAATATTGGGTTATTTAAATGTGTGAACTGCCTTTATTAGCACAACATACAAACCAGTTGTGCCTGTCTGTGTGCGTGAATCTTTACATGATTCTTTATCTACCTCACTGGGTATTTCAGTCTCTGTCTCCTTTTCTACTTAGGTATGTCAGATTTAAGTCTGGGTGTAGGCTGAATATATAATTGGGCACATAGATTTCTGTGAGTGCGTATAGCTCACTGAAAAATCAAACTGCATCTTTTACTTTTTAAGCGAATAGCTTCCTGTGCTATGGCCTAGCTACAACATACCTCAGTGTTCACTTAAATGTGGTACAAGAACAGTCTTCACCTGGTGTAGCACTTTTAAGTGATAAGACAGCTCTACCAGAAAATCATCATGCCCAAGCTCAAGTATACCAGGTGTGAGACATAATGTAAGCACTACTTGTCTGCATGGTAAACTTGAAAGTGTCAGTTGTTTAACAGATATCTGGATGAGTGTTTCAGTTCCTATCTAGGACTGTGATTCCATGTGTATGTAAATCTTTTACTAAATCACTGACTCTCTTTATGTGATATGTGATAGTCTAAATGCGTCTGATAGGGCCTCCGTAGATTGCCTCCTGGGAGTACTAGTGAATATCGGGTTATTTAAGTGTGTAAGAAAATGCCTTCATTACCATAAAATACATATCAATTGTGCCTGTCTCTGTGAGTGAATCTTTGTATGCTTATCTAACAACCTCACTAGGGGGCATATTTACGAGGAAGTGGCGGAACGCAGCGTTAGCCTCCTTGGCTTAATGCCGTGCTCCGCCACTTCTGAAACACAGGGCTGCACCATATTTACAACAATATGGTGCAGCCCTGTGTTTCCCCCTGTGCTGGTGCTAAATTTACCTGCCTATTGCCAACACAGGCACCCTTGTACCATAGTGCACGGGTGTCTGTGTTGCAAGGTAAGATTGTTTATGTGTAGGAAAGTTTCCCTTCCTGCATATAAACAATCTTTAAATGGCATTTTGTAAGTTCTATGTGTGCTGCCTAATGCAGCACACATAGAAGTTGCAAAACAAAAAAATTTTAATGATTGTATATGCGCAGGAACGAAAACCTTCCTGCACATAAACAATCAATGGCGTTTTGCTGTTTCCATGTGTGCTAAACAACTCAGCACACATGAAAACAGCAAAAACTAGGAGAAATTAAACATTTCTCCTCATTTTGCCAAGGCAAGACCAGGTTTTCCCTGGTCTTAATTTTGGCACAGCCCCATATTTACGCCACCCTTGTAAATATGGGGCAGAATCAAAATCAATTGGTGTTGTGGTGGAACACCCACTGCAACACCAATTACACTCCCCTTTCACTCTAAGTATAGTGTGAAAGGGTGCCTTATTTATAAGGCAGCTTAAGCCACGTTAAATGGCTTAACGCTGCCTTGTAAATAAGGCGAAGCCCCTATCGCCACCACAACGTCGAAAAAAGTGGCGTTGTGCTGGTGATAGGGGCTTGTAAATATGCCTCTAGGAGATTCAGTGTCTGTCTGCTTTTCTACCTACTTAGGTATCTTGGGTTTAAGTCTAGGTGTAGCTGGATGTATAATTGGGCACATAGTTTTCTATGAGTTCATATAGCTCACTGAAACATCAAAGTGCATCTTTTACTTTTAAGCAAATAGCTCTCTGCGCTATGGCACAGCTACAGCCTACCTCAGTGTTCACTTAAATGTGGTACAAAAACAGTCTTCACCTTGTGTAGCACTTTTAAGTGATAACACAGCTTTACCAGTAAAACTACATGCCCAACCTCAAGTACACCAGGAGTGAGACATAATGCAAGGGCTAATTCTCTGCATAGTAAACTTGAAAGTGCCAGTTGTTTAGCAGACATGTCAATGAGTGTTTCAGTTCCTATCCGGGGCTGTGATTCCATGTGTTTGTAAGTGTATTACTAAATCACTGCCTCTCTTTATGTGATATGTAATTGTATTAATGTGTCTGTTAGGGCCTCCATAGATTTCCTCCTGGGTGTACTAGTGAATATCGGGTTATTAAAGTGTGTGAGAAACTGCCTTCATTACCACAAGATGCATATCAGTGTGCCTGTCTGTGTGAGTGAATCTTTGTGTGCTTGTCTAAGTACCTCACCAGGGGCCTCATTTATGAAAAGTGACGCATCGCTGCGTGAAAACAGCGATGCGTCACTTTTCATTGCGCCATCCTTGCGACATGCTGGATGCGTCATATTTATAGTATGACGCATCATGTCGCAAGGAGTTACAGATACGTCAGTTTTTCTGATGTATCTGTAGGCGCAAAAATGACGCATTGCTGGAGTGTGTCACAAAAGTGACGCAACTTCAGCAATGGGTCATTTCACATGGGCAAGTCCCATTTCAAATGTGCCTGCATCAGTCTTATGCCTGCTGTGAGGATATTGACACATTTGCATCCTAGAAGTGGCGCAGTGAAATCTCATAGATTTCACTGCGTTACTTCTACGAGGCTTACTTGCGTCAGAACGCCCACCCTGCATACATTATACCTGGTGCAGGTATAATGTGCCGCAGGGGTTTACAAAGTGACGCATCTACCTAGATGCGTCACTTTGTAAATATGAAGCAACATGGTGCATTTTTTACCCTGCTGGTGCATCACAAAAAGTGACGCACCGGTGGCGCAAAAGTGACGCAAGGGCTCATAAATAAGTCCCTAGGTGTCTCAGTGTCTGTCTGCTTTTGCACTTACGTGTCTCGGATTTGAGTCTGGGTGTAGGCTGGATGTATAATTGGGCACATAGGTTTCTACAAGTGCATACAGCTCACTAAAACATCAAAGTGCATCTTTTACTTTTTAAGCAAATACCTTCTTGCACTATGGCCTAGCTACAGCCTACCTCACTGTTCAGTTATGTATGGTTTAAGAAACATGTAGTTTTGAGTGATAAAACAGCCCCACTAATAAACGTCCATTCACAGATCAATTCCGATTCATAATTCATATACAGCTATAGTGCATAAATTTCACTTTCAAAACTGAGTGTTGTATTCATCCTTTATAATGGAACAAATATGACTACAACTCCCAGAATTCAAATAAAACATTAGTTATAAGCAGCACATCATATATAGACATATAAAACTTTGACATAATATACTACAAGATAACATAATGGTTTAACCATTAGTGTGGAGTTTTTCTACTACCACTTCCAGAATGCAGTAAAGCAATACAAGTGCAAGATTGACCTCAATGGAAACACATTCTAAATTAACTTGGCAGACATCTGATCTGCACCTGGGACAAATGATGTCTTACTTACCTATTAATAGATGTATAAAAAAAACCTTACAATTTGATTTAAATATCATCCTTTCTTTTTGTAAATAATTATATATTTCAAAATATTTTTATTACAATATGAGAAATGTATATACACTATTAATCATTTTTTTGACTTACAAAAAAATGCAATTAACATACCAGAAGATTGAGTTTGTTGATAAAATCTCTTTTTTTCCCTCTTATTAGGTAGATGCAATATTCTCAGGGTTTGTAAAAACTTAGCACAAGAATGGCACACCACTCTCATACAAAGTAACAATAAATGGCAGCCTTCTGAACTTTACATTGCCTGATACTGCAAAAGTCAACAAATAAAAACATTGCATTCATATTTCAGACTTGTAACTGCATTTCTGAATGGTTACTGTCTATTAACCCTTTCACTCCCATTTGGAGGTAGCACAAAATGCATGCCTTTGTGTCAACACTTGTGACGTAATCGCGATGATTGTGATGACTGCGCGAAACAAAATGGGAGTTAGAAAACCTACTTCCCTTATTACTTTTATATTTCTATAAATATACTACACTTTCTTGTAACATCCTCACTAGGGAATCTTACCTACCTTATAAAACAATTAACCTAACCTCTCTAATTTTTAAAAATTATTATCTGTTTGTTTATCACCCTTCCCCCATTACACCCTCTGCAGATTCTCCATAGAACCTCACTAGAACCAGTGGGTCATAAGTTCACAAAACATTCCAGAAGGACCATACTAGTTACAAAATGAACTACAGCAGATGTGGTTTACTGCACATACTGTAAAGCATATCGAACTCTATTAATTTTTTTTCTATTTACAAGAGCCAATGAAACATTTGTTTACTAATCATTTCCAAATGCAGCCTACTTTTATTCCCCTGTATATTCCCTTAATCCAATCAAATTTTGAGTTTTTTTCAAACCACCAGCACACATGCATTTTCACTGTCTTTCATAGTACCAACTGTGATATTGAGCTGTTGACCTGCCCTGTTTGCTACTTCTTCTTTCTACAAAATGCTTAGAGTGTGGATTGTGGGCTGCAGCTATGTCTATTGGGCTAAACAGGCTGCAAAAAACAAAGGTATTGTCAGGGACTTGGGTTGCCAAGTGTGGAGATTAGTTGGTTTGGCCAGAGAGGGTTAAAGTTTCATCAACTGCTGCCTTTGGTTATAACCATTGTGGATTTCCAGGCTCCTCACCTAATGGTTGTGCACTGTGGTAGCAATGACCTAGGCACATTGACTGTGATATGGCTGGAAATCCTAATGAAGGATACCTTTGCAGAATTGATGTCACGTTTCCCACACACTGTCTTGGTGTACTCTAATATATGCCAAAGACAAAAATGGAAGTGGTCAAATCAATTCTGTCCACAGATTGACAAAGCCAGGAAACATGTTATTAAAACTGTTTCTGCTTTCCTCAGAGTCCATAACATGGGCTCTATCTACAACAACAATCTGCATTTTGACATGCATGAAATATATAGAGGTGATGGAGTTCACTTTACAGACGAAGGGAACAGCATGTTTCTAGGCAACCTGAAACTATGCACACAGTCTTATATGTAACTGTCTTACACACACTCTCAACACAAAGGCTCTTCTCAGAGCCACCCAACAGACCAAAATGTTGTTCATTTTCTTGTTAAATTATTATCTTTAAAAATTTTGGAATTTGTGATGATCAAGATCATGTGGCAAATTCACAAAATAAAAGCAGACTTACAACGACCTCCACCACATTAAAAAATTTGAACTTAAAAAAAATTCATTCTATTACAATACACACATTACTAACCACATCAATGCTTTAAAAACATATTTGTACACATATTTTTCTAGTAAGGTTTTAAGAAACTGTTTGAACACGACTTTCCATTTTCGTGATTACACCGAGAGATGTGATGACTCTGGTAACCGCGACTATCGCGCCTTTTTTAGGGGTAGCAAAACAAATATATGCACACATTTGACAGTATTTTAGATACTAGGGGTTTATTACTTTACTGTTTAAAGTCATATTTTTGTAGGGAGTTTGTATAAAAACAACCATTTAAACTGATTTTCTGTTTCCACGGTGATGCTGGACATCGCGATGATATCAGCAGCCGCGGTCACCACGAATATGTCATGAAATGACAAAACAAATGCAGGCATTCAATAGCCACAACCACATTCAAAACTTATAACTGCAAAATGGATTATAACCAACAGACTAAACACATTACTATCTAAATGACTGTATAATAGCATGGAAAACTCCCTTAATATCTCTATAACACGGTGCATAACTTTTTCAGTGTAATCTATGACTGCATGCATCACTGTATCAGTAAGCCTCTCATTCACTGTATAAATATTTGAGGGGATCTGTGAGATGGCACATCAGTCTAGCAATACTTCTTTAACTAAATGTGTGACTGCCTCAGTGCATCTATGAGTGGGTGCATCAGTGCCACAATGGGTCTATGATTGGTTGTGTAAGTCTCTCACTCAATCTGTGAGTTGGTGCCTGAGTGCCTTTGTGCCTTTGTAAGTAAGTATATGACTGTCTGACTGGATCTGTGAGTGGATACATGAGTGTCTGAGTGGGTGAGTGAGTGGGTGCATGAGTGTCTTAGTGGATATGTGAGTGAGTGCATGAGTCTTTCAGAGGGTCTTGTACTGGCAGCGTGAGTGTCTGAGTGGTTCTGTCAGTGGGTGTGTGGGTCTCTGACTGCAACTGTGAGTGGGCACATGAGTCTCTGGGTGTATAACTGACTAGCTGCATAAGTCTCTGAGTGAGTCTATGAGTGGCTGGGTAAGTGACTGTATGGGTGTGTGTGTCTGAATGAGTCTGTGAGTGGATATATGAGTGTCTGAGTGGATCTGTGAGTGGGTGTATGAGTGTCTCAATGGGTCTGTTTGTTAGAGCATTAGTCTCAGAGTGGGTGAGTGAATGGGTGCATGCATGAGTATCTGAGTGGGTCTGTTACTGGTATGGTGAGTGTCTGGATGGGTCTGTGAAATTTTCATGAAGATTCGTCAAACAACAGCAAAGTTATAGGCAAGTCACAAAAAGTAACTCTATAACTGTCGCCAGTAGGTAGTTATAGTTAGGACCAAAGTTTCCATAGGAAAAGCGTTTTTCGTTTGCTAATAAATTTGACACCGTTTGCCGAATCTTCACAAAATGTTCCAAAAAAGGGGCCTACTTTGTCTAGTTCTGCATGGAAAGTTTCAGGGTGATCCTTCAAGTGAGGGACGAGAAAAAGGGGGGTCAAACAATGTGGGTTTCCCATGCAATTTCTCATAGAAATTTTAGACAGGACTAAAGGCGGAACCGCTGAACGGAATTACACCAAATTTGGCAGAAAACTACTTCTTGGTCCATAGAGAGCCCTTTTTGTGATTTGGTGTAAATCCATTCAGTAGTTTTGGAGTTATTAAAGAAAAAAGATTTATAGATATCTAGGGACGCGAATCCTCCACAGAACTGACAGATCTCATGGTGAGATCTGATTGGCTGCCAACACATCAATCAGGAAATTTTGGAAGCCATGTTGGGACTCAGACTCGTCCGAGCCCCAAGAAATAAGGCAAAAAATAATATAAGGGGGCAGGGCAGGAATACTCTGACCCCCTAGTCCTGGTGGTAGGGTTCCACAGGGACACTGCCAGGGGCCTAAAAATCTTTTTTTAAATGTTCCCACAAAGTCGTGGTAAATTTGCGAATTCGCAGCAATATTGAAAAAAACAACAAGCGTGGTCTCCTGTACTTGCTTTCTATATGCCCCCAGGTGGGCCAGGTCCTAGTGGGATGATTTTATTTTATAATGGAGGGGGGGTTTTGGCCCCCCTCTCCTGGTAGATTTTGGCCCAGGACTGCCACCCCCAGGGCCCAGCTGAATCAATTACGGGGGATGGGGCCACACAGCCCCCCTCCCAGGCCATCTTCGGCCTGGGGATCACCACCTCCCTGGGGCCAGGTCTGCATCAAAAATGGGGAGGATGGCCACTTCTTGGCCCGTTTTCAGCCCCGTAGACCGCCATCTCCTGGGGCCAGGACAATCTGTAGAAGGGAGAGGGAGTCCCCGGGGGCCACCACCTCCCCGGGTGAGGCCAATTGGTAATAGGAGGCTGTGTGGCCCTCCTCCCCAGGACATTTTCAGCCATGGAGACCACCACCCCCAGGGCTTGCCTGTACAATGTAAAGGGTGGGAGGCTGTGCTGCCCCAATCCTAGAATCAATAATGGCACTGGGGACCCCATCCCCCAGGGCCAGGCTGTCAATGCCTCAGGGTGCCCACCCCCGGGACATAGCAGTTTCAGGAAACCTCTTTGTGCTCTTGCTTGGCAGTAGCAATTTAAAGCTCTCACAAAGCGAAAGTAAACTGTAAGTCCACTCCTAGAAAGCGGGAGCAGGAAAAATGTTCAGGCCCACTGGGAGTGAACTTTTCATCTGTTACCCTGCCCACCGTGAAGCGGGCAAGGAAAAAGATACAAATAATTGCTACTGCATGCAGGGAGCAGCAGTTGTTGCTGCTCCTTGTGTGCGGGAGCAATGCCGGCTCCCGCTGGTGGTGGGGTGCCATCTGGGGCTGCAGGGGCATTGGGTCTCCCCCACAGTCCCCAACAAAGAGGCAGTGGATTCCCTGGGTGGGCTCCAGGGCACCCACCATTGACTCACCCGGCCCCTGGGGATGAGGTCCCTGGAGCCTAAATCTGTCCTGCGAGGGGGGCTGCATACCCCATTCCCCTTTAGATGCTGGTTGGCAGGGGGGTTTCATGCCCCCCCTTTAGATCCTGACCAGACCCCTATGCCATATTTTATCTTTATTGGGCCAGTGCCCTGGGGATGGGGTAAACGGTGCCAATATTGGGCTGGGGTGGCCGCATGCCCCTTCCCTCTTTAGATGGTGATAGATCCTGGTAGACTTTGTCCCTGGGGCCTATATTGGCCCAGAGAGGGGGGGGCTGCATGCCTCCCCCTTAACACTAAGGTAGGGTGCAGGAGATGTGGTTCCTGGGGCCAAAATCGGCATGGCGAGGGGTGAAATGCACCCCCTTCCCCTTTTGAAATATTGAGTGGATGTCCTGGGTAGGCTCCAGGACACCCCTCATTTACTGAGTGGGCCCCATGGGATGTTGTCCCGGGGTCAATCTTGGCCCGAATTGGGGACTGCATGGCCCCTCTTATAATAGGGCCAGGCCTTAGGAGACGGGGTCCATGGGGCGGAAATCAGCCTTGGGATTGAGCTGCATTGGGAGTAACTTTGGCACTGTTTGGAAAATCTTCACAAAACTTTCCAAAGGTAAGTCTCATCCTTTTTAGGAACTTCCTAGAAAGTTTCAGGGTGATCCATCAAACAGGGGTTGAGAAAAAGAGGGTGTACCAAAACGCTTTTTCCCCATGCAATTTTCATCAGGAAAATTAGACACATCTTCAGCCAAAATAGCAGAACGGAATTCCACCAAATTTGGCAGAAAGCTAGATCTTTACCCATAAAGCCAGCTTTCTGTCTTTTGGTGTATATGTGATCAGTAGTTTTGGAGAAATTGAGGTTTAAAATATATGTATATTTCATGCCACGGAGGGTCCACAGACCAGAAAGGTCAAAGAAAATTATCTGATTGTTTGCCACAACATTAACAGAGATGTTGTGACAGCCACTTTAGGACTCAGGGACTCAATTCCCGGTCCAGAAACAAATGTTTAAAAAAACATATAGGGGCCGGGTCGGGATTCCCTGGGACAAAAATGCATTTTTTAAACAGTACTGCAGATCCATAGGTGGGATTCTGTGTTTTTTTAAATATAAGTCCTCCCAGGGTGCGCCAGGGCTTGAGGTCACCATACAATTACATTTTGGGGACGGGGGTCATGAATTCCAATAGCATGCCCTGGGGACACCATCTACCAGGGACAATTTAATCTTTTAGAGGGGGGAATGGGGTCCCTACTCTCTGAGCCATTGGAAGGAACCAAGGACTGCAGAACAGCTGAGACCAGCACTGGAGGTAGACTGGCAAAGGAGCTCAGCTACAAAAAGAGAGGACGATGTATGGATGTAAGAAAGTGGGCTATTAGTTGCAAAGGATGGGACTCCTTCACAAGTAGGAGATCCTCATATTTTCTTATTTCCGAGTACCAAGTACCCCATTGTAGCACTTGACTCTTTTCAGAATATCAAAGCAGAGCAGCCCAAGGCCTACTAAGGGAAGATGTTGTGGTTTAGCAATTTCAAACAACAAGATTTAATAAATTATTGTTCAGTCAGTGCCTTTCCTTTAAAAAGAAAAAGTACATTTATTACACACACTACTATATACTATGCATTAAATTACAAATATGTTCGTCAGGTAGATGGAAATACCTTTTGTGACACCATTATATATTGTTAACCCCATAACATAATATCCCCCTGCTGTACCCCATGCAAAATCACCATTTAGGGGGTGTAATTCCAAATAAGGCAGGCCTACTGGCTTTGTCTGGGGATCCACACACACTTACCTCCAGACTGGGCTGAGGATGGGAACTAGAGGCACGGGGCCAAAGGGCAAGCCAGCCTCCAATCTTATATGCAAACACAAAAAGGGCTGCCCCTCACGTGGGTTCCTACAGTTTCCTACAGAATTATGCTGAGATGCAACACCAGTGGGGGCATCTCATAAAAAGTTTCGGACTGGCCTCACACACCGCCCGGTGTCATGCTTCATCATAGGCTGTCCTCGCCCTCTAAAAACTTCGTTTGATAGAGGGCGGGCATACACCTGGAGACAGGGATGCACTTCTACAACTAAGTGATGGCCGTGTGAAAGTGAAAGGTGATTTAAAAACCATCACACCTGTCACTCAACAGTGTTTTATTCAGGGAACAGATGTATGGTATTAAAATAGGTGTACGGTGATCTGGGACATTATTCTCCCTTCACCGTATTAAGTGTGGTCAACATGTTTCTGCGTCAGTGTCCCCGTAGGGTACGTCGCATTCGTCAGGACCAAATGGGTTTTATCCTTTTTGCCTCTAATGCAAAAAGGAGCTGCTAATCTGGGGACGGGGATAAAAGATAAATAAAATACAATCGCCCGTTTGGTGTAGTACCACTGTGACAGATTCTGTAGGAAACAAAGAAACAAAGAAAACAAACAAACCAAACGTGTAAGTAAGTTTATAAATAGACAATTGTTGTCATCCAACCCAGGTCACACCTATAGCGCGCGTGGTGTGGTCTGTATGAGACACGTGGCACACGTACGTGTCATCAAATGGTCAATTGCATAATCCATTTCTTACCCTGAAATACTATCCTCTATACTCCATGGGAGGGCGAGGGTGGGAGGGCCTACTTGTGACTTTCTGTATGGGAGAAATGCTGATTTAGAAAGTGGTAATGATCTCATAATGTATCCATAGATTAAAACCAGAAAACTAAAATGCATGAAACTGTAATAACCAAAATGGTCATCCAGTAGTAGTGATTGACACCCAATCTCTCCGAGAGAACTGGGATCAAGCTTTCATTCTCACCCTTATACATTACACTCATACGCTTACTGTCTGACTTCAGCGCTCCCATCGGTTCTCTCTACAGGCGTCCTCTCGGTCTCCCCGTCGATGGAGACTGATGTTCCCTCGGTGGTATATATATCCTCTAGATAATTGGTTAATTGTTTAATCATGTGAAATAGCACCTGGAGCGCTAAGAGCGCTTCCTGTGTCCAAATGCGGGCGGGGCTAGGTGCCTGGCAAGAGGAGTGTGTGAATCTACGCGCTCCTATTGGATACAAGAGTTTGTCTTAGTACACTCGTAAGTGTACTTCTTGCGCGCACGCGCTATTGAATGAGGGACGCGTTACTCAAGCGGCAGTAGCCACGCGTGGAGACCCATGGACTGCGCATGTGCAGATGAAGAGTGTCTCTGGTATCCTTCTGCACTTTGTACCTCTGTGTGGCATCAACATCACTTGTGAACTGTAGCTCTCTATTCATAACTAAACGAGTCTCAAGGGCGCCTGTGCTATCAATTACGGGACGACCACAAACATGCAACATAAGCCACGTGTTAGAAGACGTGGATAGCGCATGCGTAGAAATGAGTTTTCTTATGATACGTCTACGCATCATATTGCCATGTGGAAACAATCACCACTTATCGGTGGAGGCTAGTCATAACCGGGAGGTGCTAAGGGCGATATCCGTACTATTTATTAGGAAATACAACCCAATGGTAATTAAAGCGTGTATTGATTTGCGCGAGAGAACATACTCAATAATATTTATATTTAGCCTTGATAAGTTGGAAATCTATCCTATAGGCAAAGTACTCTATACTAAAAAAATAAAATAAAACTTTAGAAAATATACAACCAGAGTGTCGTCATTCTGGGTTAACTGGTTATCAAAGTCACACAATATGTTTGATCTCCGGTGATGAATGTGGTGTGATCGTAGGGCATAAACCTCATTCTCTCCCCTAAAATGTATTAGACCCTGCGTTAGGGGGCTAAATATATGATGGTCAACCAGTATCTATGTACTCATATTTAATCTATATTGCAATCGTGGCGTATACTACTCTATTGATCCCCTAAAATGTGATGGACATAAGGCAGTGAGACTAAGTACATTAATCTCAATGGTTACACTGTGTACCAATAGCCATTATCTGCTTCTAGGGGTTGTTAAGTCTATGGTCACATAGGCTGCCCATTTATGGTCTAAATACGTCACTCGATTACACGGTCTCGGATCACCTTCTATAGTATTGTGCAACT
This sequence comes from Calotriton arnoldi, assembly GCA_963921515.1. Taxonomy (NCBI): domain Eukaryota; kingdom Metazoa; phylum Chordata; class Amphibia; order Caudata; family Salamandridae; genus Calotriton; species Calotriton arnoldi. The sequence continues at coordinate 725,442 of CAWUFW010006777.1, read as the reverse complement.
ATCTCACTAAATGATTGATCCATGTATTAAGGTTGGCTAGGTCACTTTGCCAGCTGTAGCCATGGTATATCATCGTTCAGGCCTTGCTCCCATGTATGTAACCTGTACACCCACCGTTGTTCCCGGATGTGTAACTGTCTAGAAATGTCATTTTTCCTTTTTTTCATTACTTCAAGGATGATCCACCGCAGATCAGAATCACTATGGTGTTTCTCGGTAAAATGTTTTGTCAACTTGGTGTTTGTTTTTTGCACCTAATGGTGCTACGGTGTTCACTGATCCTCGTTTTTACTCTCCTTGTCGTCATCCCCACATATTTCAGATTGCAAGGACAGGTGAGTAGGTAAACTACATTTTCCGTATTACAATTACTGAAATTCTTGAGTCTCCAGGGATTGTCTGTTCCAATATCTACCTCCTTAGTAGTGGTAGTCAGGGGGCAGCAAACACAATTACCGCACGGATAATGCCCTATTGGTTTTGGTTGGCTCCATAAGGTCATCTGGTTTTCTGTGTCATCGTTAGGGATCTTCGAGTGTACCAAGTCATCTCTCAAATTTCTACTCCGCTTAAACGCAAAAAGTGGGGGTTCCCACTTCCGGTTTCCACTGTTCAAAATTGCCCATTTCTTCTTGATGATGTTCTGCACTCTGTTTGAAACAGGGGTGTATGTGGTAACGCATACCAGCCGGTCTGTTTTATCTTTTGGGATGGTCTCTAATAGGGCTTCCCGATTATTGTTCTTCGCCCTTTTCTTTGCACGCTTTACCATCTTGCTCGGGTAGTGTCTTTCCAGGAGTTTGCCCTCTAGTTGTTCCGCCTGTGCTCGAAACACATCCACCTCCGAGCAATTCCTACGTACTCTGAGGAATTGTCCGACTGGAAGATTATCACGGAGAGCCCTCGGATGGTAGCTCTCATAGAGAAGAAGACTGTTCTTGTCTGTCGGCTTTATGTGTACTTTGGTGGAAATTCCTTCTGTTGTTAATGTTATATCTAGATCGAGGAACACTGCGTGGTTCACCTCAATATTATAAGTAAACCTAAGGTGGGGGTCTTTGCTATTGACCCACTCCACAAAACGTTTGGCTTCGTCCAATGTGCCCTTCCAGATGATCAAGACATCGTCTATATACCGTTTCCATGTTCTCATCTGGGTTGTAAACGGATTTGAAGGGTTGAAAATATAGTCCTCCTCGAACTGATGGACATACAGGCACGCCATGCTAGGCGCAAAGGTGCTGCCCATGGACGTGCCCTTAATCTGATGATATATTGTGTCCTCAAATTCGAAAAAGTTCTCCGTGAGGGCTAGTTCTGCGCATTCCATGATGAAATGAGTCGGTGTCATGTATGTCCAGTCTTGGCCTTGGAGGATTCGTTCCACCACCTCCAGTGTTCGCCTCTGGGGGATGCTCGTGTAGAGCGCTTCGATATCCATTGTTATGAACATATCCTCCTCAACATTTGTTTCCAAATCCCTTAGGTGGCAAAGTACGTCCTTGGTGTCTCTTAAATAAGACCGAGACTTTTGTACAATTGGTTTTAAAAACCAATCGCAAAATTGTGAGAGAGGTTCAAGTGCTGAACCTATTCCCGACACTATCGGTCTGCCTGGTGGTGGCATTCTGTTTTTATGAATCTTAGGGAGGGTGTAAAACCTGGGTGTCCTCGGTTCTGTGTTGATTAGGAACTCCGCCTCATGTTTCGTAATCCAGTCATTGGTTTCAGCCTCACTAACCATAATCTTAATTTGGTTCATAATCCGTGGTGTGGGGTCTTCACGGTGTGTCTCATAACTCGTAGTGTCTGATAGGAGACGTAGGCATTCTTCTCTATACATGGTGTAATTCATCAGGACTATCGCCCCTCCCTTATCTGCTGGTTTTACCACCAACTCGTGATTATTTTTGAGTTGTTCAAGGGCCATTCTCTCGCCTCTGGTCAAGTTCTGGAAACCCCTTGTATTCTTGTAGTCAATCTTCCCAACTTCAGTGAGGACCGCTTGTTCAAAAGCCAGAACATTACAGGAAATGTTTTGGGTTTGCGGGGTGAATGTCGACTTTATTCGTAGACCAGTGTTAGTGCGGTTGTTGTCTTGGCTTTGTATTTCACCAAAGAAATCCTTTAATTTTATCTTCCTAAAAAACTGTGCTAGTTCAGTATGAAGGAAGAAGGCATCATTCTCTGGGGTGGGGACGAAACCTAATCCTTTTGCGAGAACGGCCTCTTCATCCGTGTTGAGTACATGGTCACTCAGATTCACGATATTCGTCATTCTTTGCTCATTATTTGGTGGGTACCCCTGCCCCTGCTCCGTGTCACTGCCCCGCTGGTGGTTGCCTCGTCCTCCCATTGGACTCTGGTTGGTCTTCTTGCTTTTTGTCTGCCTTTTCCTCTCCCTTGGCCCCTGAATAAAAAAGGCTGCTGTCCTTGTTGGAATCCAAAACCAGGAGGGAAGAATTGCTGTGGCCAGTACCCATAGGGCTGCATTGGTGGTGCGAACATTGGTTGATTCGGGTTCTGATATCTCCGGGTCTGTTGTCCTCCCGTGCTCTCATCGCTGCTGCTATCACTCCTTTCCTCCCCTGAGCTGTAGGTCCAATTCTGGGGTGTGGGTCTAAAGCGTGGTTGACGTCTTGGTACTGATTGTTGTTGGGGTTTATCATAGTACTCATCAGTTGTATAAGGGTACACCGTTTCCCATTTAAATTTCTGGACGTCCTTTTGTAATTTAGTGATTTTTGATTGTGTTAAGTACTCTCTATATGCCGAGTGATCGTTATTTATTTCCTCCAGTTTCTTTTTGAATACAGTCAGTTGGACTGAGGTTTTAAGCTTGCTCTCACTCTGCTGTATTTCCACCAGTAGCACATCTGCTAACTGTCTGGCCGTGTTAATAATCAGCACAAGCCAGTCTTTTGTACATTTCCAGGCTATGCCGGACCAGTTGATTCTGAACTCTTTGTTGTTTAGGAACAGTCTAGGCTCATTCGTTACCACGAGTCCTCGTGGTGCCGTGTTCTTCCTCAAATATTCCGTCATAAAAGCCCCATGCAGGGCTGTACGGATTTGTTCTTTCTTTTTGGCTGAGAAGCACTCCCACTCATCAGAGTTCTTAAAAGTTTGTGACACTACTGCTTCAGCTAAGATGGATGGAGTTCTAAGTATATCAGCATAATTGCTCTCATTGAAAGCCAATTCGGTCTCCATATTTATAGTATTAGGGTTATAAAAACAGGGTGAGGAATTGTCAGCACCCTTTTATTATAATATTTTCTGAACTGGGGTGGTGATTATTACCCAGTCCCCTGGTCAAACTTGACCGTAAAAAACACCCTCGAGGTTCCCACAGCTGGACGCTGTACACTAATACACACACACTTACCTCAGACTGGGCTGAGGATGGGAACTAGAGGCACGGGGCCAAAGGGCAAGCCAGCCTCCAATCTTATATGCAAACACAAAAAGGGCTGCCCCTCACGTGGGTTCCTACAGTTTCCTACAGAATTATGCTGAGATGCAACACCAGTGGGGGCATCTCATAAAAGTTTCGGACTGGCCTCACACACCGCCCGGTGTCATGCTTCATCATAGGCTGTCCTCGCCCTCTAAAAACTTCGTTTGATAGAGGGCGGGCATACACCTGGAGACAGGGATGCACTTCTACAACTAAGTGATGGCCGTGTGAAAGTGAAAGGTGATTTAAAAACCATCACACCTGTCACTCAACAGTGTTTTATTCAGGGAACAGATGTATGGTATTAAAATAGGTGTACGGTGATCTGGGACATTATTCTCCCTTCACCGTATTAAGTGTGGTCAACATGTTTCTGCGTCAGTGTCCCCGTAGGGTACGTCGCATTCGTCAGGACCAAATGGGTTTTATCCTTTTTGCCTCTAATGCAAAAAGGAGCTGCTAATCTGGGGACGGGGATAAAAGATAAATAAAATACAATCGCCCGTTTGGTGTAGTACCACTGTGACAGATTCTGTAGGAAACAAAGAAACAAAGAAAACAAACAAACCAAACGTGTAAGTAAGTTTATAAATAGACAATTGTTGTCATCCAACCCAGGTCACACCTATAGCGCGCGTGGTGTGGTCTGTATGAGACACGTGGCACACGTACGTGTCATCAAATGGTCAATTGCATAATCCATTTCTTACCCTGAAATACTATCCTCTATACTCCATGGGAGGGCGAGGGTGGGAGGGCCTACTTGTGACTTTCTGTATGGGAGAAATGCTGATTTAGAAAGTGGTAATGATCTCATAATGTATCCATAGATTAAAACCAGAAAACTAAAATGCATGAAACTGTAATAACCAAAATGGTCATCCAGTAGTAGTGATTGACACCCAATCTCTCCGAGAGAACTGGGATCAAGCTTTCATTCTCACCCTTATACATTACACTCATACGCTTACTGTCTGACTTCAGCGCTCCCATCGGTTCTCTCTACAGGCGTCCTCTCGGTCTCCCCGTCGATGGAGACTGATGTTCCCTCGGTGGTATATATATCCTCTAGATAATTGGTTAATTGTTTAATCATGTGAAATAGCACCTGGAGCGCTAAGAGCGCTTCCTGTGTCCAAATGCGGGCGGGGCTAGGTGCCTGGCAAGAGGAGTGTGTGAATCTACGCGCTCCTATTGGATACAAGAGTTTGTCTTAGTACACTCGTAAGTGTACTTCTTGCGCGCACGCGCTATTGAATGAGGGACGCGTTACTCAAGCGGCAGTAGCCACGCGTGGAGACCCATGGACTGCGCATGTGCAGATGAAGAGTGTCTCTGGTATCCTTCTGCACTTTGTACCTCTGTGTGGCATCAACATCACTTGTGAACTGTAGCTCTCTATTCATAACTAAACGAGTCTCAAGGGCGCCTGTGCTATCAATTACGGGACGACCACAAACATGCAACATAAGCCACGTGTTAGAAGACGTGGATAGCGCATGCGTAGAAATGAGTTTTCTTATGATACGTCTACGCATCATATTGCCATGTGGAAACAATCACCACTTATCGGTGGAGGCTAGTCATAACCGGGAGGTGCTAAGGGCGATATCCGTACTATTTATTAGGAAATACAACCCAATGGTAATTAAAGCGTGTATTGATTTGCGCGAGAGAACATACTCAATAATATTTATATTTAGCCTTGATAAGTTGGAAATCTATCCTATAGGCAAAGTACTCTATACTAAAAAATAAAATCTGGGGATCACCACACTAATAAAAATAACCATGCTATTCTTTGTCAACGTAACACATTATGAGGCAAGCCTACTGGTTTTGTCAGTGTGTCAACACAATAATAAAATCAGTCTCATGGCATATTTGAAACTTATAACAGTATAAAAGTCACTTAAGCTGATAATAAAGCATGTTCATTCAGCAGAACCATTAACATATATTACAGTCTTTATTTAATTTTTACAGACCACATAATGTATTCATAAGATCAACCACTACGGCTCTCGCAGTCCAGAGGCAAGGAACAAGAAACCCCAGCTCCGAGAATGGATAAATGAATCTCTGGCAGTCTGGGTTGTAATCCCTTGGAAAAGGTAGGGTTCCTTTATAGCACCCAGTCCTACGGGGGTGCTGCACCTCCTGCTGACCCCCATAATACAGTTATCACACATTGGTGGTGCCTTTGCCATCATAGGTCAACCAGAAACACCAGGAAATATGTAAATTAGCCCATGCAGGGCAGAATGGCCATGCCAGGCCCATTCTCCATGATATCAAATGAGTGGCTTCTCCAGGTGGGTGAGGGGCAGGTAAGGAGGCTTTGCATCATCATTTTATTTTATCAGGGATGCCCTGGTCCCACCGGGGGGGGCAAACATATGTTCCTTTACCTTTGCGGTTTTTGAAGGGTCAGCATGGGGACCACACTTCCACACAGCCCAGCTGGTCCTATTATCCCTTTCCCACTGTGCTTTTGCTCATACGGTAAGGGAGAGCACTATGCTCTCTCTTCCTAACCATGTGGAATGCAGTCAGGGTGCTGATATGCTGGCCATCAACCTCACACAGACACAGGAATGGGGGCAGAAGATGTGCCTTACATTGCTTCCAGGGCTCTAGGCTCCCTGTGAGCAAAATGAAGAATGAAGGAGCACTCAGCCTTTATTTATTGCTTTGTTTCAAGGGAAGGAGGTCCTCCAGGAAAGTTTATCTATATCTGTCACACAAAACGGCCTCTCTGGTGGGGGCCTCACGCATGCTCACTAAAATCTGCTTAAAGGGTTTCTGTTGAGCACCAGGGGCTTGGCCCTTCCTGGGTGAATTTCAATAGATTACCTTGAAGGGCCATGCAACTTTTTCTCTGCTCAGTCCCCCAGGGATTCCGAATTTTAAAAGATCGTTGGACTTTGGAGAGGAGAAATTGACTAATCCCGCTCCAGTCAAGCACTGCAGGCCCAATTTCAATAAATGAGGTATCATTTTGCTTCTGGTGGTGAGCTCTAGCCACCAGGAGCATCCTCTTTAAGCCTTCTGGCCTTTAAAGGTTTGACTTTTGCAGGGATCTGGATTTCCTGCCTCCCTGTGCCAGACCTATCCTCTGTCTAGCTCGTGTTGCTCTCTCCTTCTGATAGGGGCATCTTGTGTAGCACCTTTGCAGCCAGTAAGCAAAAAAACTCCTTGCCACACTCCCAATGCCCAGATCCTCCTGGCTTATTAAAGGGTACCTGAGTGGCAGTGGAGTTCAGGTCCATTCCCCCAACTGGTCCTCAGGGGACATACAGGGCCAGCACCACTGGCCATGAAGACACCCACCCTAGTCCTGGGGGCCAGCTGGAGTCAAAGCCCTTAGTCCACTCTTGCAGCACACACTTTATGAGGGGAGGCCGTTGATCCTTCTGTTGTATAGAACAGTAGTTAACTTGGCTCAGTAGGAGGGGTAAAGGTCTCCAATCTGATTATGAGCTGAGCCAGAGAAATATGAAAGCTCTTGAAATCCCATGAGATGTATATGTAGTGCGTTCAGGGCTGAAAATTCAAATTTGGTATGGCAGTTTTACCCCAGTTTGGCACCTTGCTGGACCCTGCAGGCCTAATTGGAGTGAAAATGTACTTAGGGCAGATTTTGTCTATATGCATAATACAGTGAAAACACCACAGATCCTGCATTCGGCACTACAGACCTACACTATGAATGCCCTTATTATAAGGCCTGTCCCAGGTCAGCACCAATATTTGCACAATCCCTTCTGAGACTGCTGAATGTGCACAGATACTGGGCCGCCCTTGATGATAGTCTCACACACACAGCCTGCACCTGTTTGAACACATGTGCACTCAGGTGTTTGTGTGCAATCAGCCCAATGCCTCTTATCCTAGCTATGCAGCAGTGACCTTATCTTAAAAGGTGGAAACTGGTGGTTAGCACACTCAATCCAATCACTGTGAATTTACTGTGAGTGATACTCAGGTTGTGAGACTCACTTAGCCAAAAGTTCAAAAACTGGGTAGTCAAAAGTGAACTGAAGTGGTGGACTAAATGGGCAGAACCCATTTGCTACAATGGACATTCTTTCTTTTTTCTAATGGGCCTGGTCTGGGGTTCGAACTTTGTCTGTAGGTAAATCCAGAGATCCCATGGATTTTCAAATAGTGTAACACACCACAAACCCACACCACTAAACTACTAAGGAGACAGTCATGTATGACACCAAAATATTTATATAAAATAAAAAAAGCAGAGTCACAGACAATACCTGCAACAGGCCCACTCCCCTCCATAAGCCCTAAAACACTACTGTTTATTCAATCCCTACACTTCTCACATCACCTATTCCACACGCAACAGACCCACCATATCTGTAAATCCTAAACAGCTATCAATCTTACTTTAACCCATGTCAAATTCACACCAACCATTCTACCTGTAACAAACCTAATCTTTAAGCAATTGAGATATTGGAGGAGCAGGGTGGAAGCCTGTAAAGCTACAGCCAATTCTATACTGTGAGATCGTGTATTGACTATTGACTCCATTTTATTTTAACTGCATTTTGTGAGCACAATTTCATCTTATTTCTGTCTGACCCTGCCTTTCAGTTGTGAAGGCAGGCTCGAGTTACTTGCACACACAGAGAAATGTTTATGTTTTTCACTACCCCAAGTGGGAGAGATAAGCTGCTAGAACAGACAGTTTGGGCTGCGTAGCCCAAGGACGGGAATGTGAAGAAGTCTGCCTCAGCTCTCATCGAAGCCTGGCAAGCTCAGTTGAGTGACCTCGATGCAGGGAGTGCAGCCAGCACCTACAGTGCAGATGAAGGGAGGGGGAGCTTCTAGAAGCCTCTCTATGTGTCAGTAAGAGTATAAAGACGGAGACATCTTGGCGCTTTGACAACAACTCTTCTGCGGAGTGGACGCACTGCCCAGGGCTATTGTACCCGGTTGGAGATCTCCCTGCCTTAGACTGTCAATGGGTTCCTCAGTCGTGCTGGCAGAGATGATGCTAATCAAACAGCCGGTGATGTATTCCAAGTTTTAATTACTCATTCTTGTGTACATGCAGTTATCTTTCTATGTATTTATTCTGGTATGCATGCAGTTATCTTTCTAAGCATTTATTCTTGTGTATATACATTCATTACATGCATTTATTTTACATTTGCATTGTTGCTATTTGAATTATAGAAACTTGCTGCAATAAATTAAAAAAAACACAGCCAAAGATATTGGTCATATATTTAAATCAGGGCGTGCTGATCATTCTGTTCTGATGCAATAAATAGTTTCTCTTGAATTTGGTAAATGAGTGTTGAGCTCTGTTTATATTGTACTTTGGTATTCTAAAGGGGTGTAGAGTCCTATTTTGAAGAGTGTTCACGTTGTATCCTGGTGTGTTGAAGTCTTGCTCAGGTGTTCTGAAGAGAAAGCAAGAATTTTGGCATAGTAGGCAGGATTCAAAGTGAAAGGAGCAGAATGTTTTGCAGATAAACAAAAATGGATAAAGAAGATTCCCAGATACTAAAGGAAATACTAGGATGGGAATTAGTTCCATATAGTCAACTTGCTCATGAGTGGTTGCATTGTGCTGGGCTGAGTGAGAATTTGAGTGGGTGTATGTCTGATGCACAGCCAGAAGATGTACTAATTTGCTTGCAAAAAGGACCAATTGAAAAAGGGAAAGAGTTTTGTACTTTGGGTCAAAGAGGCTGGATCCTCTTAAATGCTTATAGGAAAATGCATGAAAAATGTAGGCCTGGGTGGAACTCTGCGAAGTGACAAAAAACTCCACCAGGCTACGTCGAGTTCCACGAGTGGCGGAGTGGGTTACCTTGCGTCGTTCGCACTGATTTTTAGTGCCAGGTGTTTGTCCCATGCTGTAAAATCAGCGCAAACGGCATCTCACACAGTGTCATAGGGTGCTGCTTCTTTCTGCCGCTCGAGTAGTAGTTCTACTCGAGCTGCAGCTTCCTCAACGCGAATGGAAGGTTAGCTGTAGCGACCATCCACGACCGCCCGCGTTGGGAAATCTTGCTGGGAAGTTGTCTAGCATTGGATTTTCCTTGCTCGCCAACTTACCGTTGGGGAGCACGAGCAATGAAAAAACTATGCAACGCGGAGCAGAGTTTTTCTGAACTCCGTGAGCTCCACGGAGCACAGAGTGAGAAAAACTGTGCGAACTCTGCAACCAGAGCGGAGTTCACCACCCAGTGAGTTGGAAACTTATCAGCTGGTGGCTGAAAGAGCGGCAGTGCATATAGACAGATTCCAACAGAGGTCAGGTGAAACATTGATTGCATGGATGGTGCGCTTGTTTGATTTAGGGACAAAGGAAGTGCATTTAGATCATGGAGATGTAGTGAAGTTTTGTGTACTAAGCAGTGATCCTGTTGTGCAAGATGAGATTAGGAATTTTCAGGGAAATTGTGCAGACCACTTTACTGCAGTTAGCGGCAGATGGATGTTTACACAAATACTGAACTGAGTCAGATTGGCCGGCAACTGAGAAGTCCTGGTTTACACTGAGGGATACAATGCAGAGTATGAATGAGGATGTAAAAAAGATTGCAATTTTCATAAGTGTTCCTCATGATTTGACGAATTAATTGCTAAATACATCAGTGCAAACTAAGATAAAGATTTTGGCCCCTTTGTACAAGGTTATGTGAAAGAAACATGGGTTTGAGTGGGGAGAGCAGTAACAGAATGTATTTGAATCAGCAAAGGAGGCTATACTGTGTGCCTTGGATTTGTGGCCAGTACAAGAGGTGGATGCTGAGCTAAATGTGACAGTCCAAGGGCAGTATGCTAGTTGGAGTTTGTGGCAGAAGCAAGGAAAGAAGAGGATGCCTTTAGGTTTGTGGGCAAAGAATTTACCAGATGCTGGAGAGCAGTACACTCTATTTGAAAAGCAGTTGCTTGCATGTTATTGGGCCCTGGTTGACAATGAGCAGTTGACCAAGGGGCACAATGTGATTTTGAGGCCTGAGATTCCTATAATGCAATGGGTGATGAGTTCCCCCAAGACTCATAGAATAGGGCAAGCTCAGGAAGCTGACATAATCAAGTGGAATTGGTACATACAGGACAGGTCCTGAGTAGGTCTCAAAGGTACTGCTGTATTGAATGAGCAGGTGGTGCAGGCCCCATTGAAAGAAGCAGAGGTGTTACAGGATGTGCCTGAGATACAGGAGTCCCCGTGAAGTGGGGTGAGCTGCTTGAAGCATTGTCTTCAGAAGACAAGAGACATGTATGGCTTACTGATGGCTCAGCCAGATATGTGGGGACTAAGAGGCATTGGAAAGCAGTGTCGTACAATCCTGTGACCAAGAAATTGTTAACTACTGCTGGAGAGGGAAAGAGTAGCCAGTTTGCAGAACTGCGCACTGTGTATCAAGCTTCGAAACTAGAATTACCTGGAAAGCATTACATTTATAATGATTTGTGGTCTGACAATGGGTTGGCTCCCTGGCTTCCCACAGGCATGCCCATTACTGGATGATACATTCAAAAGAGTTGTATGATAAGGAGATGTGGCTGGAGATCTGTGAAATATTACCACAAAGCACAGTTACTGTATTTCACGTAGATGCCCACTGCCCAACAGACTCATTAAAATGGTGGTGCAATTCCTTTGCAGATGAAAAAGCCAAAATTTTGGAGTCCGAGGTGGTGACTCAGGATTCTGATTTGGTGGGAATGGCTAAGTGAGAACACCAAAAATGTGGACACCTGGGAGAGAAAGCCACTAACAGATGGGCAAAGAGTAGAGAGATGCATATTCCCCTAGATTTGATCAAAACTGCAATTATGCAATGTCCCATTTGTCAGCACACACAACACAGACCAGTCCCACAGGTGGTGAGAGGTCAGCTAAATAGACGAAAGCTAGCGGGACAGATATGGCAGATCGACTACAATCAGCCACTGCCAATTAGTCGGGGTTGTCAGTATGCATGTACAGTGGTGGATACCTACTCTGGCTGATTGTTAGCCTTTCCATGTAAATGTGCCACTCAGCAGAATATTTTGAAAACACTGAATATCCAAAGTAACAATGCTTCTCATTTCAAAGGCAAATTGGTGCAGGATTATTGTGCACAGCACAACATAGAGTGGATGCTGAAATAATTGAGAGATGGTTTATTAAAAGGTTGGAGGGATAACTTGCATGATGCATTGTTAATTTTGAACAGCAGGCCTTTAACAAATGCAGAAACTCCATTAATGCGACTGTTGACACCAGCTTTGCAGATTCAGCCTCATGTGGCCATGAACACTATCTTGTATGGGAGACAACTCCTGGAGCCTTGGCTCCATATTGGGCCACCACAGAGGCTGCAGGTCTTGATTTACATGCTTTGCAGAAGCACAGACTAAAACCCAGAGATATAGCTTTAATTGAAACCTGGGTTGGAATTCAAATTCCCCTGGGGCATTTTGGATTGATTGCCCCTCGTTCTGGGCTTGCCTTGAAAGGCTTACAAGTTTTGGGAGGGGTTATAGACTCTGATTATCAAAGAGAAATAAAGGTGATGCTGTTGAACAGAGGATAAACTGATATAGTAGTGCAATCTGGAGATCGAGTTGCTCAGATTGTCATCATACATGAACTGTAATGGGGGTAATTGTGTTGAATTCCACTTGTAGGCCTAAAGACAGCCAGTGAATCCACCATCCGGTTGGCACCCCATTAACGCCAGCTTAAGCCGACCAAAAGAATCCAACCGGATGGTGGATTCACTGGCTGTCTTTAGGCCTACAAGTGGAATTCAACACCACTATATCTGGCTGTCCACATCCCTGTCCTGGAGAAGACCCGTTGTGACGTTGGTTCATTAACGCACGTTCCTGGGTCGAAACGTTGACGCCTCCTCGCAATCCATACCCTAAGTTCGCCACCCTCTAATGAAGAAAAAATGACCCAGATGAGGGTTGTGGGAGATTCATCTGTATAGTGATGGATGTTAATTGATTCATACATCCTATACATTGTTTTTTGAAAGCTCGCACTGTATATATTGTATTCACTTTACCACCTCGTCACTTTATGATCAATTATTCACTAATGAGTCACATATTTGTCTTTTCAATTATGAACGTGTTTTTGTGACAGCCTTGCATATACAAAAAAGAAAAAATTATAATATACAAATCTTGAAAACAACCCACTTGGTTTGATTTGTGCTACCTACTTATGATGGAATGCTAAGAAATTGATCACCCGACAGAACCGTCTCTAGTATATTTCAGATTGTCATCATGCCAATTTATGGAAGAATTGTTAGGAAGGGGACTGCCCCAGCTCTTCTTACTCTATGATGAAAGACACAGTTCGGTTCCACTGATAGGAACCCAGGAGCCAAAGTATGGATTGAATCCCCCAATAACCCCCCACACCCACTGAAATTATAGCTACGGGAAAAGACAACATCCTAGTTGTAGTGAGATCTGGAGAGGAGAAATAAGAACATGTGCCTGCTGATAAATGCTATTTGCGAGAATCAATAATACGTGTTTGTTCTCTATTCTTCTAGAGAACAGCATGGTGTGTTTATGTTGTGGCTGCTCTTTGTGGACTGTGTTCAGGTGTGTCCGGAGGGGACCAGGAGGGTCCAGGGATGCCTATAGCCAAGGGGCTCAACCACCAGCATCAAATACATGTTAAGTTACCCAAGGGATGGCTCTTTTTGTGTGGCAATACATCATACACCAATATTCCAGCAAACGTGAGTGGTGGACCATGTGCCTTAACATGATTAGGACTTATGATGTTTCCTTTACATTCAGCTTTACATTCTCGCTATACTAGAGAAGCATTTCAACTGTCTAAAGAATGTGATTCTGAAATGACCTTGTTATAAAACTTAATATTTTAGTCTAGCTACATCCATAGTAGATGTTCCTGGGATACCGGTACACAATACTAGGATAATAAACAAGCTTCCATGTTTAAGAGTAAAAAATATTAATGAAACATCTACTGCTTTAGCCGAATTGCTATTAGATGTTCAGGGAACAAGAAAAGCCACTTTACAAAATAGAGCTGCTATTGATTATTACCTTTTAAAACATAGTCATGGCTGTGCATGTTAGACTTGGCATCCTTGGTGTGGTTTCCCCTGACTTTTTGCCTCTACCTCCTGTATTTTCCCAGGCCCTAACCTTTCCTTTTCTTACATATAAGACACCCCTCAGGTAGGCCCAAGGTACCCCTATGGGCAGGGTGCAGTGTATGTGAAAGGTAGGACATGTACTGGTGTGTGTGCTTCCAATTTCATTTTTCACTATTGAAAGGCTATCTGTCCCATAGGATAGCATGGGAGATACTTCGTAACATCGTACACATGTCACTTGGGACAAGTACAGGGTACAAAGTTTAGGCTCTATGAACTCAGAATTTAATAACACATCTTTTAGTAAATATGGTCTTTAAATTGTGTGTTTGGAAATGCCACATTTAGAAAGTACTATTAAGTAAATTGGGCAACCCAATAAACCCTTGGAGGCTTGGGTAACAAAAGGATTTATATCAGGTAACAGTGCTACAAGGGATTTCGTTTAAAAATACTCAAACTTAGTTTATCAAAATCAATTCTGAGTGCCCAGATTTGTGGCCTCAAATATATTAATTATCAGTATCAATTAGAGAAATCAAAAGTGAATGTATCAAAGAGAACAACAACGGGTGTATACTTTTTTTTGTAGAAAGTAGGCATTTTCCTGTTTAACCATTCTGTGTGCCTCTGCTGCTTGTGTATTGACTGTCTGCTTTTGGAGTGACAGAGGTTGGGGGTGTGCATTCACTGTAGACAGCCACAAGGGGGGTTGAGGTGTGTCCTGCCTTTCCTGGGTGACTCAGAGCTCAGCTGAATAGACCTTGGCTGCATTTAGAGCGGTGGGAGGAGTTTCACTAACACCTGAATAGGCACTGTCTCCTCTGCATAATGCTGTCTCCTCCTTCTGTAGTGATGCTGCACTAGAGAGGACAGAACTGGTTGGGACTGGGGTCAGAGACCCTTGCCACAAAAGAAAACAAAGACAAAATGGGGTATAAGTAGTGGACTTTAAACCCCAGAGAATTAGATCACTTCTGGACTCAAGAGGAACCTCTACCAAGGGAGAAGAGCTGGAGAGCTGTGAGGAGGAGTACTGCTCCTTTGCTGTGTGCTGTGTGGGGTTGGGCTGCAGTTGCTGCTTCTGCCAAGGAAAGGACAAAGACCAGAACTTTGCTAAGAAGCTGCTTGAAAAAGAATCTCCAAGGGCTTGTGTGTGCTGGCATCCTGTTCAGAAGCCTCAGGGACACAAAGACCCTTCCACTTTCGGTGGTCCCAAAAATCTGCCCAAGTATCACCAACAGGTGCAATGTGTGGAGTTGGCTGGTGTAGTTTGAGTGGCTAAGGAACTAGATCACAAAGCACAGTCAAAACCTGTCCTTTCTTGGCCATTACAACTGTACGGGTTATGCAATATTTGGGAATATCGTGGTTTATGCTAATGTGATAGCGGAGAGTGGATTCCTTTGAACAGGCTGCATATATGTATCTGTTGTTTTTGATATGGGAGGGATCGCTTGGATCGTGAATACCTTGAGGAAAGGATGCACATGGGTTTATGTCTCTTTTGAGGCTGAGGGGATAACGGAGCAAATGAATTCATATAAAGGGTACATATTTGTTCATGCCGATTCGCTACTAATGGGAGAGTTTGACAATTGCACATAACTATAAAGAAATATTCCAATGTGTATGTTGATTTGAATTCAATGTGTGTGTAATACAAAGACCAGTGTTTTATACATACGATGTGGAATCTTCTTGTAGTGTCCTCAGTGTGTTGCGAGGGTAGTGCTGTGGCAATACTTTACACTTTGACCCTGCAAATAAGCCTGCCTGCTCTGTGCCAAGCTACCAGAGGGTGAGCCCAGTTTATCTGACAAGTGTAACATACTCATCCTATCTAGGATGGTGGATTCTGTCTGGCTTTGGTGCATTCCAGCTATCCAGAAACCGGTGGGTCTAACAGAAATGTTTTAAAAGAAAGATACTCTAGGGTAAGATCCCAAATGACATTAAACTTTGGAGGACTTTAGGACTAGTGAGGGGTTTTTGGGTCCAAGGATGGTTAATGTTAAAGAGTGGTGACAGGTTTTTAGGGGTAAGAATGGGTGGAGTCCAGTTATAGAAAGGGGTTTTCAGGGTTCAGGAATCAGTGGAATTTAGGAATGGTGAGGATACTAAGGTATTAGGAATGAGTGGAGTATAGGGGTTTTAAGGGTCTGTAGGGTTTACTGATGAGTAGAGTTTAGGAGTGTGAGGTGTTTTTATGGTTCACAGATGGGCATAGTGCAGGGGTGTTGAGGGGTTTTAGGGTTCATGGATGGGCAGATTTTAGGGCTGGTGAGGGTTTTTAAGGTTCAGTTATGGATACAAGTAAAGGGCGGTGAAGAGTTTTTGGAGTTCAGAATTTGGTGGATTTTGGAGTGATGAGGGGTTTAATGATTTAGGGGTGGGTGGAGTTTAGTTGTAGAAAGGGGGTTTTAGGGTTCTGGGATGGGTAGAGTTTAAGGGTGGTGGGGGCTTTTAGGGGTCATGGATGGATGGTGTTTAAGGGTGTTGAGCATTTTTTAGGGTTCAAAGATGGGGAAGTTTGGGTGTGGTGAGATGTTTTAAGGAGTCTGGGGTGGATGGGGTTTAAGCTCAGAAAGGTGTTTTTAAGGTTTAGGAATGGGTGAAGGTTAGGGGTAGTGAGGGTTTTTACGGTTCAGAAATGGGTGGAGTGTAGAGGTTGAACGGGCTTTTAGGGTTCAGTGAATGTTGTATTTTAGGTGTGGTAAGGGCTTTTAGGGGACTGGGACTGAAGGTGTTTAGGGATTGTGAGGGGTCAAGGATGGATTGTGTTTAGAGGTTGATAGTGGTCAGCAAATTAAAAACATCCAAAATAATTGTTTGACAGTGTAAAAGATATGAATCTGAACTAATGCCCCTGACATAAGGCACTGAAATAAATACCTCTGTTAAAACTCTTTCTGAAAGTAAGATCTACAACCATTACATTTACACATTGCATTACACCTTAAAAAAATAAGCATGCAAAATCCAACTTTGAACAAAAGAAGACATTCTATGAATTGGTTTCTATGAAATGGTAAATGCCATTCATTCTGAAAAGATCCATTAAACAGTTTAGGTGAAATGTTTTCTCAGCAATGGTATTCAATTAAATAGTTTTTCAATGAAATTACATACAACCATACACAGGTACCGGTCAAACTCAACCAGATGACTGTAGTTGGGGCTTAGTGGCTTTTTGGTACTATTTTTATATTATAACTTTAAAAATTCATATCTCCAGTTTCTCTTCATTTTGGTGTAATTTCATTTATTAAAATATACACTATTTTTCTGGAACTTTCCGTGTGTTGCGTTTTGAATTTATTACTGTTTGGCACTGCATAATTATTTTACTCATTGTCTCTAAGTTAAGTGCGTCTATTCTGTGCAATAGATATCAGGTGGTAGATTTCAAGCTTATGTCGTGACTTTAGTGCTTCACCCTGAAAAGGGTTGTGATTATTCTCTGAGATGGGTAGTCACACACCCCAAATAATAATCAATCAATCAAATAATAATCAACTTTTGTATGGTTATATATAGAAAGAAAGGTTGAAAATATATGAAAGTTATGAGTTTTTTAAATGAATATATGAAAGTGTAGCGGTAAAAAAGATTACTATATATGACCCTTTTGGAGGTTATCTGAGTTCTAGCAAGGTTTAGTATATCATTTTCATAGCGTCTTTATGTTTCATATATTGTATTTCAAATTTTGTGTGTGAGGCTTAGTATGAAAGCTAGCATCAATTTCTGTGCTACTGTTAGGATTTTTAATCTATTTGGACTATACTTTTTAAGATGTGCGTGGAGTGAATGCAAAATCGAATACAAATATGTAGCTACAAACTTATGTTATCAATGTGTGATCCTATTCAGAAGTCCTAGAGAGAAATACTGAGGAGAGTCGGATGGGGTGTTGATTTGGAAATGTTTTGAGTAGCAAAGAAATAACACAGGGAAAAAGCAACAATAGAGAGCAAATGCCATATGAAATTATGAATGTATGGATAAGCTCAGATATATCCATAGCTAAAAGAATTTTTCATAACGGACAAGTGAAAGTTGACAAAAGTGAAAGACTGTTTGACCAAGATGTGAAATTTTGCAACAATGGTAAGAGTGACCTTAGACTAGGATTATATAATAAAGTATGAAGAAACTCAATGGGTACACATGAATGATAATAAACATACATTTCCATATTCAGTAACAAAAGCATCGGTTATAAAATAGGAGAATAATTACAGATATCTGCTCCACAATTTTTTCATGAAAAGAAATAACCCAGGGTATATAAAGAATAATATATACTTGAATCCTTATTGTACTATTTTGATATTGAACAAAAATGAAATGAGATGCAGTCCTCTAAAGATACATATATTAAGTACCTCATTATGAGCCCTCCATTAAATTCAAGAAAATTTGGTAACTTCTGTTAATGCACATAGAGGAATTCTGAGTTTTGTGGAAAAGGCCGCAGGTCATTTTCAGAAGGCCAAACCTGCCAGAATTCATGTGGTGAAATAGGCACAAAAAATACCATTATTGCTGATTTTGATGCACAAAGCATCAAAACCTGCATGTTCTGCCCCCTTTTGCGCGCAAAACTCCGAATAAGCAACAATTATTCCACATTATACATTTTTAACACCTCAGTGCCAGATTTTATCTGACACACGGGCACTCCTAATGAGAGGCATTGTGCTGCTGCACCATAATGTATGTCTCAGTTCAAAAAATCCTAAAACCAAGAACGACTTTATTTACCAAACTGAAACGAAATCATGTTGAAGCTTGGAACTCTTGTAGCTTTATCCCATCTTTAGCCCCGTATGACATTTGGGAAAATAGACAGTCGATGATACTCTAGAGAAAATGAGCTGAATGGCATCCAAAGTAAAGACAGGAAAATATGATGTGTAGAGGAATTAGTGCAGTGATGCAAATGGATCTCCATACAGAGAGCAGAACTCACAGAAGTATGGGAAGTGAAAAGCAGGTAGACTAGTTTACTTCACCAAACAACCAAGTCACAGTCTAAATCTATTTCAGGTCTATCCACTCAAAATGGTTTTATACAATTAAGATCTCACACATCCCCACTTGCAATATTTGCAGCATCAGAGCCATTACTTAGCTTCACATGGTATACACCTAAAATAACATAAGTGTGGGATGTTCACAGTTATTGCAAATCATAGTGATTTAGATGGTAATGGAAAAACGGCTCAGATTTTTCGGCACAATCCCTCCAAAATATTTTAGAACCATGACCAAAAGTTTAGAATGACAATCTTCTGTGACAATCTGATTGGACATGAGGCGGGGGATTTTTTTTTAATGTAACTAAACCATCCTATGGGAGCGCAATGTCATTTACAGACAGCACATTTTCCATTGAAATGCCACTATATTTGCACAGACATACAGTTTTACTAATAAGACTATAGTGCACACAAAAGATAATGTGCAGAAATCGGGTTTCAATGAATATTTATCACATGTTCATCACCAAGTAAAGTGTCTTGATTTGTTTGGATCCTCTTAAAATCGTTGTTTCCATCAAATTTCAGAATTACAAAAAATGTGCTTAATTTTTGCTTTCCTAACTGCTGAATGTGTACAGTGTATTTACAGATATTTACATAATGTTATGTGTTACCAAAATATTATACCCAACAGCCTTTCGTTTCACACTTCCTATACTCCAGCAAGAATGTCACATAATTCACTACATACTTTTTCTAACTGCAAAATGAGAGGAGTTTGTAGGCACTGATCTCAATGTTAAACAAATAATCAGCACTTTGTCAGAGGACACAGCCTGACAATTTACCTCTGTCTTTGAAGTGCAGCAAATGTTATGAGATAAATACAGAATTTAAAGGCATCTTTATTTATTGCTTGGACTTTCATGACCCAGCACAAATCGGCCCCAAACCACAATTTGGGAAACACTGCCCTAAACAGTTCCTGGCCTTTAATTTCGAGGTTCCTTGAGATCTACCCCATATTTAAATTTAGAGCAAAGGGAAATATGAATATAAACCCTAAAAATCAAATGCCTCCAATGCAGTGCATGCACTGATGTAAGACTAGTTAACATGTCTACATTAAATGTCCCATAAGTGATGAAATCAAAAGCTTTGGAGACTCTCAGAAACAAAAACATGCATTGTTGAATTCTGAAGTGGAACAGGAGCAATCTGACAATAAAATCAGAAAATCTGAAAACCTTTGAAAGAGTGTAGAACACTGGCTGGCATTCTGTGACTGACGTCATTATCACAGGTTTTAGAAAAAAAAGTGTAACCACAACTAAATAAATGCTGTGTTCTCTCCAGTATGGCTAGAAATTCCGCAGCAAACTTTGAAACTCCAATCCAATACTGCCTTTGTTCCTTGAAGAGGTTATAACCAGCAAGCGGAAAAGGTTTCACATTGAACTATTCAGCCTTAGTCTCATGGCATTACCATCCCACATCCATTATGTAACTTGAAGGTTAGACAGTGGTCTAATAGGAAGTCCCACTAACAAATAAAAAAGATAGTTATTCAATGTACAAAAGGCATGATATTGTGTTTTGAACCTGTCTTTTACTCATTCGGTCAAAGTTCTGCCAAAAGCTGTGCCACAGCCGCAATTTCTACATCTGTCATCTTACGGACATCATAAATATTGGGTTATCTGTTTTTTGTTGTGATTACTCTGTCAGCACTGTAGACTAAACTCTATGGCAACACCAAATTTTAATTATTATTGAACATTATTATTTCCAATATCTAGCAGAAATAACAAACAATAAAACATTACCTTACAAATGGAAGAAATAGATTTCAGAATACAACACCACAGATACATTCTAGTGTTCCTCAGGGATAATAGTACATACAATTCACTAGTGCTGTAGCAAACCACCCTTTATAAGCCAAGGACTGATATTATCCCTTAGATTCTTTTTTGTGCTAGCAGATATCTATTGTTTTTTGCTTGCATTAAACAGTGTCATTTGATGATATGGGTTCATAAGTGTATTTGTTTGCTTCAATTGATGTTTTCTATTATTGATACTATTACTATTTCATAACTTTAGTATTTCAGTCTGCAGGGTTTTTACCATCTACAGAGCAGCCATGATCCAAGCATACCTCCTGCTTTATTTGGTATCTCCCATTTTGGAAACAATTTTTACCCATAGTCAGGTGGTCAGCCAACAGGCAAGCTCCATCAAATTCAAGGATGATTATGTGCTAATAATGGTAGGCCAGTGTCAATACAATATTTGTTCTTCTAAAAGTTTAAGTAGCAGACTGACCAACTTTCCTCATCCGTGGGAGTTAATTACATCTATTAAGTGAGTACTTGAGGGTGTGTATGGTTATAAAATAAAGTTTTATTTTCATCCAGTGCATTTGCCTCCTCCCCAGCCTCTGATAGTCTCACAACAAGTGCATACATTGTTGCAGGAAATTTCTTAATTGCTGTAGAAGGGAGTGATAGCACATTCCCCTACAGAAAACTATTAATCACCAAGGCCATTTTAGAATATAAAAGGGGGACAAATATTTTTATACTGTCATCAAGCTGAGACTATTCAATATTCAATTTGGTTTGTGTTATACTGACACTTTAGAAACTTTTCTGAAAGCAGATTAGGAAATCACATTGGAATTGAGGATTCCTTTGGTTCCAATTTGACCTCTACACCAACAGTTTCTTCAGTATGTTCTAAAAAAAGTCATAATTCAATATCCTACCTTTTAGCCTATCATCAGTCCCCGAGTGCTTAGCCAACTGATGGTGGTTTTGTTGAGGTGATATGGGGTATGCACGATATTGGACGCACACAACATGTTCATGTCTAAGGACAATTTAATTTTAAATAACATTTATGTGATTGTGGTAGTCTTTCAACAATTGGGATTTTGTGAACAGCCAGAGGAAGTCTGCATTGATTCCTACCGATAAAGTACATTTTGTAGGATTACTTGTGAATTTGGTGAAGATATTCACATTCTCCTGAATATAAAGATCAAGGTCACAAAGAAAGAGATCTGTGGGTATTAAGGTTAGATTGTCTATCACTGTGTGTTAACTCTTCAGGGATTGAAGGCTTTTTATATGCAATTGATAAAGAACAAGCAGTTGATTTTGTGACTCTCCCAGACTGAAACGTGAAATGGAAATCTGATTTTGGCTCCATACAAAATGTCATATTAGAGTTTAATGCCTACAAGTTAGGTAGGGAGAATGATGTGGAAAAGTAATGACAGGAGGGAAGTGGTTCCTAGAAGAACAGTGGCACATGAATCGCTTAGAGCTGCCTAACAGTTAATTTCAAAGTCAATAGTCTAGTTAAGGGAATCGCTAGTTGTCCTGCTGTAAATTTGCATTTCAGCAAACAGACACATTAACAAGTTAGGGTGGGGTGATCCAAACACATGGGAGATTTAGTCATGGTGTTTTGGCATTTCTGTCTAGAAAATAATACAATGATAAAGGTACAATAATGAGTTAGCTGCCTGAAAGTCCAGATTTATTTAGGACGAAGGTGATCGGGCTTTGTAGAACACTGTGTTCCAATGTTTTTTCATTCTCAGAGGTCGACTTGTACTGAATCTTTTGCCAAGCATTTTAATACAAGTCATGTTCTTCAATTGATGCACACATCTGGATGTGGAAGTTCTGGATGCTTTTCTTAAACAGGTAAATGTTGAACTTTATATATTTCCCCCTTTATCGATGAATCTTTATTCATAGGTGGTGCTTGTGAAGCCATATGTCCTGCTTAAATGCAGTGCCCTTAACTTCTAGAGCTATTGACAGGCTTTCTCAAATTACTTCAAATGTTTCCTTCTCTATCACTGGATACAGTAGGCTCTCCATATGAGCTAATACTTCAAGGGCATCTTCAGTTGATGTCTTGGAGCTTGTTCAGACTTCTAAGGGTATTTTGGGTCTTTTTTGCAGGAGTCTTACTAAATCATCCGAGTGTCCCATAATCCATCAAATTGCAGATGCCTAACCAGGCTGCCTTCTTGGTGTGTGGAATGGCACAGTGATACAGATTGTGTATGTCCAGTTGAGGCAATATATTTTGTAGTTGTTTTTCTCAAAGTGTGAAGTGTACAGCACGAGTAATGGTTTACGGATCTGTTCTATCTGTGATCATATTTAAGTTTAGGAGGAACTTGTGGACAACAATTTCTTGTAAGAAGAGCTTTATGTGCTTTATATTCTATTAGTATTAATGTTTATGAGGCCTCTGTACTCCATTTTGTGCAATATCAAACTAGCTTAAATTTAATTTGGCAATGGCCTGATACAGCATATCTATTTTAAAGCAGCATCTTCTAAATAAACCATGGTTTCAGGTGTGATCTTCTTGAGAAGAGTTTCAGACATAAAAGCTTAGAACGTGAATAACAGAGTTTTCTCCACTGATGGAGTCTCCTTCTAAGTCACTAGGCATTCTAAATAATTTTTACTGCACAATTTCTTATCTAGGTTTTTGTAATAATGGCAAATTATATATTGCTAAATGCCTCCAATGGTACAAAGCACAGCCTATCAACGTTTTTATTTCTTTTAAGAAGATGTTTCCTCCTGAATCTATGGTGGAGACAGCGATTGATATTTTTGTGTTTGGGCTCTCATTCAGAGAGATGGACTATGACATTGCAAGTATTTCTGTCTACAGGAAGGGTAGAGTACATTAGTGGCAGACTGGTCTTATGAATCTTTGTTTGGATTTTCTATTACAACAGGTGGCACCTGTATCACAGAATGTGATTAACAGGTTTTAAACTTATCATAATTAAGCTTCAGGTCTTTTTATGTCATGTAAAATCTTTCTCACTGGCATGACAAGAGGAATGGAGTCTATTAAAACCACAGAGGAAAGATTATACCTTTGGACTTATCCGTTAAATATTTTTTTTTTTCTTCTAATTAGTCTCAAGAAAAATAATTTGGTTCTTAAAGCTTTTACGTTTATTGTTGAGTCAGAATGTCTAGTTCTTCATTCAGGAAGATTGACTGTGATCTCCTCTTTCCACTGCAAAAAAGAGGTGGAGTAACATCAGGTCAGGGCTCATGAAAGGTCTGCAGAATAGGTGGACTGTGTGTGACCTCATCACAGATAGATGCTGGAGTGAATCTGTAGTATTTTCACCCTGCAACATTTTTCAGAAAGAGCTTTAAAAGACAGTCTACAAACACTACGGTTGAACTGAATTCACTATGGTGACAAGCAAATGATCAGTGCTGTAAGCAATTTTGCTTCATTAGGACATAGTATGTAAAATGCTGCAGACATGGTCAGTTTATTATAAAAAGTTATGACAAAGGAACTAGGCCTGACTTATTTATTGTGTGACGTCTGCATTAAAACCACTAGGCTTTTAAGGGTAGATTGTTATTACAATATGTTAAAGCATACAGAAAGGTATTTTTACAAGGAACCTCATAGATTAGCAGGCTAGTTATCCCTTCTGACAAACCGAGGTGCAAAGAATTTGCACTACAACAATCCTTGTTAGGTGTTCTTATGAGGTGTTGTACATTGTTTTGCAAACCAATTTAATTACTATATTCATGATTGTTGATTGATGGGCAAGCTTATGCTCAATACAATAGGATTGAGTTGGTATTAGACAAGCCAATGAGAAAGGCTATTGGCCTGATTAATTTTTGGGGAAATGTTGCACCAGATGCCTTTGATCTGATCTGTTTATTACGAAGGTTATTGGACGAAAGTCTTGAATAAAAATATTGTGATACAGAAATATTGTCTCAAGAATATCGGGATGAAAAAATATAGTCAACAGGACTATCAAAGGTAGGAATATTGTTTTAGATTTTGTTTTTATTATCCTTTAAAAAATATTGTTAGAGAAAAATCGTTGTACATAATATCGTTTTATGGGTTATTTTGTATTGCGTTTTATTTTAGTTGTATCTTATTTTATGTTAGTATGTTTTGTTAATTATTTTAGTTCTTTGTTTAAAATTTCATTTAAAAAACGCTATTAGTGTGTATGATTATGGTACATATAATCATGTTGTAGGAGCAGGATGTTGGGGTTTTAGGGGAAAAGGTGAGGAGATAATTAAAATTGGAGAATAATAATTTGTATATTATTTTTTATAAATATGCTACATTTTCTTCCTATTTTTTAAAATGGTGGTTTTCATTTAAAATATGCAATCTTACTACTGCATTTTCTCCCTGTACCTAAACATTTTACACTTCATTGTAGTATCATACTCCTACAAACATATTTTTTTACTCCTAGTTGTGTTTTTGCCACTCAGTTTTGTCAATGTTGCACAGAGGGTGATTTTTTGATTGTGCAATAAAACGTGCTGTACACCTAAATATGTTTTGTATTTGAAAGTGTTTTCACTCCTGCTGATGATGCACCAAGGTTGCTTCTGCTCTCCATGTGTTCGGCATCTAAATATTAAAGACACTCAGCGCTGCAACCAAATTTCCTATGCGGTTGTGAACAAGAGAGAAAAGAGTCATATGTACTAAGATTGGCCCGCTGATGCTGTCATCCCTTGTGCTTTCGATTGAACAAAGCTACCTTGCATGACTGCTAGCCTCGCACCATGGAGCAGAGGTAACTGCACTATATAGCGTCAAATTTATACTAGAAGCATACCTTTGCACAACAAATTCCTGTGCCAGGAAAAACTCAGGGCCCGATTCACAGAACTAACTTAAGACAAAATCCTAAACTTACTACCATTTTGGTATTCACAGAAGGCACTTACTCATTTTGGTATTCACAGAAGGCACTTACTTACTCATTTTGAGTAACTTACTCATTTTGAGTAACTTACACATTTTGTATAACTTACTCATTTTGGTATTCACAGAAGGCACTTACTCATTGATGAGTAAGTGCCTTCTGTGAATACCAAAATGAGTAAGTTACACAAAGTAAGTGCCTTCTGTGAATACCAAAATGAGTAAGTTACACAAAATGAGTAAGTTACTCATTTTAGTATTCACAGAAGGCACTTACTCATTTATGAGTAAGTGCCTTCTGTGAATACCAAAATTAGTAAGTTACACAAAATGAGTAAGTTACACAAAATGAGTAAGTTACTCAAAATGAGTAAGTATGTGCCTTCTGTGAATACCAAAATGAGTAAGTGCCTTCTGTGAATACCAAAATGGTAGTAAGTTTATGATTTTGTCTTAAGTTAGTTCTGTGAATCGGGCCCTCAGAGGGGGAGATTTTCAAAACTTTTGCGCTGGTTTAGCGTCACAAAAGTGATGCAAACCAGCGCAATTTTTTTTTTTGCTATTTTCTTTCCGGCGCAAAACTTGTTTTGCACTGGAAAGCACTCTTTAAGTAGCGCAAAGCAGCGCAAAGCACTGCTTTGCGTTGCTTTGCGCCGAGGGGGGCGTTACATGGGTGGTACATGGGCGTTCCCATGCAACCACCCATGCCTTTTGAAGCAAAACCATATTTACAAATATTTTTAAACATGGTTTTGCGCCCAAAGTTAACGCCCCTTCAAATGAGGCCCTAACAGGAGAAATGCTTTCATTTCTCCATGCTTTTCCGACTTTCTATGCGTGCTGCACTGTGCAGCACGTATGCAAAGTGGGAAAAGCTTTGCATCGTGCCTTGCATAGTATTCTGTACAGGAAGGGTACCCTTCCTGTACAAAACCTATGCTACACTCATGCACACACCCTAGCGCTGTGGCGCTAAGGTGTGTGCATGGCGCACAGCAGCTGAAATCAGCGCCGGCGCAAGGGAAAGGGGAGGAGAGAGCCATATCTCTGAAGATATGGTGCTCTCCTGCTCCCTCCCTGTCAAGAAACGCGGCGCAGCCTCGCCGGGGCTGTGCTGCGTTGCGCAAACTTTTGGAAAATTTCCCCTTAGCGTTCCCAAATGCTGTAGTGCATCGCTTTTTTTAAGAGAAATAAAAACATTTCCCTTATTTACACCTGCTTCTTGTAGACATTATTTTTTTTACACAAAGCCCTGTCTGGCTATCTTAGTAGTTTGTTGTCTCTTTAAAAACCAATTGGTGTTTGCACTGATGCCCACTTGACACACAGCATTCCAAAGCAGAGCACATCAGTTTTTTTTGCTAATAGGCACCTTTCTAGCACAAACATGTATTACTATGAAATTGCATTGTGCCACTTCGCGTTAGTTTGCATTGCTTTGCATTGTTGTGCTCTGGTGCAGGGCCTTAGTAAATCTGGGCCTTAACTTTTACTCCTAAGTGTGTTTTAGCATCAAAGGGGAGTATACACCAAAATGCATTGTTCAAACTAATTTTTATTTTGCACTTAAATGTTCACATTAATATGGTTTATGCTGCTGCAAGTGTTTTTACATTCCTGTTGATGTTACATCGAAGGTGATTTTGCCCCTACATTTTTGTTATCCTAAAAGGGGTCGGTCCTTCAAAATGTGATAGCAAAGTTCTGCTGAAGTGTCATCAAGGGTGAACTTGCACCTTAATGTAATTTTGAACCGAAATGTAATTGGGATTATAAATGTGCTGCCACAGTTCTGATTACTCAGTCCTAATAGTTATTTTGACAACCTACATGATATTTTGCACCCGTTCATTGATTTGTACACATATATGCATTTGCACCGTCATGCATTTGCACCTAGGGCGATTTTACACTTGAATGTGCTGTCAGCCAAATGTAATGTTATATTCATGCACACCTTGTATGCTTAATGTTACATCTTACTACCGTATTTTCACTCTGAGAATTAGCATGTGCACCTAAATATGATACAATAATTTTCCAGAATGTGTGCCAGCAGAGATTTTGCACACAACTGTGTTTGTGCACTCAAATATTGTTTACACCTAACTCACACACTCCTGTTGATGATGCACAAAGGATAATACTACAAATGCACATGATTTTTGCACCTACATGTACTTTTGCTCCAAAATATGATACCACAATCTTTCTTACTTACCACCAAGGGAGGAACGAAACGAAAGCACCGAAACAGTACCGCGTGCAAATCATTTTTCACTAACCCTCTCTGGCTTAGTAATCAGCAGTTATTTTCTGCTTTGCCTTTGCTAATATAAGGCTTGTGTTCTTCCTCTTGTTTTCTCCTCAATTTTTTTTCTATAATTCATAAAGGTTCACAATTTTGTGGAGCTATTTACGGCTTTAGGTTTCTTTTTTTAACCTCTTTATTTCAGTGTGCTTCCCCTTGATTTTTTTGTCTTTAAAATGTTTATAAGCATGTGCCCCGCATTTTATCTTTTGCCCACTCCACAGAGCGGGTGTGCTCATCTGTGCTCCACTCATTTTCGCAGTGGGATGCTTCTATCTTTCTCTCATTCTGGAGCACAGCTCATGCTCTCCTGCAAGTGCTCCCCGCTCATCTTTCTGGTGCAGGGCCACAGAACTGTCCTACACCCTCACCACGAGTGGGCTCGGGCTGCTAGGTCTGTGCTCAGTTCCCTAGTCCTTACAGTGTCAGGCTCTGCCCCAGTGGCCCCACCTCACTTTAGTCTCTCTCATGCCCCAAGTAGCTAACTTATCAGCACTTCCTTCTCCTTGATGCATGAAGCAGTACATTGTTTCCTCATCTCTTCTTCCTCATCTCAACAGTGATGAGAGGTAAATTGTTGGAGGCTTTCTCTTTCCACCGGACTGGCGGTTTCCACTGATACTAGCAAAGCACCAGGGACCCGGTGACTCTGGAGGAGTGTGGTGTGTTATTAAGGCATATACTAATAAAAAGAACACACTGCAGTTTGCTGCTTATCATTGGCATTTGCAGCAGAAGTATCTTTCTGTGTTTGTGTGTTAAGTAAGAGCTGCCTATGGCTATTTATGACACAAACAAATGAATGGGAAGATATCGAACCCATATACTTATCAATATTGGTCAACCAATTGTCTTTTTCACCTGTCACTTTCTGTTCCGTCTTATGTTACTGCCTTACACCCTTGCAACCAAGTCTGGCTGTAAGGCACAATGAAATCCCCTTCCACACCTCAATCTCTCAAGTTCAGTGACTGAAAACAATGAACAAAACCAAAGCCCACTTCCTATCTAATCGGGACTTCGCTATAGAAAAAGTAACTTCTGCCTAGTGCTCTTCTGTAAGGGATGCAGGGATCAGCCGTCCTACTGACATTGATACGGTCTCTATGTCCACCTTTGTTACCCGAGGGTTTGGGAAAGCTGCCTGCGAAGGCAAGTACCTTTAAGAGCCCTTCCCCATGGTCAAGAAGGCCCTTTCCACTAGTACAGTTCTGCTTAAAAAGGCACAATGCATCAGAAACGGATTATACCTGGACTCCCAGTGACCACATCATGGAGAACTGCCATTAGACTGGTGATATTTGTGGAGTCGTGGGCCCTAGGCCCACATACCTAGCAATGATGGTACACAGACACTGTAGTAGGGTACTAGAACTGGCCCAGGGCACGTGCGCCCGGCCCCTTTTATTAACCATGTCACCTGACTGGTGACGCCTGTGATGGGTGGGTGTTAGTGTGTGTTTGACAGGGTGAAACACTAGAACGTGTCCAGCCGGACACTACATCCCTCCCAAACTTTAATGAAAAGAAACAAACAAAAGTCCAACCTGGAAGAAAACAAATAAACAACACATAGCACCAAATGAGTCTCTTCAGGCCGTCAGCCAGGCAGCGCTGGAGCTTTGGACCACATGGTCAGGATGCTTTGGTCCGCCTTGGTGATGTACTTCAGACGGGCCTGGTCTCGCGGTGTTGGAGTCTATTTACAAAGTTCAAGTATCGGTGCATCTGGAGCGGTGGTGGAGTCCACTCTGGAGGTCTCGCCGGCACTGAGGTTCCGGTGGACGACAAACTTACAGCTGTTGGGGATGATCTCGGAGGGGACGTGTTGATGGTCCTTCTAGCTCCTGACAGCCGAGCAACTTCAGACTTGCCTCTCTTGACTGGACTCCTCTCTCACTGGAGCCTCCTGGAGGGCCTTCCTGCCGGGCTGCCATGGGACCGTGTGGACTGTGCGGGCTTTGTGTAAGCCGCGCAAAGGCGTCGCTGAGGAACTGCCAACAGGACTCACAGCCAAGTCGCTCATGTAGCCACAGAGAGTGGTGTCTCGGTCTGGACGTTCTCGCCATCAGGACTCAGGTTCTGTGCCTTCCTCCGGTGGTCTTTGGTTGACCAGTCTTCAACTGTGACCTCCATGCTTCCCGTGCCCGTCGTGGAGCTGCTGCCGACGCATCTCTCCTATTCGGATTCCCCTCTCACAGGAACTCCGTCGAGGCCCTTGCCCCTGGATTGCCACGTGACCGCGTGGGCTGTGCGGGCCTTTTGGTAGGCCTTGCGGAGGGGTCGCTGCAGAACTCCCAACAGGGCCACGGCCAAGTCTTGTGTAACCCCAAGGGTGGATATTCCAATGGTCGGGTATGCTCTACTTCGGCAGGCTTCAGGTTGACGGGGGCACACCGAGGGTTCCTGGGTCGCTCGCCTCGTTGAACTCTGGTTGTCTGGAGTGTGGGGATCCACTCTGGTGGTGCGATGCTCCTGGGTGATGATGCACCTGGATGACGATGACAATGATCCAGCGCGATATTAGCAAACAGCATTCATACACTAGATACTCACTTGGGCCCATACATTCACACTACGCTAATACTTACACTGGGGTTATCAGTTGTACTCTTTATCAAAATCCCTGCTACCAATTACCTTCCGATTGAAGATTAATGACTTACCAATGAATCCTTTGCTAATTGGGAAGTTTAAAATGAGTGACATTCATTATAGTACATAATCCTGAAATAACCACTGAGTCAGGAAGTTTAAAATGTTTATCTAAAGATTTAGCAGAGTAAATTACAGAACCACATGGTACTTAATCGCATATCACGGATGAAGCATAGAATAATAATTATTGATTAATGACGGTCCCTCAGAAAGGAGAAGATAGAGACAGAAGCGCAACTAAAGGTTGCATTTATATTTACCTAAGTGCGAGAACCAAACCCCTTGGCCAAGGAGTTGGAAAGAATAGGACCCAGGAAGGATGAAGAGCAAAGACCTCCTTCAGGATCAGGACAGGACCGGTGACCTCTCTACAACGACGCCTGCGTCGTTCCCCTCTCTGATACTCGACTTCTCCTCGATTCTCCCGTGCCTTCCTTCTAATGGACTCCGCCGCCCCCTCCTCAGGACCTCTCTGGACAGGGATTCAGTCTGCAATCGATCAGCTTGGCGGTGTGGAGCTCTTCTGCCTGACAGCATGAACGCCTGTTCCGACTAATTAACTAATGCTATATTCTATTATACCCTTCTACACCCATGTACCTCCCCTTAATGTTGCTAAAATATGGGACCACTACTTCTGATTGGACAGGGACAGGGGGTTGATCCTCACACCATATTGATTTGGTTCGTATTCTGAAGCCCATTGTCTTTAAACTACCGTCCATCCAATTTTATACATTTGCTTTATTTCCCACCCGTCTCACGACAAATGTTATATATTCTTCATATACAAAGTTTCAATTTTCAACAGCAAAGGCAAGAGCACAGCAGCTTCGGCCATCAGGTCATGGCCTTCGACGACGTCCAGTTTGACTTCATTTTTATTCTTTGGCAGCCAATCAGGACACTTGCGCAGAATCATTGTCTCTCGAGTTTCAGATCACCAACCCCAGGCCCAAGTTTACGAACTAATAAAAGTCAAAGAAGAAAATATTAAAATCACAAATAATATGTTTCACTGTATACCCACTCTTTCTACTCTATCCCCATTTACTTATAAATCTATCCCACATTAGTAGCGTTAAGAAAACGACAAATTAATAATAACACAAGAGCAAGCTGAAGCATGTGAAAACATCAAGCAGCCATTTTAAAGCACACTGCGCAGAAGCAGAAATTTCCCACCAAGCAAAGAAAGACGTCACACCATGTGATATGGATGAGACATGCGCAGTAAGGTTCCCGCGCTTTAGCGGCCATTTTAGATTACGGACAAGCGTTACTTGTTAGTTAGAACACATAGGCAAGCTTCCTTGCTATTCATGTAGTGTATGCAAAGTTAATATACAAAATACAAGATTAATAAATTAATACTGTGAGGAGATTGCATCTGAGCAAGTCTCATTTGTGAGTCCTTGCTCAATCAATCCCCTCTCTGATGGCGTTTAAGAGCCATCAAAATACTACCCTCAATCAGATGCCAACTTCTTAGCAAATAGTTTCATTCTCGTTTTTACATTTTCTATTTTTAACATCCCTTTTCAATTTCTTGTATAATTCACTTCTCCATTCTTCAAGTTCTATTTCGTCAATCTTTCTCTTCTTCCCTTTTCCCGTCACATTATATGTTCCATTCTTCCTACAACATTTGCACCATATTATTATTGTCAGTACTATTATTGCTAACCCTGCTAGGGGTACTAATATTTTACCTATAAGTCCTTTTCCTACATTAGCAAACCAGGTACCAATTGACGCAATACTACTTGTCAATCTTTCCCATACACTATCAACTTCCAGTGGTTTAAGTTCCTTCTCAAGTTTAGTTATATTCTGTATATACGTTCCAATTTCTGCACTTTTATCAGGAATGTAAGTGCAACAATGTTTCGTCTTCAATAATTTACAGACTCCGCCCTCTTTTGCCAATATAATATCAAGAGCAAGTCGATTTTGCATAACCATTGATCTAATCGCAACCATTTCCGCATTAATCATTAGAAATCCTCCAGCAGTATCCGTTGATAAACGATCAACCACTGTAGACAATTTACATATTTTCCTTCAGTTCAGAATTATTCCCACTGAAGGTATCAATGCACCAAATATATCACCTACAATTTCAGAAAAACTAGCTCTCTTACTACGTGTTAATTCGCCATTGTTTTCATTGCTCCCAGTGTTTCTTTTTACGTGGTATATTTTTGGAAATACTATTCCAAAATAACAACTTCCATACCACCGTGCAGGAAGCCTAAAGTAAGCCTTATTCCCGCATACATAATAGATTCCAGGAAAAACGGAATCTGTTCCTCCTTTGATTCCCCAACCTCCAAGAATTAAGAAATTGTGTTCACATTCACTGGTACCGATGAAAACATTGTTATAGTCAGTCCTTAACCTATGTAGACAAATTTTCCCCGTCTTTACAAAATCCAGAGCCATAGCAGCTTGAGCTTTGCCAGGTGTGTAACTCCCTTCTTTCTCAGCCGAAGGTGGCAAATGAGCCTTATGCTCAGAAGCTTTCCTTTGAAAATCTTGTCTTCTATTTTCTACTAAATTCAAAAATATCTTTTCTTCTTCGTGTAAAGAACATGTTAGATTGTGTCTACGTGCATTTGTTAT
The DNA here is from genome assembly GCA_963921515.1 of Calotriton arnoldi. NCBI lineage: Eukaryota > Metazoa > Chordata > Amphibia > Caudata > Salamandridae > Calotriton > Calotriton arnoldi. The sequence goes on along the minus strand of CAWUFW010006777.1, from coordinate 692,496 downwards.
GTCTATTGATTTCATTGTTAAGAAAAATTCTCCCATAAACTGTGCGTCTTGACTACTAAGCACTGGGTTCATACTCTTTCAAATCGGAACCTCTGAAAATATCACATCTATGTTTGAATAATAATATTGAAGTCTCCCTGTTCTATAAAATAAACTAGATAAAACACTACATGATATGCCATATGTCAATGGTAAGTGATGATATGTTAATCCTTCTGCTACTGATTCGGGTAACTTCATACAGACATAACAATTACTAACGTCCATGGTATCTACATATTGAAATAATAACTTTGTGAAAACATTTAAACTAGTGTCATTATCAGTTATTTCATGATGAAATTCTGGTTCATTTTCTGCCATTAGTTCTACTCTATTTCCCTTCATGTGTGCTGTCCTTCCTTTAGTTTCGTTATTAATCTTTTTATTAATTATCATAAGGTAAGGAACTGCTACGATCAGGACTAACCAAACTATAAGCACCATTACTAGACTACATATGCATATTGCACAGCATCTTCTACAACATCTCTGTTTTGGTCTCCCAGCAACTCTATCATCAGGCATTTCGACAAGGAAGATTGCTCTTCTTATCTATTTTTTCGTTTTTCTTTATGTGACTCTTTTTCGTAGTCAAGGTGGTCTTGTTTCTTTCTCGTACGTCAGTTCTGCACTCGTTCCTTCGTCACCACTTTCACTTGACTCTGAACTTTCGTAATCTTCAAGAATAATGTAAGTCCAATCAGGACCCTTGAATTTGTTATTCACAAGTTTCAGTCTCTTGCTTCTTCTTTTCTTAGTTCTGTTTTCTTGTTCGGTTTGACTTGTTACTTCATTTACTTGATCTGGATCTTCACTTCTGGTTGTTATGTGGTATTTTACTCTTTTAATGACACTAGACCAATGATCACCTTTTCTTGTTTTCTTTGTTTGCACTGTTTCTTTATTTTTGTCTTCAGTAATCTCTTTAATTTCACTTTCTGACACCTTTTCGTTTTCTGCAATTACTGTTTTTCTTTCTTGCTCCTTTTCAGGCCTTATTTGGTTTTCTTCTGCAGCTCCTCCGTGGGTTTCCAATAACTGACCTTGTGCTTGATTTATTTCTTCATGTTCATTTTTCTCGAGATCTTTTCTTCTGTGTGATTTTTTTGATCTAACTGGTTCTGATCAGGGCTTATTGCACTTTGTACTTCTGCAGCCTGACCGGATTCTTCTAAACCTGTCTGTTCCTGCTCAAAACTTGTTGGTTCTTTGTTATTTTGAGCCCAGTTTCCTTTCCCTATCTGGTCCTGCTCAGGTTCTTTTATTGTATGTTCTTCTTTTCCCTGAGCTGCTTCTTATTCGCCTATCTGATCTTCTTCAATTTCTTCCAATTTTGTTTGACTTCTTGTTCTGTAGTAGACTTCAGGAATTTCTACCACCGGTATCCAGTCCTGACTTGTGCTCGGTTGTTCTTCTGCAGCTTCTTCTGAATCTCGAGCCTGAGATTCTTCAGCTGGGCAACCTTCAGCTTCCTCAGTGATTGATGCTGACTGAGGATTTTCTTCTTCAGGGTCTGGTACTCTTTTGGTGTGGCTTGCATGAATCCAATTAGGAAATCCTGCACACTTCACTGCTGTGTTGGTAGTCAGTATGACTTGACAAGGTTTTCCCCATCTAGGTGATAGACACGTCTCTCTGGTGTGATTCTTCACTACCACCCAGTCACCAGGATTCAGATCATGTTCTTGTTCAGGCTGCCTTGAAACTGCGTCTTCTCTGACCTGATGAGAGACAGAACGCACTAGGTCAGCCAATCCTTTGCAATAATCCAGAACCATATCATCAGATATATTCAGCAGTTTGTTTATGGGAACATGTGCTTGTCTCATTGCTCTTCCCATCATTATCTCGTGTGGACTCAGTCCCGTATTTCTATCAGGAATGCTTCTTAGGCCCATTAAGACAAGTGGCAATGCATCTGGCCACTCCAATGATGTTGATGCACACATTTTTCCCAGTCTGGATTTTATAGTGCCATTCAATTGTTCAACCACTTCAGAAGCCTCTGGACGATATGCACAGTGCAATTTTTGTTCAATTTGGAATGCTCCGCAAATTATTTGAATCACTTCACTGTTAAAATGTTTTCCTCTATCTGATTCCAAAGTTACTGGGAAACCAAACCTAGGAATGAGTTCTCGTAGTAACAGCTTTGCGACTGTAATGCTGTCACTCCTCCTGGTAGGGTAAGCCTCCACCCACTTTGAAAACAGACATACTATGACTAGTACATATTTCAACCCTCTGCATGGTGGTAACTGTATAAAGTCGAACTGGAGTCTTATAAATGGACCCTCTGCTTTTCCAATCTTCCCAAACCCGATTATTGTCTTCCTCCCTGGATTATGCATTTGGCAAGTCAAACATCTCTGGCAAAGGCTCTCTGCTACAGCCCTGAACTTGGGATTGTACCAGTTCTGTCTGAAAAGCCTAATCATTGCATCTCTCCCTATGTGTGTGTCTCCATGATACATCCTGGCCATTTGAGAGAGCAGACAGTCAGGCATGACTGGTCTGCCATCAGCACAAATCCACACTTCATCATCTCCCCTTTGGGAACAACCCACTTTGACCCATGTTTTCTTCTCACTTTCATCAGCACCATCTTGCAATCTTCTAACCTCATTCCATGTTTCAGGTGGCATATACAGCATAAGTTGGCAGCTGATTCCCATTCTTTCCACCCTTTTATTGACTGATAATCTATTTCTGGCACAATGTTGAGCCACAAGATCTGCATATCGATTGCCAATTACCACCCAGTCATCTCCTGATTGGTGTGCGGCACATTTCACCACAGCCAATTCTTTTGGTGATTGTATTGCTTCCAGCAATTCCCTTACAAACTGTCCATTTTTAATGGGGGATCCTGAAGAAGTCATGAAATCCCTCTGCATCCATAGTTGGCCAAAATCATGCACAACCCCGTAACCTTATTGGCTATCTGTAAATATAGTTACTTTTTGATTCCTCCCAATTTTGCACGCTTTTATCAAAGCAATCAATTCAGCTACTTGTGCAGATTTTACTCCTGGTAAATAGGATGCTTCCACTATTCCAGTTAATTCACATACTGCATATGCAGCAGTTAGTTTACCGTCTTCATGTCTCTGGCATGAACCATCAACAAACAGCTCCCTGTCTGGCTTTCTAAGGGGCTGTTCTTCAATGTCCGGACGTGGTTTTGTGCATAATTCTGTGACTTGTAAACAATCATGTTCTTCTTCTTCGTCATTTTTAATTTCCTCATGATATGGGTCTGGTAGTAAGATGCGGGATTTACTATTGTACACCTCACTATGTTCACATTTTCAGCACCCATTATTATTCTCTCATATTTAGTCAGCCGACTAGGAGTAAGATGCTGAGTTCATGTTCTTGTCAACAGAATTACAACCGCATGTGGAACATACACTTTCACAGGATGTCCCATCACAATTGACTCACTTTGTTCAATACTTAAACAGGTAGCCGCTACTGCTTTTAAGCAGCCTGGCAATGCGGCTGCCACTGGATCCAATGTAGCAGAAAAATATGCTATAGGACGTCTGTCTAGACCATGTCTTTGTGTTAAGACTGAAAGTGCACAATATTCTCTCTCATGACAGAACAATGCGAAGCTTCTCTTATAGTCGGGCATGCCTAGGGCTGGTGCTGAGCACAGAGCATTTCTCAATTTTACAAAAGCTCCTACACTCTCATCATCCCATTCAACTGGGTCCTTTGCTTTCTTTTTGTCATTTGAATTAGGGGCTTCGCTAACAAGGAAAATCCTAGTATCCATTGTCGACAGTAACCTACTATTCCTAAGAACATTCTCACTTCTCTTTGGGTTACAGGCATTTGCATTTTCTTAATCAATTGTACTCTTTCCGAGGTTAATCTTCTTTTTCCCCTCTCAATTTGGTGTCCCAGATATTTAACAGCTGTTGTACAGAACTGCAATTTTTCTGGTGAGACTTTATGCCCTTCTTCAGCCAAATGATTCAATAGTGCTATGGAATCAACAACACAGTCCTCTCTGGTGTTCGATGCCACCAGTAAGTCGTCAATATATTGCACTAGGAATGAGCTACCTGGCATCACTAGTTTCTCAAGGCACTTTTTCAATATCTGATTAAAGATGGAAGGACTTTCCATGTATCCCTGAGGAACACGATTCCATACATAGACTTTGTTCTCAAATTTAAATGAAAAAAGATACTGGCTGTCTGGGTGCAATGGTATTGAAAAGAACGCTTGGCATAAATCAATCACTGTGAACCATCCTGCACTCCAAGGAATCTGGTATAGGATTACTGCAGGATTCGGTACTATAGGACAACAAGGTTCCACAATCTTATTTATTTTCCGTAGGTCCTGAACAATCCTATATTTTCCGCTAGGTTTCTTTAAACCCATTATTGGTGAATTACATTAGCTACTCATTACTTCTCTTAGTATGTTTTGTTCTACCATTCGATTGATTTCTTCAATGACTCCTGTCTTTACTTCTGCACTCATTTTGTACTGTCTAGTATTTGGGAAAATCGCACCTTCCTTTACGGTAATTTTAACTGGGTCTATTTTGGCCATAAGTCCTACTTCCTTTCCTGTGAAATCCCATACTATGGGGTTTACTGCAGTTTTTAATTCTTCTGGCAGCTCATCTTTTGTTATCAAAGAAAACATCTCATCTACCTCTGTACCTTGTTTTGCAATCATAAACTTATATACATGATCTTCATCTGGGGTTTGAACTGCCACACCATCTGGGGTGCAGAAACTTGTGCAGTTCATCTTGCATAACAAATCGCGACCTAATAAATTTACTGGACTAGAATCACACACCACAAATTGGTGCATTTCTCTGAAATTTCCAATTTTAACTTCCATTGGTTCGGTAAGAGGTGTTCTAATCTTTCTATTAGCTACTCCCACTACTTGGATAGCTTCTCCAGAGAGGAAGGTCTGGAATGTCTGCTGTTCTCACAGTTGACCTGGTAGCACCAGTGTCCAAAAGGAAGGTAATATCATTACCTTTCACCTTCCCTTCAACATATGGACCTGACTGATCTACCGATAAGGATGCGCCAAGTACGCACTCCTTCTCCCCCTCTCCTAGGCACCGTCATGAACTGTATTGACAGAAATCGTCCTGTAAAAGAAACTGTGATGTTACATAATCATTCTTACCACTTCCTCCTTGATATCCGACGTCTGTACCGTGGTTTGCTCTGCTTACATTACCCTGAATAGGTGCAGGTGGCAACTGACTCTGAGGATTTACACCCTGCTGTGAGTCATTCTGCGTCTGTGGATTTAAATTTTGATTTGGGCCATTATTATTCCGAATCTTTTTACATTCATCCTTCCAATGCCCCAATTTTCCGCATCCATGACAAGGAAATTTCTTTTTAGCTTCTTCTCTACTCATTCGTCCTCTCACTTTTCCACCATTCCCAGTATCACCATTCGTTCCAGAATCCTTTCCTTGATTTTCACTTGGATTATCCAAATTAATTCCCTGTTTCTCAGCCATTTTCACCTGTGCCCACATCACTTTTTCCTGCAATTTCTTGTGCCTATCCTCAATATCGTCTCCACAATATTTTGCATATTTCAAAATTTCATCGATCGGTTTCCCTTGCCAACACAACATGTGTTGTTTAATCATCTGACAAATCTCTGGCTTCAGACCATAAACGAATCGATACACAAACTGACTCATGTTCTTATCTCCAATGTCCTCAAATCCACTGTACTGTTTAAATACCTGCAATAAACGCTCATATTAGGCGTGCTTCTTGGGTGGTTCGGTCTATTTTCACCCAATCTGTTTCTTTCGGTGGTATTTTGCCTTTCAGGTAAGTTATCACCTGCTGATACTTTTTCATTACCTCATTTGACGGGGCACCTGTTTTCGGATCTCTAGGATACTCGTCACTTGGCCAATCAACTGTAATTTTACAATCTGCCCACAAATCGGCAGGTACCACTATGTCAAACAAACCATCTAAATCTTTCAACAATACCTTTGACACCTTCACAAACCTCTCAACCTGTTTGTACCATTCAATTGGTTTTTCTCTCAACTTTGGAAAATCATTCGTAAATGACAAAATATCCTGTCTACTCCAGGGGACATGTACATAGCCCCCTCCTGGAACTTCTCGCATCGGATACATTTGATCTGTCTTCCCTGTTTCTTTCATCACATATTCAGAGGCTGTTCTACTGGATCGTGCCTCTTCCTTTTTCTTTGCCCATCGAACTCTCCATTTATCTAGGTCTCCCCATTTCTGTAAGACTATCATTAATTCTTTTACTTGTAACTTTCTTCCAGAGGCATTCATATTTTCTAAATCTTTGTCTGAGAAATCTGCTCTATAGGGTTTCTGCAACACCTTTGATCTCCCTATTTCAATTCCCATCTGCAGAGCCAAATCTGATAATTTCTCTTGGAATATTTTTACATTTCTGGTAATACTTCTGCATACGAACAATAATTCTTCTTCATTGTAAGCATTTAGGTGATCTAATCCCACATTTCCTGCTATTATTTCTTCTAATTCTGTTCTGATCCTTGTGCCCACCTTTCTAAGTCTTCTGGACTAACTACAGTGACACTTTTTGCTCCTGATGAAGTTATCAAGTTTATCTCTTTCGAGCACCCAGGTGTAGTTCTTCTGGGAGTACTATTGACAGAATCTCGAATTGGTAAATCCATTAGTGATATCGTAGATTCACAATCACTAAAGTGATCCTCAACCATTACTGTTGCTTCAGGTTTAGGAATATTCACAGGAGTAGGCATAACTAACGGTGGAGGACAGTTTCCCTGATTGCCATATAATGGGACTACTGGACCAATTGTTACAGGTATGGTCAAAGAGTCAGGATGCACTTTTATCTGTGTTATTTTCTGTATTAATTCTGCTCTGGTCTTCTCTAGGGCTTCTTTTTCTTTATCGTGAAGTATCCTACTGGGGGTGAAATCATGCATTACCTGTGGTACTAATGGAGTTTTTAACAGGGGTGCACTTGGGGTGCATCCACTTGTCCCTTCCTGATATGGTGGGGGTTCCTTAATATTTCTTCTATAAATTCATCTTCGGAATCTCCATTTCTCATTAAATGTTTTGTCTTTTCTGTGCATTTGCTCCCTAATTTTTCTTCTGCTGTTAACAATGGATACAATCCTTCTGTAAGCATTGCGCTCCTCCATTGTTTCATCTGACCGTCCCTAGACTCATGTTGGTTTCTTGGGAAAAATCCTCGATAACCCCTATTACTCCTTGATCGGTCACGCTCAAATGCCTCGGTTTCCCATTCCTCTAAGGCTTCATATTGAGTTAATCTAGGTCTGGGTTCTAGGTCATTCATCCTCAATCTCAAATTTTGAAGAATTCTTCCATTGAAGGTACCATTCTCGGGGAATGCTAATATCCCATTATTTTTGGTATATTCTATCCAATTCTCTATCCATATACAAGTATATAACCTCTCTCCATCATCATGAATGAAGCGGGCGTTTTAGCTGGTGGAATGATAATTCCTTCCCTAGTTTTGATTGGTTTATCCTTTTTAAAATAGTTCTTAATCTTTTGCAGAAAAGGCATTTTTCTCTTCTCTCCGTACATTCTATCTAATCTTCGGTGTATAAAATTATATTCTGCAAAACCTAGGAATCTCCTATCCGGACAGGTTCCTGTTAAAGTCGGATCGCGTTTTAACATGCAATCTCTATCCACTAAGATTTTAAGCTTCTAGAATATCAACCAATCAAGTGTCTGCTTTCTTCTATTTCTGAACCAATCCTAGCGCGGCCTTTCTGTGACGTTAGTCTGTCAACCCTTCCTTTACAATCTGCTCTTCTCTGTCCCTTGCTGTTTCAACCAATCCCAGCGCGGCACCTGTGACGTCAGTACTGCTCCTGACTACTGACCCCTCCTTTACAAGGGTCTTTCCACACCCGCTGTTTCAACCAATCCCAGCGCGGCATTTTCTGACGTCAGCTCCCTCTCCGGTAGCTGACCCTCCCTTTACAAAATCTTACGCAAACTTATTCTCTCTATAAATCTTAATTAAATTTCAGTAACAACATAAAACATTCGCTATCATGCCAGTTTCTCTAAAAATAGAAAAGATAGTTTCCTCCCATACTTAGTAAAACCTTTCCGTTTACTAAACATACACTACGAGTAAAACCCTTCTGTTTACTCTTCACACAAGCTCCAGAAGTACCTGTTACTTCTTCAATGTTACCCTTTCTAGGTGATATAACATCAAATTTTTACCAGCGTACTCTTTTACTATTACTCACACGCATAGATTCCCTACCCAGTACTGATAGTCCTGCTTAACTTTTCAGTACTATTTCTGCCTGACAGATAACCTCACTGCAGTATGGCTTCCACTTACCAACCGCTATTCAATTTTTCCCGGGGATTCTAGACAACATAAAACAAACTTTGAATACACAGATGTTAGTTCATCAAAATAAAATTCTCATTACCCAATTAACAAAGAGTAACCATCCTCTGATTACCAGAAAACTGATCCAGCGCGATATTAGCAAACAGCATTCATACACTAGATACTCACTTGGGCCCATACATTCACACTACGCTAATACTTACACTGGGGTTATCAGTTGTACTCTTTATCAAAATCCCTGCTACCAATTACCTTCCGATTGAAGAGTAATGACTTACCAATGAATCCTTTGCTAATTGGGAAGTTTAAAATGAGTGACATTCATTATAGTACATAATCCTGAAATAACCACTGAGTCAGGAATTTTAAAATGTTTATCTAAAGATTTAGCAGAGTAAATTACAGAACCACATGGTACTTAATCGCATATCACGGATGAAGCATAGAATAATAATTATTGATTAATGACGGTCCCTCAGAAAGGAGAAGATAGAGACAGAAGCGCAACTAAAGGTTGCATTTATATTTACCTAAGTGCGAGAACCAAACCCCTTGGCCAAGGAGTTGGAAAGAATAGGACCCAGGAAGGATGAAGAGCAAAGACCTCTTTCAGGATCAGGACAGGACCGGTGACCTCTCTACAACGACGCCTGCGTCGTTCCCCTCTCTGATACTCGACTTCTCCTCGATTCTCCTGTGCCTTCCTTCTAATGGACTCTGCCGCCCCCTCCTCAGGACCTCTCTGGACGGGGATTCAGTCTGCAATCGATCAGCTTGGCGGTCTGGAGCTCTTCTGCCTGACAGCATGAACGCCTGTTCCGACTAATTAACTAATGCTATATTCTATTATACCCTTCTACACCCATGTACCTCCCCTTAATGTTGCTAAAATATGGGACCACTACTTCTGATTGGACAGGGACAGGGGGTTGATCCTCACACCATATTGATTTGGTTCGTATTCTGAAGCCCATTGTCTTTAAACTACCGCCCATCCAATTTTATACATTTGCTTTATTTCCCACCCGTCTCACGACAAATGTTATATATTCTTCATATACAAAGTTTCAATTTTCAACAGGAAAGGCAAGAGTACAGCAGCTTCGGCCATCAGGTCATGGCCTTGGACGACGTCCAGGTTGACTTCATTTTTATTCTTTGGCAGCCAATCAGGACACATGCGCAGAATCATTGTCTCTCGAGTTTCAGATCACCAACCCCAGGCCCAAATTTACAAACTAATAAAAGTCAAAGAAGAAAATATTAAAATCACAAATAATATGTTTCACTGTATTCCCACTCTTTCTACTCTATCCCCATTTACTTATAAATCTATCCCGCATTAGTAGCGTTAAGAAAACGACAAATTAATAATAACACAAGAGCAAGCTGAAGCATGTGAAAACATCAAGCAGCCATTTTAAAGCACACTGCGCAGAAGCAGAAATTTCCCACCAAGCAAAGAAAGACGTCACACCATGTGATATGGATGAGACATGCGCAGTAAGGTTCCCGCGCTTTAGCGGCCATTTTAGATTACGGACAAGCGTTACTTGTTAGTTAGAACACATAGGCAAGCTTCCTTGCTATTCATGTAGTGTATGCAAAGTTAATATACAAAATACAAGATTAATAAATTAATACTGTGAGGAGATTGCATCCGAGCAAGTCTCATTTGTGAGTCCTTGCTCCATCAACAAAACAGCAATTTTCCTTCAGTTGGGCAAACAGGCGGCGATCTATGGTCTTGGGTGACCTTGCGGAGTGAGGAGGACTAGAGGGACTTCACAGCCCATGTCTTCATCTTGCTGAGGCTGTTCTTCACCCGTGGCATCTGCGGTGAGGAGCAGGGATGCCGTCCGACTTGGACTGCCGATGCTTGTGACTGGACCGTCACGCTGGTAAGCGTTGGAGAGAGACGTGGTTCGCGCTGGCTGCGGCTTACATTTGGTTCTCCCATTGGACTGTCTCCAGGGACGTCGGTCTGGCTTCGGGACTGGACGGTCGCACTGGGAAGTGTTGGAGAGAGACGCGGTTCGCGCTGGCTGCGGCTTACATTTGGTTCTCCCATTGGGCTGTCTGCAGGGACGTCGGTCCGGCTTGATGGCTGTCTGGTGTCTCTGGGTGCGCTCATCTTGTGGTGGTACGAGTCCTCTGTCCTGTCGCTCTGCTTCTTTTTCTCCTGCTCGCCTGTGGTGGTTGTCTGCCCTGTGGCGTTGTGCCACTGTTCTTCCTTCCTTCGCGGAGTGGCGTCCTGCCACTCTCTTCTCCTCCTTCCGACCAGGTCTTCACTTGGATGTGGCGTACTGCCACATGTCTCATGTTTGCTCCACGTGGACATCTCGCTGGTCACATCAAGTTCTTGGGACGGTCTTCACTCTTCTGCGGACCTGTCGCCGGTCTGTCCTGTCAGTAGGACTTGCTTCTTCCTCTTGGGGACCTTTCACGGGCACCATCCCCTCCTCAGGGATTTTGCGGTGCTCCTCTTCTCTTCACTCGAGAGCGTCGTGCTTGCGCCGTCGTGGCACTTGATCCTGCCTCCCTTCGGGCATGCTTGGTGGAGTTGGCCACTTCAAGTGACGTGCTCCATGCTGGCGGTGGGACTGTGGTGTCCGGGCATGTGTCGCCTGACGTCAGAACATACGTCATGGTGGTGGCTTGCCACGTGGGGTGTGCGACTCTCCTCTTGCCTGTTGTAGATCTCTGGCGACTCTGTCTTGAGGCAGTGTGAGGGAGGGCACTGATGTGTTTGGCCCACTGCAGAGCTTCGCTGGCATGGTGGAGATGTAGAGGATCTCCCTGCGGTCTTCAACGTTGCTTTTCTCTGACTCTCCCTTTCTTGCGGTGGTGGCTGTTCACCATTAGGGGTGAGTGGCGCTGTTTCCTCACTTGCAGTGGCAGCAGACAGCCACTGGGGTTGCGTATTGCTCACTTCTCTCCTCGGGTGTGGTTCTTCCTTGTTGTGTGGCCTCTTCTCTCTGGCCGGCATGTAGTGAGCCTACACAGGGAAAGCAGATCTCTGGCTGCCGGCAGCAGAATTAGCGGGCATTTACAGTCTCTGGTGAATCACTATTACGTCCTCTGGGGGCGGGGCAACTTTGCTGACGTTGTGGGCTATGCTGCTCCTTTTCTTCTTTGATCTTCCCCTTGTGCGCGGAGTTACAGTCTCTTGACCTGCAACGGATAGGTAACTCACTTGAGCGTGAATGGTACTTTTGCTGAGTTCCTCTCTTGACTCCTCCGCGGCATAGTACGACGAGTGTGTCCGGATGGACGTGTTCTGTCAGTCCTGCAGTCACAGCAGGGTTCCGCTGGGAGGGGGTACTCTCCAGGTTATGTGTGGCAGAATAGCTGTAAAGCTCAGCATATATACAGTTTTGTTTGTGCTGGCAATGTGATTGGTGTGCCCCACTTTCCTAGTATGTGCTTAAGTATTTGTGGCTATGTGTTGGGGCATTGCTCGTTCTCTTTCATGCCCAGTGTAGGGCACGTGTGGCTGACATCTTCATCCTCAGGCAGATCAGCGGTCCTTTTGGCAATGCTGCCTTTCCACGTGTTGCCATACAGGCTTACAGATGTGCCTCTCACGGGGTAACCTCTCCTTCCTTCACATACAGCCTACCCTTTTGCATGGAGGAAGCTTGTGGTCCTTCTCCTGGGTAGTCTCTGTGGTGCCTCTTGTGCCTTCCCTGTGGCACGGGAACTTTGCTTTAGTCGACAGCTGGTTATTCCACTTAGAAGCGATGCCGGCGAGACACCACCAGGTGGCGCTGCAGCTACCATTCCTAGCTTCGTGCAACTACAGGTCGCAGCTTGCGCAGGAAGAGCGGGAGGTCATCATTGCTGCAGTGGGCTGTTGCAAAGGTATGTGCTCGCACTGCATACTTCACGCTGTACGGCAGGGCTTTTGACAATTTCCAGGTAGGTTTGAGGGCAGCTATTCAGTCACCTGGGGCTGCTCACCGGGCTCTGCTGTCACAAATGCTTTAGCCCTGCTTTAGTACATCTAGCCGAGTGGGCGCGCTGGTGTGGCAGAGCGGTTTGCTTGCTGGAGGGGCAGGGGTTGCCGCTGCTAAGGCGCAGTAGCGCCAAGTTTCCTTCCAACACAGGCTTCGGCAGCCTTCTCCTTGAGTGCGCCACGGGCCTCTCCAGTCTCAATGCCTGTTACAGGCGGTGTCACGGGGTTAATGTAGGACTTCCGCATACCCTGGCAGTCATCTTTTCAGCTCCAGGTCGAGCGTGCCCTACCGCAGGGAGGATGACAGCATGCGGGGTGGCCTGCGGGAGCGCTGTTGGTCGGGTCGTGCTGGGAGGCTGTGGGAGCACTGGGGCACGCGCACATGGGGTGCAAGGTTCCGGCATTCACGCTGCACGTCTTCTTGGCCTTGGAGCGGTGGGGCGGGCAACGCTCCGGCACGCTACCGCAACCCTCTCCTGCCGGAACAGCTTGTCTGGTTCTGCCGGGGCTGCAGACATGGGCCCGGATTCACTCCTCCATTACGGGGAGGGTCATACCTCTTGGACCGCCGTGGCTAATATGAAATCCTCCTTACCGGCCAGCATTTGGCAGCTGGCCGAGCTTCTGGCGGGTACGGGGGTGCACTATAGGTGCTCCGTCCGCCTCAATGTTGGCGCCGTCTTCATCCTGCCATGTGGAGGTGGGTCCGTGGTAGGGGAGCGCCTCGAGAGTGGAGCTAGCTATGACACGTCCCCCAGATTCCTAGCTCTCGCCCGCCGACAGCAGGTGCGTGGGGGTCGAGACAGGGCCACTCTCGGCTCCTCTCACCTAGGCACTCCGTCCATTATCGGATGGTCACAGTTCTCTCGCCTCATGCGGGCGATGCTGGGGTGGAGTCTCACCTCCTATGGTGCCGATCGCATTGCCTGCGGTCACCTCGGGTCCGGTGCTGGGCTGGTCAGTGCAGCGGGCTGCAGCCGGGTCAGTATGCGGTCGGATGCAGGACGAACTGGAGGGCGCGTGTCCAAGCGTGCCACAGCTCCACTGCTGCAGTCGCTCAGCAGCAGGTGCTGGGGGTGCCCTCTGTGCGAGCTACACTTTCCCCCACACAGGACTGGGACGCGGCCTCCTCCTCACGCGTGGGACAAGACCCACTCATCGCCATTGTGAAGTCTTGGGCCCTAGGCCCACATGCCTAGCAATGAGGGTACACAGACACTGTAGTAGGGTACTAGAACTGGCCCAGGGCACGTGCGCCCGGCCCCTTTAATTAACAGGGTCACCTGACTGGTGACGCCTATGATGGGTGGGTGTTAGTGTGTGCTTGACAGGGTGAAACACTAGAACGTGTCCAGCCGGACACTACATCATTGACAAGGATCCCGTCTCTGAAACTGCACTCACAAGTATAGATGGCAACATTGATAACCTAACCAGAGATGCTCAATATAAGCTACCCTCTCCTCCTCATTTCTGTAGGCTCTGCTTTAGTTCCTACAGCATATATTCGAGATTTACACAGTGAACCTATGTTCCGCTCCCAAGATTTCAGAACGTTTAGGAGATGAGACAAATTCTTTCCAAAAACGGGGTATTCTCTTCTCACCTACATCATTTAACTAGTCGATGGTTTGCTACCTTGAGAAATTGGCCTAAGGTACTCTCCTATTACCCCATACTTACATCTCCTCGCCCCCAAGATTGGCTCACATTGACATTCCTGCAGTCCTGCAGTAATGAGGACATGACTGCAAAAAGATATTGATCATGTGATGAAGCTTTGTCAAAACCTGATACAGGACACCACTGGTACCTTCATCAACCTCCTGAATTCCTCTGCTGAGGTAGCTGTTCGCTTTACCTGTCATGGTTGCACCCAAAGCGCACTGGTATTTCTCATAGATGCTCATGTTCACTGCGGTCACCTTCATCTTCATATTCATTTTTCTTTTAGGAATACTAAGTATACTTAGTTGTCTTCCAAGCCCATCTCTGAGGGTACTAAAATGCTTCTTGTTGGCTATAAATGTGCTATGTGTCTGTCCAATTATGTCCTCGACTACAGATCCTAGGAGAAGGACCTTCCAATATAAACGTTGTATCTTCAAATCCTACCTTTTCACCCCAACCAGCAATAAACAAGGCATTGCTTTGGCCATCTGAGAGGCGCTAGTAGTCCCATCACTCCTTCCACAGGTGTGATTGGAGAACTAGCAATCGCAATCCCTTTTGACCTTCTTCTCTAAAGAGGCTCTAGAGATGGCATCAAGCAATGTGCCCTTCCATCTCCTTATAAAAGTAACCCGTCCTAAGAACATTCTCCCATTCCACGGGTGTGACTATGGATCACCACGTTCCTTTCACAAGAGGCAGGACAGCCTCACCTCGGATCCATTAATCCTGAAATCTGTTTTGAAAGCACACAGATACTTGGGCTCCTACCTATCAGTTCAAATCCCCTGTCCAATTGTTTTTTTCCCAGGAAGAGAGTGCAGAATGTTTTGGGAAGGGTGTCATTATTTCCGCTCCTTTTGAGAAAGGCTTGCTCAATTCCTTATTCCTAATATGGAAAAAGGTCTCACACTAATGATATTTGATCCCTCTACCAAAGAGTGGGTTTACAACACTTCAATATGGATGGTATGCATCTTTTGAGGAGCACTCTTCTTCCTGGAAGCCATATCGTCAGACCTAAAAGGATCTATTTTTCTAGTCTAATTTTTGAAGATCTTTATTCAATCTGGCCTTTGGCCTGTCCTCCACTCACTGGTTATTCCTCAAGGGGCCGTGTATCCTAGTCTCCTATCTTCAATCTAATACCTACCTGGATGGCATCATCCTAATGCAATAGTGCCTTAAAACCTTACCTCTTTACACAGATCTCAGTTTTTTTCTTCTGGTTGTGGACTTGGGGTTCCTGGTCAGTTCTGGGAAATTCTCTTGCACTACTTCACAGGTAACACAATTTCTGAGCTTCACTTTGGACACCACCTTATGCAAGCCAAATCCTCTCCCAAAGAAGCTAGTTTTGATCAGTCAAATGCTGAAATCAGCTATTTTCACCCTCTTCCTCCTACTGGGGAACACTACAAACGTCATCAGTCTCTTGGTGGCCCCACATTTAGTCTATTTATCCTACTTTCCTACACTGCTGGGATCTCCAGTAATGGAAATCTGCTCATCATCAGCAGGACCTCTTTTATTCTTATGCCAGCTCTCTGGATGAGGAGACTCATCCCCAGTTTCATTTATGGCTGTTAAACATGGAGGCATGTTAAACACAAAGCAATCTTTACTTCAATTCTGGAGCTCATAATCAAATCATACGCAGGTCGGTCTGGGAAGCAAACCTTAGTGGTTCATCCACCAGAGTTTTGGGGTCTCAGGACAAGAGCCATCTCCACATCAGTATCTTGGAGCTTCTCACCAGCATCTTTGCCACAAGGAGTCTAGCCAAATGGAGATCACATTGTTGAGACATTCTCCAAATGGACAACAATCAGGTGTGAAATATTTCAACAAGCTAGGGTATGCAAAGTTGAAAACTCTTGAAGATCTCTTCAAGATCTCTAGCAGCACTGCCTCTACAGGCATCTACTAATCACGGTGGTATCCCCCTCCCAAGCCTGTCCAATTTGATATGACTCAAGTAAATAGAGGCTGGACCTTCAGACTTTTCAAGCTATCGCCTCATTTTGGGTCTTCTCAATATAGATCTTCTTACAGCTCATCTGTTATGCCAGGTTTTACAGTTTTAGAACTGGCACCCAGATTCAGAAGCCTGGCAGACAAATGCATTCCTCTTAGACTGATCACAATTCTGCCTGTATTCCTTTTCCTCCTTTGCCCTTCTTCTGGGGCTTTTTTTAATTTTGCGAGATGTTTTGTCTTCCAAATCTTGCTGGTGGCTCTTGGCTGGTCTCCACATGCTTGGTTCCCTAACTTCCAGGAGCTGGTGAAATCTTTCCTCACCTACTTTCTCTGTTCAGTGCTCTCCTTCTGAGATTGAAAGGTCTTTCACATGACTTGATACTTGAAAGCCACTTGCTTCTTCTTGCATGAACAGTCTTTTGGAAATCTTGCATTGGCCAGGCCCTTCAGGACTCACCACTTTAATTGGTCAATTAGTCCTAGCCTCCAGGAACTCGATTTGCCAAAACATCCCCCTCGTCAACTTGGCCTGACTTGGCACATATGATGGTATTTAGATCCCATTGCTTCTTCTCCTCATTAATCCCTATTTAAGACCTATTCTTTAGAACCATCTATGTTTCTCTCAGTGCTAGCTGTGCATCTACCTTACAAAAGGCTCAATTCCATTGATAGAGATCATTTGATTTGTCACTTCATGAGAGACATTGATCTCAAGAAGAGGCCTCCTCTTACTAGCTACTTCATAACCTGGAACATCTCCTATGTTATGCAATGGTATGTTATGATATGCTATACTATGTTATGCTGTGTTATGCTATGCTATGATAATTTTAAGAGTGAAATAATCACCCTTGGAGGTATAATGGCGCTTGAGCTTGTCAGGTGGTGTGTGATCCCCATAGAATCATTCAAAGAGCCAGGTCTTCAGCTTTTTCGGGGGCTCAAGAACTGAGGAGAAGGCTCTGATGTGTTGTGAGAGTTTGTTTCATGTTTTGGGTGCGATGTAGGAGAACGAGCAACCTCCTGCTCTGCTTTTGTGAATGTTTGTGTGTGTGTGAGCAAATGAGAGTGAGGCTGAGCATAGGTGTCTGGCAGGTTGGTGGAAATGTATGCGGCTGTTCAGGTATGCTGGTCCACTGTTGTGCAGGGCTTTGTGGTGTGCATAAGGAGATTTAATTGGCTACATTTGTTAATGGGGGGGCCAGTTGAGGTCTCTCAGGGGAGGTGAAATGTGGGTGCAGTGTGGAAGGTTGAGTATGAGTATTGCAGCAAGGTTTTCTATGGTCTGAAGTCTATGCAGGAGCTGCTTGGATATTCTGGCATAAAGTGTGTTGCCGTAGTGAAGTCTGCTTGTGTGAAGGTTTGTCTGATGTTCTGTGGCAGCATTCAAATTTTTTTTGCAGCATACATTGGATGTGGAAGCAGGTGGAGCCCATTGTGTTGACTAGTGCCGTCATGTTGAGCTTGTTGTCTGGGACGATGCCCAGATTTCTGGTGTGGTCAGTGGGTGTTGGCCCTAGTTTTGGCAGCCCCAGGGAGCATCCCATGGGGACATCTTGTTTCAAAGACCAGTACTTCTGTCTTGTCTGAGATGAGCTTCAAGCAGTTGGTTCTCATCCATTCTGTTACCATGTGTTGCAAAGTCATCCTGTGCCCTGAGCACCCCCAACTTTTTGCTGACTGGTACTGGTGGTAACTGACTCTGACTGACCCTGGGCTTTGCCTAACCAGGCCCAGGGCCATTGCTATGCTGAAAACACTTAGAATACAGTAAAACACCTACATACACTACGGTACACTATGGGTTGGGGTACCCCTGTGATTGGCATGACCTACCCTATAAGACCCTAGTACATAATAGGGCAGGGGGGATTGAAACTACCTATCAGTCCCTAGTATATAGTAGGGCATGGCAGTTTAGAGGCCAGCAGCCTTTTCTGCACTTGCATGTGTGCACTGCTGAAGCCTGAGGTCAGTTTAAAAGCAGCCCTGGGTTCCATGACTGCTTTTAAAAAGTAAATTGTGCCCAAACTCGACTTTGGTGTTTGGGGCACTTAAAAATGGATACCTACAATGTGTTGGCATATTAGGAACACCCAGGGTCTCCCCTAGGTGTCCCAGGGGTGGGGGGCCAGGTATTTATAAGGTGGACCCTTATAAAATGAGTTTTATATGCCCTGGGTTAAGTGAAATTTCACATTTCACTCCCCACATTGTGATAAAGTGCTGCCCAAATTCGACTTTGATGCTAGGAGCACTGTGGAGGGAGGATCTGCAATATTTCTACAGATTCAGAACCCTAAAATCTCCCCTAGGTGTTCCATGGGGTGGGGGTCCTGCAGATATAGGCGGAGTACTTATAAAATATGTTTTTGTAAGTCCTGGTGCTGGAAAAATGGCCCAAGTCATTTTTCCCATTGCAAATCCCATGCCAAATAGGTTAACATGACAAGAAGTTATTAACTAATAACTCCTGACAGAAGAATTATAGAACTTCCATTCAAAAACTTCCCAGAATGGTAGTGATAAATCCAACAATATGATATTGTTGAATTTCTCCTAAAATGTACAGACAAGAAGTTATAAGACTTTTTTGTTTGCAGGTCCAGATTCAGCCTTCCAGTGGTCTGTCCTGATTGATCAGAGTTAAGTGGATTAGCCAGGCTGCTTTGAAGAGGTGATAAAGAGCCCCTGGGGTTAACCAGTTCTGCTGGGAGGGCAGTGTGCTGCTACACAGGAATGCCAGAGCAGGGGGAGGAGTCGTAAACCATGGTCTTCAAAGGAAAGGGAAGGCCTCTGTGTCAGTTACCACTCTATTCTTTGACCCCAAGCCAGAGCTAGGATTAAGGAAGGAATGAGTAGATGCAAGGAGGAGAGTCTATGGAAATTAACCATCCTAGAGGTGTGTTTAGCCAGCTCTTAACTCCCTGCTGGAAAATCAGCCATTACGAATTTGGACGATTTGGTGCACTCTGGTACAAAATAATGCCACACTCTACAGGATGTGGTCATATCTTTGGGGAGTTACCCTGCCCCCATTGGTCAGGAGTGACCTTCTGCTTGACCCAGAGAACTTGGAATAAGTATCTGAGAGGGAAAAAGCCTCTCAGATCTGCTGCTTGAAACTTAAGAAAGCAAAACATTGTGCCATGCTGAGAAGTTTGATGTGCAATTTCTAAGGCCTGCCCTCTGAGGACTGCACCATCTGGAACTACAGCCCTGTGGACTACCTTGCTGTAAAAGAATTAAAGAGTGGACTCCCTGCAAGCTGCAGGTTAACAGAGCTCACCTAGATCATCACCACCAAGAATCCTCAACCTGGAAAACTACCAGTGGATTTGTAAGGGTTTTGTCCAAGTGGATTGTAGGAACTGAAGTCCTCAACTTTCAAGGACCATATTGGAGCTTCCAGACCCTTGGAGTGAGTTTTAGACACTTTGGGACCCTTTGGGGAACTTCAGGAAGAAGTTCCGTGAGTTTGAAGAACTTTGGAGCAACTTTGGAAAAAGCTCCATAAGGGGACCGACTCAACCTGGTCAGCCAAGCCGCCTGCCTTCAACCGCGAGCCGGCCAAGCCATCCAGGTTCGTCCCGCTGAAAGCTCCGTAGGTCCGACTTCCAGAGTTTGACTGGGAGTAGAAGAAATCCGAGGCCGGCGAACCCTCACCGAATCCGGACTGGTGAAGAGCATCGAGGGACCCCACGAGAAAAAGCTCCAGAAAAGTTTCTAAGTCCAAAGGTAAAAACTGTGACCGGGACCTACAGTGAGGGGTAGCCGCTCAGGGCTCCATCGCGGTTGGCCTGAAACTTTGACTTTGAGCCGGTCGATCACGACCAGATATCCCAATATGGTGCTATAGGTTTCTAAGTGCTATAAAGTGATAAATCATTAAAAATTCATATCTCCGGTTCCCTACTTTGGATTTTTTTCGTTTTGGTGTCATTTTAAAGATAAAAATATTTCCTATTTTTATAAATTGGTGTTGGATTTTTATTATGTTTTGTGTCTTAATTATTTACTGAATTGGTGTTTTTAAATGCTTTACATACCTGTCTTTGAAGTTAAGCCTGCCTGCTCGCAGCCAAGCTACCAAGGGTTGAGCATGGGAATAATTTTCTAAGACCTATGCTGAGTCCTATCATGTGTTAGTGGCCTTATTGCCAGTGGCAGATATACATTTGCCCCTACTAATAATTAGGCCTGGGTGGTAAATTCCGTTCTGCTCGCGGAATTTGGGTAATTTCGCGTTCCGCGGAGAACGCGGAATTACCAAAAATTCCGCGATCCGCGGCTTCGCAGAATTTTTTGCTTGTTCGCGCTTTCAAAATGCGTGTTCGCGAGATATTTCTCCCCGAGCACGCAAACAGCGTTCGCGAACAGGAAAAAGCATCGTGAACGGGTGGAACAAGCAATTCCGCGTGTTCGCGGAACTTCTGCGTGCTCACGGAGATTTTTACCGTTTCGCTGAACTTTGCGTAGCGCGACTACGCAAATTCCGCCCACCCCTGCTAATAATCCACTTTCCAATACCATGGTCATGCAGTTTTCGGTGTAGAAGATGATGGTAATGTAATGGAATAATATGAAGTTGGTGAGCTGTGTCATGTAGACTTTGAACAGGGTTGGGCTGAGGGATGATCCCTGGGGTACTCCACAGACCCTGTTATTGGTTTCCAATGCTTCCAATGTGGAGGGAGGCAGACTGACTCTTTGGGTTCTTCCCGTCAGGAAGGAGCAGATCCATTTGATTGCAGGTCCTTGAATGCTGATCTCGTGCAGTGTTCTGATGAGTGTGTGGTGTGTCGAATGCTATGGAGAAGTCGAGCAGGATGAGGGCTGCTGTTTCTCCTTGCTCCAGAACGGCCCTGATGTCATTGGTGGTGGCGATGAGTTCTGTTTCCTTGCTATAGTTCTTTATGAATCTTGAGTAAGTGTTGTCCAGTAGGAGGTGTATCTCGAAGTGGCTAGTGAGTTGCTTGTTGATGGCCTTCTCTATCACTTTTGGTTAGGTAGGGGAGCAGGGAGAAGGGGCAGAAACTAGTCAGTTGGCTTGGGTCTGCTGATGGATTCTTGAGGAGGGCATTAACCGCAGCATGCTTCCAGTCTTTCGAGAAGGTGACGGAGGTAATGCAGGTTGATGATGTGTGTGTGGGCAGTGCTGATAGATGATCTGCCATGACTGTAGACATGGTGGGGGTATGGGTCTGATGGGACCCCTTGATGGTCTGCATGGTAACCGTTGTTTCTTCTCCAGTGAATGTCTTCCATCTGGTCAGGTGGACGTCTTGTTTGGTGATTGGCAGGCTGGCGAGGAGTTCGCTAGGGCCTGGTTGGTGAGTGAACGTGCTGTAAGTGTTCATTATTTTGCTGTGGAAGAAGTTGGATAGGTTGTTGCAGAGTTCTTGGGAGGGGTGATGCAATTAACTGAAGCTGTGGGAATGGTAAAGTCTTTGATGAATGCGTTCAGCTAGCGCTCTTTCCTTGGCGTCTCTCAAGTGCTGGTGGTAGCATCTGAGTGCCGCTTTGTAGATGGCTCTGTCAGTGGTTTCATGGCTTGCTCTCAATTTTCTTTCTAGCTGTTTGCAGTGTCTTTTTGTAGTTCCAAAGGCCCTTTGGCTTGGATGTTGGTCCTCTTTTGCTTGTTGCTGAGCAAGTGGGTGTTGAGTAGCATGCATGTGAGTGGATGTTGGGGTGTGGATTTGCTGTAGTTTGTGGTGTTGCATGGGGGCATTGAAGGTGTTGCTGATGCTTGCTGGGCATGGTTCAGGCACAGACACGCTTGCCTTTGGTACGCCTCAGCTGTGAAGACACACAGCGGCCACCATTAAGTACGCCCTGGGAGGAGGAGAAGTGCAGAGGCAGTGGGCGGGACTACTTGAGCATGGGAAGAAGATCGGGAAGAAGACACAGGAGAAAGAAACAGGTGAGGAGCTGGGAGGCAGGAGATGGTGCTGGTGAGGGGCTGAGGTGAGCTCAACAGGGGAGAGCTGAAAGCCTGAAATGGGGTGACAATGGAGAAAAGTGCTAAAAGAGGCAAAAGCAGGGAGAAAAACAGAGAGAGTTGGCTGAGATTAGCAAAAGCAATAAGCAGAAGAAAGGGCAGAGAGTTGCAAGAATGTGACAGGAGTCTTGAAGCGAGAGAGTTGGGCCTTGACTGCTCAGAAGACCGATCACAGGTAAGTGGGGGCTGGACCTAGTCACCTGCTCCTGTGCTACCATTTTTATCTGGAAGTTCCACTAATTTTTCTCCTTCTTTTAGAGATCTCTCTCTGATGCTTGGGATCATAATTTACCTTCTTTCTTACAAAAGAGTCTTAGATGTCAGAGCTCTTTCTGTTTCTGAAGGACATTTTTCCACATATCAATGTATATTTAAAATCTCCAGCTTGAGTCTGGATCCATGTTTGCCTGTTTTGCCTGAACATTGTGCACTGTGTCTTTGTCACATATGCTCATGGACAGCATCTCTGGGCACCGTTGAGGAGACTTTAGGTCTGGCGGGCAGCAGCATGAAAAGTTCCACTGGCAGTGGTGAAGAAGAGCCCATGGCTTGACTCCACATACGCAGAAGGGTGATCCCTCCCCATCATTCCATGGTGTCTCAGCACACCTGTGGTTATTCATCACTGAGAGTGTTGCTCTCCAGCGCGACACTGCTTCTGGGTGGTGGTGTGTGAGGCAGAGTCTCAATAACCACACTGTGACCTACTTTTCAGCTGCTTGACACTAGTCTTTTGGAGTAGCTTCTTCTGGAGTCTCCTTCTTCTCCTGGAATTAGAAGTCCAAGCTACAATCTACTTTGAAGGTTTTTACGGCACTGACTTTTTCCTATAGAAACTGTGACCCTTCTTGTGGCTACCTGGTCTTAACAGTTGAAATAATAATGTCACAGTGATGTGGGTTCAGGAAGAATTCACCTTTACCTCAGACAGACAAGTGCCGGATAAAGGAGACCCGATTGGGTCCAGGCTTGGACAGTCTTGTTAAGGGAGTATCTTTTTAGGAACTTCTCCTTTAATTCCCATTCCTCTAATTAGCAATTGAATCCATTCAGATGACCTCATGACTTGTCTCTTACCTGACCTTGACTCGAAGGGTTCAGGAAGTGAACCCTTCTAGTGGAGCTGATATGTACTCTTTTGGAGCTCACTTCACATTTAGCACAATGGCATACAAAGCCTTCCGTGCTTGATGTAGGCTAGAGGATATCCTTAGGGTTGTGAATTGCTCCCGCATGGCTAGCTTCAGTACCTTTCCTCTTAAGTCAATGAACAGTTGCCTGACAGATTCCCGAATGAGATTTAAATATGCACATTGTTATGCCTTATTTTCCTAGATTTAGCACAATGGTAATCTACACTATAGGTAAAATTGAGATGTAAAACAAATGTGAGGTTAAATCGATGCACAATTTTTACATCTAATATATCTTATTACAGTATTTTCTCTCTCTATTTGGTGATGCCCCAAGACTGCATATTGAGGCTCGGCAATATTAAATCTATTTTTCAAGATCAATAGCGTACACATTTTACATATGTTATGTTATGTGAATTTGTAGAGTGCTGCTAATCACTTGTTAGGGTATCCAGGCACTGAGTAGGGCAGGCCTAAGGGGGAGGAGGAGTTCATGCCTGTTTCATCTGGAAGAGCATTGTCTTGAGGCTCCTTTCAGAAGCCCATGAGGGAGGGGAATGTTCTGAGGTGTTTTGAGGGGTCGATCCAGGTCTTGTCTGTGAGGTATGAAAAGGAAAGTCCTGGGCTTTTAGTCTTTGATGTGAGTGATGTGTGCTCTTGCCTGGGACACAGATTGAAGGTCTCTTGTGGGTTGGTGGAAGTTGAGGCAGTGGCTGAGATAACCTGGACCAGTGCTGTGGAGAGCTTTGTAGGCTTCAGTGTGAAGCTTGAACGCACATCTTTCCTGGACATATGCTGGCATTATGGCATGCAAACCTCAAACAAAGGTAGCTTTAGATCAAAACAGATTCCAGGATGCACGCAAAGACACCCCTAATGTCCTATTGATCTATGGCCCAGACAACCCTACCCTCAAATATCACAAACACCCAGTCCTGACAGTCGAGCTAGAAACTTTAGTCAGTGAAAAATGCTAAAGTGGCAGCCTTGGTCCAATAAAACGAACTTTTTTTTTTTTTTTAAAGACCTACCTTCCTGGATTGATACTTTACTTTTTTTTCATAACCTCAAAGAACGCAAACATCCTTTATGAGAAAAAATGTACCATCTCAGGTTACCATAACCAGAAGTGCTAATTTCACATCACACTTTTTGAAAAGAAAGGGGAAGGCCTTGGGCCGATCCACCAAAATCAACCACCATATCTTTTCCATATTGTTTGATACTTTAAAGAAACTAAAATATCCTGTAATGGATAAGGATGTAAATATTGATGCCATACATACTGTCTCTACTGACAACATTAGCTCACCTTTCTTCTTTCTGTCTGTTTCCCATTATCACCTACATACTCCATGAGCAAAGAAAAATGACAGCAGAATGTCAACATTAGACCTTGACTTAGAACAAAGCTATTTCTACACTGCAGCACACCCAAAATATTGTCAATTACTAAACCCACAGGTCGCCTGGCAACCACCACTGCCCCTTAATATACAATTCTGTTTTTCCAGTTCAGCTACATCAAATGAACAGCAATGAACAAATGTATTCTTTTCCGAAGAACTCAACCGCTCATAGGTATGATTTGCATGAGAAGTATGATTATTTACGACTGACCAGAGCAGAAATCTCTTGTCCACTTCTGAAAATGAACTGCGTGACTATAAACTGATGTAGGATCACCTCTATGAGATGATGATAAGTCTGCAAACTACAATCACTACGTGTTCCCCACAATCACTCTCTTCCTAGGATATGGTCTCCTTACCCCCAGTTACACCTAAGAGCACAAGAAACGCAATGATTTGGAGGATTTATATACAACACCACAAACTCTGACATCTCTGTGATGGTAGATCCACTCTAATACCACAGTTTACAGCCACACATTTTAAAGCAAATATCAGTCTGCTCAAGCAAACTCAGAAGAATCACCTCCTCACAATCCAGTGATCCATCTCTTATATATCACAAGAAAGCTGCCCTTCTGCACTGTCAGTTTCTGGTTTCTAAAACAACTTCCATTTATGCCATCATTCATGACTGAGATCTTACTCCACTCAAAAAAGTTTGGTTCTGCTTAAGCTCAACAGCACTATTATGCACTAGGGTACAACATCCTCCCTCTTGATAGAACTGTTGACCAGAAAAGTTTTGACTCTAAAAACACATCCTTATTCAAAGGTTTCGCTATGTGTAAATTGGGGTATTAGTTAAGGGGGTGGTTAGCCACTTTAAGCAATAACCACAATCCTAGTTAGGGTGAATTACTACAGTTACTAAATTAATCTGAACTGAACCCCCTGGAAGCTATGGTACAGAGCTGATAGGCTTAACTTAGAGGCAATGTGTAAAGTATTTATGCAGTACCAAAACTTTAAATAATTCAAAACAAAACACAACACAAGAAAATTCCCAAACCAATTGGCAAAATATAGTAAATTATAATAAATAAAATTACATTATGAGAACAAAAATCCAATAAGTGAACAGGAGATATGAATTTTTAAAATGTAAGATAAGAAATAGTGCTAAAAAGCTTTAATCACCAACAGCGAACATCTGATTGCATTTGACTGGTACCTAGGTGCAAGTAAAGTTCAACCGTGATGAAGCACAGGTCAGATAGAGAACCCTGGTTCGACCCAGTAGAAAGTTTTACATTCGGTCTTAGTCTCTGAAATGGAAGTCTAATATCCTCAGTGTGGCAGGAAGCCGGCAGTGGTCAATGAGTGCTCCACAACGCCGGCTAGCCATTGGACAAGGTCCTGGTGAAGCTGTTGGTTTTTGATGGGAAAGCGCAGAGTGTGAGAAATTTTAATTATGCTCCCAGAAAAGGTCCCTCGTCAACAGGATACTTTATGCGTCTTCGATTTCCACATTTTGACTCAGTCACTTTTTTAAAGCTTGGCTTTTTCCAGCGGGGCAAGCCTGCAGACTGCAGACAAAGAGAGCTTTATGAGGCCAGACACCTTCTCGGCAAAATCCTGCTGAACCAGATTTGCTGATGCAGAAATAATCAGAGAGGGAGCAGCCTGAATTTTTGACCCAGTCGCAACACACCTTCATCTGGCCAGCTTGGTGTGTTGGTCCTGGTCCTCTGGAGGTCTTTACAAACAGAATGTTTTTAAGTACCAGGTTAAAGGAGATGTTAGGAAGAGTATACTTTGACTCAGCCCAGGGTTCCAGGATCTCAGAAGCAGCACTTGAGGTCGAAGACTTAATCCAGCAGAATTCACTAGTAGGGTCTAGGCAGGTCCAGTTGGAAATGGTCAGCTGGGCCTCCTGTAGTTTGTTGTGTCCCTGTAGCTTGAACCAGAGGTCAGCCTTATGACCTTTGGAGTTCACTGCTTTGTCTTGATACAAAAGGGAGCAATGGTTC
This sequence comes from Calotriton arnoldi, assembly GCA_963921515.1. Classification (NCBI taxonomy): domain Eukaryota; kingdom Metazoa; phylum Chordata; class Amphibia; order Caudata; family Salamandridae; genus Calotriton; species Calotriton arnoldi. The sequence continues at coordinate 665,902 of CAWUFW010006777.1, read as the reverse complement.
AGTCTTCTAAGCTCGTCTCATTTCTTAGACAACAGGTTCAGGCCTCTTCTGATCTTCCACAGGTCTGGTAGTGTTCTGAGGAGGGTACAGTGGGTGCCACATTTATGTCTGGCAGGGGGGGGAGACACCCCTGGCTCCTTCCTAATCAATGGAGTGAAAGTTCCCAGGGGAAATATTGCCCACTTTTACCGCACTTACTGTGTGCTCTACAACAAACAATCCCACAGTGCCCGTCTCTGCCTGAATTAAAGATGTGCAGAGCCTGTGTGACCACCCTAGAGGTGTGGCCAGGGAAATTACCAACTCCTCCTCTATGGTCACTCTAAACCCGTTCTGGGGACAGCTCCTCTCCCACTGTGATTGAAGCCTTCCTGGCCTAGGGAAGAAAAAAGGGCCCCTTCCAGATGTCAGCTAACATTTGCCTGAGCCCCGGTAGGCCTTCTTTGAAGTTAGACAAGTTTATGGGCACATCCCAAATGGATATCCTACTTGAAGTACAGAAACACCGCCACAGATTTTAGGCAGGAAAAGGTACCTTTCTAAAAATACCTTTTCCATATTATTTATTAAAAATCTAATTTTACCAGTGAACTTGGTTTATAATATATATTTCAATGAGTCCAAGAATGACATTTCTAAGTGTTGGGATGGAAAGGTCCTCTGCATGATAAAGACGTGTACCCTTGCCCTGAGTGCCCAACTGTATTGTTTTGTGTATCCCTAATGCTGATTTTTTTATGTCATAGGCAAACACGGATCATGCGTGTGCGCCAAGGCATAGGCCTGTCTCCTGGATTGCAAGCTTGATGGACCAGGAGGGTCACCAAAAGCACTACCCTCATAGTGGTGGAAGGCTACTGCCTTCACCAGGAATTAAACAGCTCAAGTGTGGTAGTGACAGCAAAGCGTGTGATGATCATAGTAGTGGCCAGGTCCTTTTTACCCTGAGTCATTGGAGTGAGACCTACAGCCTCACTCACCTTTTTAAAGGTTCTGCTGCTGTGTATTTAATATGCCCTGGGCCTACATCGGGTTGATGTAGAAGTCCGTGTATAATGAAAACATTTATGGACTGCATATGAGCGTGCAAGACATGCACTACACAGAGAGTGCAGTGTGGAGCAGTGTGCACATGGTAAATGTGTCTGCATTGGCGGCGGGTGTTTAAAGTGACACACTATGGTGCAGTACAGAGAGACTGTAGTATTGAACAGTGTGCGCAGACTGAGTGTGTGTGCTGCATGTGGAAAGGCTGATGGTAGCATGGAACATGAGCACAACAATACTAGACAGTGGAGTGTACTGTGGATGTAAGCTGAGTGCAGAATTGCAAGGACTGGTACATTGCAAGGAGGACCTTGGGTTCCATTTTGGGAAGCCCAGGCCCGCCTAATTAAAACATGAGGAGTAGAGGAATCTCCCCCAGACAGAATTTTATATTGCTGCATGTCTGTGAGCTCCCAGTCAGCATCAGACGCTCCCCTACTCTGTACACTTTCAGGAAGAGCCTCAAGACCTGGCTCTTTGGCTGATCAGGAGCTGCACCCCCTTCCCCAGTGCCTTGAGACCCTCACGGGTGAGTAGTGCGCATTAAACCCCTGATTGATTGATTGGTTGATTGAGCTGGGTGGGAGAAGCACTGGGTGAGGGGAGCCAGGCTCTCCCTGTGCATTCAAAAGAGCTCTTTGATTTAGTGACAGATCACAACGAAAGGGCCTGGACCCATCTTAGGAAGAAGGAGATGAGGGTGATATGGGAACCACAAATGGTAGGGCTGAGGGCCCGGGATCAACTTTTGATGCACAGATCGCTGTGGCTAACATCCAGGTGTGAACTCTGGCCACTCCCATGAATCTTGTTGTGGGTTAATCAGCTTTGGAGTCCTGCCTTTTGTGACAGACATCTTTCAGAAGGAAGGATAAAGGGGAGAGATGCCCATATCAAAGAAGCAGAACCCCAACATAAAACTTCAAAGGTCTAGACCCTAAATCACATTTTGTGTCTGGAAAAGAACTATAAGTAGGGAGTCTGAGTCCCCATACTTTGTCATCTCCTGACAGCCGGGCTGCATTAGGACATGAAGCTCTGCAAGACTTCTGCATATGACCAGGACTAGAGGCCTAGCCTGCTAGTCTCCCTGCTGGGTGAGGGGACAGTACCCAGAGAACCCAAGATCACCTGCCCTGGAGTCTGGAGAACCAATACCTACCTGGTCGCCAAGACCAGTGTGCCTGTGAGGGAGAGGAGCGTGTTGAAGGAAGCAAGATCCAGAGGAGAGCCCGAGCCCAGAGATGTGGTGCTCCTGTGTGAGTTGTGGGAAACTGCGCAGCACGGTTTGGGCCGTTGCCCGTGTTATGTGAAGTTCGGTGACCCAGTAAGCCATGAAGGGCCACTGTGCACCGAAAACTGTGCAGCACCGATCGGGTGATTGTGTGTGTGCTGCATTGTAAAGATCGCTGACCCTGTATGCCTTGAGGAGCCGCTGTGCATCAAGGACATTGCCGCATCAATCGGGCTATTGCCTGTGTTCAGCGCTGAGTAGGCTGGCAACCCTGAATGCCAGGCGGGGTCTCTGGGTGCTAAGAAACTGTGCCTAAGTGTTTCCTATATGGAGATAATATTACTAAATTTAATTTTGCATCCCAATAATTTCCTATTAGACAAGAAGCCCTGCTCTCAGTGAAAATAGCTTCTCAGGTTTTTTTCAGTAAAGACATGTGTAACATTAAATGACTGCATGTCCTACTTTTAGATACAATGCACTCTAACGTATTGGCATTAAAGCCTATTTAGGGGTGACTTATTAAGATTAAATGGATGGTTTTGGCCTGTCAAAAGGGTTTATTTTGGCAGATCAAATTTGCAGTTTAAAATCTGCTTTAATCATTCTACAGTGGTAGGCCTGGAGCCATGTTTTACACTGTCACTGTAGTGGATGGCACAACAGGTGCTGAAGTCCACTAGTGACATTTAACTTACAGGCCCTGTGTACAATTGGTAGCGTTTACTGGGACTTATAGGTAAGTTAAATATGCCATTTTGTACATATCCAGTTTTCATCATGTTAAAATGAAGAACATTTGGACTTTGCCACTAGTTAGCAGGGGTAAAGTGCATAGTGCTCCAGAGGCAGGAAAAAACAGTTAACGCAAAAATATGGCGTAGCACCACACAAAAGATTGTCATTTTCTACAATGTGGAGACTACAATTTTGAAAGATACATTTCTGTTTAGGGCAACGAATAATGGCCACATGATGCCAGAAAGACTTTTATTGACAGTTTTCTTTATTATAGCACTGCGATATCAAGCCTGATTTCTGATCACATTTTTTTAGAAATTTCAACTTCCACTGGCAGAAAAACACACATAGAGCCACAGAACATTCTTACAGTCCTTCTTATCAAACAGCAACCTTCTTCAATATTGTACTTTCTCTACACACAGTGAGGCCTTTATCCTGGGATTGGGTTTCTTAAAAAACACAACACATACTAATCTCTAAACACTTCAAATTGTATTGTTTAGAATACATTTTCATTTCTTTTAAAAGTCTGACTTAATTCACCCTCCCCATTCTAAGTTTGAGATGAAAATGGTAGTATCTAAATTTCGACTCTGTGGACTAATGCAGCCACTCCAGTGTTCTGTGTTTAACCTCAGTGTTACAGGTTTGAATCCCAACAAGTCCACTTAGTCTTCCATCCTTCCAAGGTGTAGGAAAGTGCCTCTTTTGACATAGTTAGCCCTCACTTTTATACTAATAGACTCGATGTGCGTTATTAGGTACATGGTTTTTCATGACTTTTTCTGTGTTTACTCCTTTTTTAGCACATTTTGGAGCCCCTCATTCTTTGGACTTGGATTGAAGGACAGACTATGCGATATGGAATATTACTTCTCTCGCCGTAAGAGGACGAGTTTAATTCTAGCATGTAAGTGTCTCTCTTCAGTCTTTCAAGACCTCACAGGTTTTGGCCACAGGGACACTGCACTTTACTTACCTGTTTTATTTCTTTCTTTGTTCGATATGAAGCAACCAAGATTTTTAACGCAAGGCTACTACATGAATGGCCTTCTTTTATATACTACTCTTCTCATCTATCTATTGCAATTGACAACCTTGGAACCTTTTGAGGTTAGTCGACATATTTACATTATTTCGTGCTCTATTCTCACAGATGGTGTCACGTTTCTTTACTTGTTTTTAAAATTTTCTCTGGAACAATATAAGCAAGGGCTCCTCTATCTATTGCACTTCTTTTGCATGTCTATGATTCTATACTACACGTGGAATACACCTATGGCTTACTTTCTTGGTATCTGGTCTTTTCTTGCTATGGCTTTCTTGTTGACTTTCATTTCGGACACTTGTCACAAGTCGGACTCACCCTATACTTTACAACCTATATCTTTAACCAAGCAGTTATCTGTTCCTTAATATATGTCTATTACTGTTATACAGCCTTGAAAAAGTCACTGGGTGACGAAACACGTGTCGGCTGTTACCAATACACCGAAGGTTGGACAGATGTAACCTGTTCATCACTATATAGGGTCTGTCATCACTGTTTTAAAAACTGGATGGATTTAACCTGCTTAAGAATTTATTGAAAATTCGAAAAAAAGAACTTGTGAAAAGAGACCTTAACTGAGAATCTTTGAACTATGTTTCATTTGTATTAAAGACATTTTCTTTCTCAAAGACCTTCCCTTTTTGAACAGTTAATACCTATTTGATTTATACTTTTACATGGAGTGCTGGGGTCTTCCTTTTGGACACATTGGACTTCGTCCTGGGTGCACTCACGCCTTGGGTAGTATGGTGTGGAATTACCTTTGAAGCACCATTTTTCTGACTAATTCATTGTACACACTTAGTGTGTATTGCATGCCCGCTAAATTGTATTTCTCAAATACGAGGTGCGATTTAATTTCCGTTACTTCCCTCTTTTTTTCATAGTTAGCCCTCACTTTTTGCCTGGAACATGATGTCATTTTGAATGAAAGTGCACTTGGTCCTTGATAACCAGGTTCCCAGTGCCAGGGCTCGTTCCTAAAACTGTACCATGATTGGCACAGCTTCAGTAACCCCTGTAAGTCCCTAGTAAATAGTACCCCTTGTACCTAGAGCATTGGGACTGAAAAGGTTCCACTAGGGCTGCAGCATGAATTGTGCCACCCTAGGGACCTCTTATCAAGACCATGCAAACTGCCATTGCACGCTGCGTGTCTTGATGTAGAGAAAATGAAGCATCGAGATGACCCATATTCATGTGTGCCATGCTCCCAGACACTGCATGAGGTATAGATAAGTCACCCCTACTGCAGGCCTTACTGCCCTAAGGCAGGGTGCACTATACCACATGTGGGATCATATCTGCCTGAGCAGATATGACCCTACAATATCCAAGTCCATTCTTGGATATTGTAAGTGGGCAGGGAAGCCATATAGAGTACATTGCCTGGACACCTGCCATTACAGGTTCCCTAGCACCATGATGGCTTCACTGTACCTAGGAATGTTTGGTACAAAAGATCTTGCCTTAATAAATCCACACTGATGCCAGTGTTGGATTTATTAATAAATGAACACGGAGGGCACCTTAGAGGTGTCCCATGAAAACGTACAAAACACTGGTGTAGACTCTGACTAGTCTTAGCCAGCCTGCCACCACCAGACATGCTTCTGACCTCATGGGGTGAGAGCCTTCACTCTCAGAGACCATGAACAATGCTTGCGCTGGGTGGGGGTGCTTCACACCTCCCCTAGGCCGGAATGGCATTCCAAGGCAGGAAGCTTAAAATGCGATGCCACCTTTGCAATGCAACCCAGGCATCTCCAGTTAGTGGAGGATCCCAAATGCCCTGTCCTGCTCCACTTTTGGCAGGAGGACAGGTGGGAAAATTAGTTAGATTAGGAGGTGAACCAACATTTTGCCAGCACCACCCCTAAGGTGGGGCAGGTGATGTGGACCTCACTTTTGAATGCCTCCATCTTGTGCTGGAGAGAATTAGGCAACCAGGGTCAGGGTAATGCCCACTTCCCAATGGAAGTGGTCATTGGAAGGTGTAGTCACCTTAAGGGAAGGTAACCCATTGGCTACTACCTGGTATTCCCTTTGATGCCCCTAAATTTAGTATTCAGGTGGCACCCCTGGACCTTGAACTTCAGATTTGACGGACCTAAGAAGAAAATGGACAAAGAAAAGAATGGAGTACCTGCTGCCAAATATTGGCACAAATCCCTGCCAGCTGCCTTAAGGACTCAACCATCATGGTTTGCTGTCTTTTCCTGCTGCAGTGAACACTCTAAGAACCCCAGAGCACCTGCAGCCCTTCAACAATTCCCAGAGAACTCCCTTGGAGTAAAGGAACTACTCCCCTGCAGTCACCAAACCCACCGAGTCCGGCTTACCGACTTGCCGCTCCCTGGCGATGCAAACAGAGCTACAGAACCAGAAGGGTCAGATCTGTCCTTCTACTAAGTGAAAGGACACCAGGACCTACCGGCACTGTGCCGTAGCAATACCCAAGGAACTGAACCACCTGCAACCGACACTGAGACGAAGAGTCCAATCCAGACTCAAACTGCCCAGGAAGCAAGCACCTATCGAGGGATGTCAAGACCCCTGAGACCTACATCGTGAGTGTCCCAGCTGTCTCAGAATCATCCCTGCCTGCTCGTGACAATGAAGACCATCTTGGCGCACAGAGCCCGGCTGACCTACCTGCTCTGCACCCAGCCCTCCCATCATGGGTACCGATGAAACAGCTTTGCTCCCATGGTCCTGAGGCCCTTGCGACCCGATCCCTCTTTTGGTGCCCCCTGGACTCACCTGTAAGTCCCCTTGTGCCGCCTATTTTGAGGTGGCCTCATTCTCCATAGCGCTCCTGCTATCAAAGACCTCAGCACCCTCCTCCTGGCTGAATCCGGGACGCTCCAGATGATCTTCTGGTGTAACATTGGGCCTGGCCTTGCTACTCTCCTAAAACCGGAAAATGAACCCGAAAACCAACTGTATGATTTTCTACACATTTTACTATTTTTCTCCATAGACTTTTTTCGTACGAAATTGTGCACAACTGTGAGTTATTTTCAGAACTTTGAAATTTTATAACTAAATAACTACTTACCTGTGAACAAAGTTCTTGTCTGAAAAATTATATAAAAATCGGTGTAATTTTTGCAAATTGGTCTCTGATTTATTCTTTAGTGTGTATAACTGCTCGCCCACACTACCACAAATAGAACGTTAGTATTATCTACTTTTGCCTCTGTATAACAATCTGGGTCTCACTGGACTCTCCGCACAATGTACTTCATTTTAGTACACTGTATAGAGAGCCATTTTCCTACGCAAGGACAGTAGAATGAGTACCATTGAATTGGGCAATAAAACCCATCCCTAATGTTAGCACACAAAAGTTCATTGGGTGAACGTGTGCTTTACAAATACATGATATATTAATTGGCATTGGCAACAGTTCTAGCTTTCATGGGCTAACACATGCAATTACAGTCATGCCCACACAAATGTGCACAGACTGTCTGTGTGGTCTCTGTGCAAACACGCTTGATTTAAAAACATTCTATCAAATTGAAATGTTGGGTAATGATACCTCACATTGCACACTGACATTTCCAGAAAGTAAAAAACTGAAACTGTCCACAACCTTAAAATTATACCCTAGACCCACACTTTAAGTTTATGGTAAATCATAAACATGCTTACCATAACGATACAACTCTTGTCAGAACTGTAATGGACATAATAATCATCACCACAGGGCTGAATACAAACATTTACCATCCATGTTCTCAAAAGGAAGTGAACAACTAACTAAACAAACTGAAGCTCAGTAAGAACCAGACGTATGTAGCACTGGTTGCAAAATAATGTTTGTAATTGTGGCATTTTGCAATCCGACCTTCGTACTAATAGCTTGGATCACAAAATACTGTTTTCTTTTGGGTGGAAATTTGACCTACCTCATGAATATTAATGGAGTGTGTCACAAATTGTGACACACTAGGAACCTCAGCCATCACAGGGATGGTAGCCTGCTGAGATCAGCAGACCACCATGTCTATGATTTCTTTTAAATAAAGATTGTTTTCATGGAAAACAGGATGCATGAAAAAATGTTACTAACATTTTTAAGAGTATGCAGTGGTTCATGGGGTAATGGTGCATGGGACCAAAGCCTACTTTTAAAAAATATAGTTTTCAACATTCACAAAGGGCCTTTCCACTAGCTTTCAGTAGTTGGTAAACTATTAATGTTTTGTGACCGGATTTCGGTCACGGAACATTAATAAATACCAATCTGATTTGTTATTTGGAAGGGGTGCCTTAAATGTGCCCCTTCCAAATACCGAATTTGAATTTGTTTGTAACTCCAAATTGCAATTCGGTAGCATGTTACGGAATCATAATTTGGATTTCATAAATAATAACCCCTTTGCTGCACAAATGACCTGATTTTGTACATTGGGACGTTTGGGAATACAATAGGGCTTCATACATCTGGCCTTCAGTTACTGACATAAGTATTGTTTTGCACATGGTGAACAAAGACTCTTAAATAGACGAAGGTAGTACTGTGAAATCAAGGTAATGGGAACACTTATTAGTTAGTGATAAAAAGAGAAGGTCTGTGATATGACGTTCTATACAAAACGGGTATTAATAATATTATTGATTGTCAATTTTTTCAGATGAATTAGTGCTGAAAATGGAATGTCATTCTGTCTGTAAGTGATGGGTATGGAATTTGCTAAGCAGGGATTTCCTGCCCAAGAACCCACTCATATAATAAGAATGACACTGACATTGGATTTTCCCACTTGCAGATTACAGACTGTACATATTATTATATTGTATCGATATTTAGATAGTGCTTTACTAAATATGATTCCCTAAAAACAAAGGCTAAAGTCGAGGTATGTTTCTAAAAACCTCAGAAATTCATTTACAAATCACAGTTAAATTGCAGTTATGGTTATGAATCAAAAAATTTAAAAAACTGAAATTCGCAAGCTGTGGTTAGAACCACAATGCATAACTCACACAACAGCCTTGCGCACCATATGGAATGTTCATGACCTCACCCATTAAGTGGCATATGCTATTACGAATGTTGTAAATAATTTGACAGCTAAGATTACAATTTACATTACCCTTACCACTTTTAAAGAGACAACTTTGAATGCAGCATTATTGGTTTGGCATGTGTTGTTTTGCTTCAGGTGTTATTGTTTTTTAGTTTAAATATTGAGAGGTCATGAGCATTGCAATTAGTGTGCGATTTTGTGTAAAAATATATTCTTGATAATATCTATTCTGCTGATAATCATTATTAGGAAGATCATATATATTGGGATGTGATCCCACTACCTATGAGCATAGTGAACTTGAGATAGATTTGGTCATTGTTGGACCTAGCCCTTTTTGCAGGGTTATCCCCAAACCTTTTACCTTCCTTCTTCTATTTTCTGACCTTTTTGTTGGCTTTAGGACTCTGGGCACTTTACCACTGCTATTCAGTGCTAAAGTGCATGTGCTCTCCACCCTAACACTTGGTATTATTAGCTTACACCTGTTTGGCATGTTTAATTTACCTGTACGTCCCTTGTAAAGTGGCATACCATATACCCAGGGCCTGTAAATTAAATGCTACTAGTGGGCCTGCAGAGCAGACTGTGCTACCCACAGACGTAGTCTTTCAAACCTGTCTCAGGACTGCCACTGCAGTGCCAGCATGCGCAGTTTACTGTCACATTCACTTGGCATTTGAAACTACTTAGCCTTAAATTCCCTTTTGCTATATATAGGACACCCCTAAGGTAGGGCCTAGGTAGCCCTATGGGCAGGCTGCCATGTAGATAAAACTTAGGACATGTGCCTTTATTGGTTGCATGTCCTTGTAGTGATACATTAGTGCCTATTTTGTTTCTCACTACTGTGAGGCCTAGTCCTCCCAGACTAGTATTGGGAATTCCCTTACATATGTTTAAGTGGTAATTCCTTATATGAAAGGAGTAGCATTGCCATGTTTGGTATGTTTAGAATGTTATGGAAAAATCATGTTTACTGGTGTAGGTGGATTTTTTACTACTATGCCACTTATCGAAAGTGGGAATTTCTCTGTGCTTATAACTCTGGTTTTTTTGCAGCCCGACTCCAATCCACGTCTAGGGCAGAGGGACAGCTACGCTTTGTGCATACTTTCCAGACAGCCACAACATAGGAAGGGCTGGGTGTGACAAGAGCGGCATCTGCATCCATCTGTATACTGACAGTCTTCCTGGGCTGGGAGAGAGGGAGCTGGAGCGCACTTACATTTGTATAGGCTTTGTCCTGCCCTCACGCAAAGGGCTTGTTTACCCCATACTGTACGTCTGGAGCCAGGGATGGGATTGAAAGTGAGTTTTGTGCACCTGTAAGGTTTCTTTTGAAGTGCCCCTAGATCAAAGACATTTGGAGTATAAGTACAGAGGCTCTGACCCCATGATTAGAGAGCACTTTTGGAACTGGGACTAAATCTCTGTCAGAGGGATTGATGTGCTGCACAAAGCACTCATCTGGATTGCTCTTCTGCTGTTGCCCTGCTGTTTGCTACTTGCTGGGTGGCCTAAAGGACTCACTGGATAGCTCTTCTGCTTGTTGCCCTGCTGCCAGCTGCCCCCGAACTCTGATCTAACCAGACTCTCCAGGCTGCACAATTGCCAGAGGACTGCTGAGTTACCAGGAAGGATCACCATTTGCATCACTTGCTGACATGAGCTGGGCTGCCTGTCTTGTGCACCCTGCTCTGTGCCCAGTGTTCTCAGATGGCTTGTTGGTTTGCCCCACCTGTTGACCATAGTCCAGCACTTGTGGAGAACTTTGCTGCCTGTCTCAGCCAGCGCATGTGGAGCGCTTCATTACCTCCTGTCCCAGTGCACGTGAAGGGCCCTGGAGATACCGCCACCGCTCTGGGGAAGCCAAGCCAAAAGATTGCCTAATTGGAGCTCTCACACCATTCTACAAGGCCAGGGAGGCATGTCTCTTTCTGGGAGCTCAGCGCTGCAGACTGTAGCATTCAGCAGCAACCCCGTCTGGAGTCCAGTGTGGCGTGGGGGCCTCACTCAGTTGCCTGGCAACCCCAATGCACACTCGGCATACTCCCCTCAGGGCTAAAGGACTGGCTGATTGATTCAACCTTGCCATGACCCATTCCCTCCTGCCCCTGAGCAGCACACAAACAGCGTGACTCCTTCATTGCCTCTGGCTGATGCAGGCCCCATGCACGAGGCCCACCAGCTTTGTTATACTCTGCCCGACCCACCGGTGTCTCCACAGCAGTAGAACCACTGCACGAGGCTCACCAATGACTCACGCACAGGTACTGTCCTGGGGGCCTGCGGGGCATATCTTCATCCTCCCACTAAGTTGAGGAAAGTGGGGGAGACATTAGCTGTGTCATTCCAGTCTCTGCGAAGCCTATCCGACTTTCCCTGTCCTCGGAGTAAGAGATGGCTGTGGTGAGACGAGCAGCAGCATTGTAATTCCCTAAAAGGGAGCATCTGCAATTTGTTTACCTGAACAGCACTAGTTTAGGGGCACTTGGTCTTTTAGAGGCATTGTTACTTCCACCATCACAGGGTGAAACCTCATTGGAGGGCCCCGAGCATGGCCTGGAACCACTGCTAGGGACTTGCTTCAGTTAGAAAGACTCGGGATTACAGTATTGCAGGTAGTAGGCACACAGCTGCTTCTGTGCCCTACATGGGAAAGCCTGATTACCACATTAAGTTCAGTAGAAACGCAAGTGCGCTGTGATCTAGATACTTCTGGTGATTTGTTGATTTATGGGTTATGTCCCTAATCAAACTACTACATGTAACGCTCTGAGATTATTGTCGTGTTCATTCTTGCTTAGCCAGGCTAACAAGTATTATTCCAGGATTTGCATAGCACGCACAGTAGTATTAATGTATGTACCATTTTGTAATCTGCTACATTTCATGCCCTGATGTTCTAATATATATCATTTTTACCTTGCATTGAGAGGACAATGATAATGATCTCATGATTGGCATAGTGTGTGCAGTACTTATGAACTATGTCATTTTGGTCTATGTGATATGTGCACTATACTATATATTTTTCTATAATCCTGTGTGGAGTCTCTTTTGTGGTGGGTTCATTGTGTTAGTGGTGTGAGTGTGTCGCGCAAAAGCTTTACACATTGCCTCTGGGGATAAGCCTCATTTCTTTGTGCCAAGCTACCAAGGGGGTGAGCACAGCTTATCTTTGGTGTGTAACTTACTTGTCCTGACTAGAGTGGTGGGCTCTGCCTGGCACCCTAGCCAACCAGAAACCCCATTTCTAACATTCGTTATTAAGTTCCAAGCTGCTGCCCTATCAGTTATTAATAATTCTCCATGATTTTTTAGAATTGGCATAATCTATGGGATTGTTGACTATATGCCACCTGCCAATAGGAATTACTATTTTTGTTTGTGTTGTAATTGTTTTATTGAAACTTTCAAGGGAAAACATTGCTGTGTACAACCAATTATGCAGCAGTAGGTCAACAAAGCTGAAGGTCCATACATGAAACAGAGAGAAACAGTCCAACTCATGGGGAGAGATAAGGGTGGATTGGGGTGATTGGCACCGAAGAGAGGGAATGATGCAGAGAGTGAGGGGGTAGAGATGGGAGGAAAGAGATACAAGAGAAAAAAAGGGGGATGCAGGAATGGGGAGATGCAGGAATGGAGGAGCGCAAAGACCGCAAGGACCCAGGACAACAGGCCGAAAGGAGGACGGGCCCACAAGGCCAACCCAAGGTAGCCAGTACTGCTCAGCATCAGTCCTCGTAAGAAGGGTTCCCATATCAGGAGAAACAGGTCAGCTTTGTCCAGGAGGTTGTTAATTATGCTCTTGTAAGAGGCAGTTTTATACATTACCGTGAACATTACTTGCCAACTGAGGGGATCGCCAGTGGTGCAAGATGCAGATCTTGGCTACTGTGAGGGCGGTAGTTAGCACTCAATGTGCGTGGTGGGGCAGTTGGGGGTGGCACGCCAAGTCTTGGTGTATGATCAATCGATCTGGAATAAACACGGGTACTGCTATGGATTCCCTCAGTGTAGACCCCACGTTGGACCAGATGTGGTGGATGTCCGGAAATTCAGAGAGAAAATGGATGATGTTGCAGGGAGTGAGGTTGCAGCGCCAGCGGGAGGAATGGGGCAGTAGACCCATGGAACAGAGCCTCGCTGGTGACCAGTGCCATTCCTGTAGCATATTAAAAAGGCTGAATTTGATCTGGGCCACCCAGGTGCCCATACTGATACTCTCAAGGAGCTCCGCCCAGTTCTCCTCCTCATAGTTAACCTGGAGGCGAGCTTCCCAGACTGTCCTCCGTCGTGGCACCTGTGACTGGGAGTACAAATGGTGGGTCAGGAGGTTGTACATCCCGGACATCATGCCCTTAAACTGCCCCTATGTGTTGAGGTAGGAGAGTACGGGCAAGGGGGCATGGTCCAGGGAGGGAGCCCAACCTATGTGTGAGGCAATTGGGTAAGGCGCCATTGTTTATTGGCTCGGAGGCCGAATTCATCCTGCAATGCAGTGAAGTGTTTGCAGGTGGGTCAGGTTGTGGATTCCTGCACTGCGCCAGGAGTCCAAGTTGAGTGTGACCCCCATGCGGATTCAGCATTGCCCCAGATGGGCGCCTTATCTTGGAGATGGACGTCTACAGAAAGGAGCTTGTGAGCCCATGCCCACGACTGATGCAAAAAGAACAATTGATGGACAGAATGCAGAACAATGTCATACATTCACCCCAGTACAGAGGTCTGGGCCTAAATCCATCGTCTTTTGCTCGCCATGCCATTTCAGTTTGGACCCAGCCATATGCAAATCAGTCTTGACCCTGCACCCCATGGGAACAGTCCAGCCTGAACTGCCAAGCCAGGTCCTCCCTGGACCGGAAACAAGCATCCAATGACCGGTTTCGGGATTCACCCCTCATCAGCCAGGATAGCTTGACTCCAGTGGCATGGAGAGCATGGAACCTATGACTGGGCATACCCGTCCCACTCGGGGTGACAAATGCAAAAAGAACAATTGATGGACAGAATGCAGAACAATGTCATACATTCACCCTAGTACAGAGATCTGGGCCTAAATCCATTGTTTTTTTGCTCACCATGCCATTCCAGTTTGGACCCAGCCATATGCAAATCAATCTTGACCCTGCGCCCCATGGGAATAGTCCCGCCCGAACTGCCAGGCCAGGTCCTCCCTGGACCGGAAGCAAGCATCCTAGGACCAGTTTCGGGGTTTCGCCCTCATCAGCCAGGATAGCTTGATTCCAGTAGCATGGAGAGCACGGGACCCACGTCTGGGCATACCCGTCCCACTCTGGGTGACAAGTGCAAAAAGAACAATTGATGGACAGAATGCAGAACAATGTCATACATTCACCCCAGTACAGAGATCTGGGTCTAAATCCATCGTTTTTTTGCTCACCATGCCATTCCAGTTTGGACCCATCCATATGCAAATCAGTCTTGACCCTGCTCCCCATGGGAACAGTCCAGCCCGAACTGCCAGGCCAGGTCCTCCCTTGACCGGAAACAAGCATCCTAGGACTAGTTTCGGGGTTCGCCCCTCATCAACCAGGATAGCTTGACTCCAGTGGCATGGAGAGCACGGGACAAACATCTGGGCATACCCGTCCCTCTTGGGATGACAAATGCAAAAAGAACAATTGATGGACAGAATGCAGAACATTGTCATACATTCACCCCAGTACAGAGATCTGGACCTAAATCCATCGTTTTTTTGCTCACCATGCGATTCCAGTTTGGTCCCAGCCATATGCAAATCAGTCTTGACCCTGCGCCCCATGGGAACAGTCCAGCCCGAACTGCCAGGCCAGGTCCTCCCCTAGACCGGAAACAAGCATCCTAGGACCGGGTGCAGGGTTTCACCCCTCATCAGCCAGGGTAGCTTGACTCCAGTTGCATGGAGAGCACGGGACCCATGTCTGTGCATACCCGTCCCACTTGGGTTGCAAATGCAAAAGAACAATTGATGGACAGAATGCAGAACAATGTCATACATTCACCCCAGTACAGAGATCGGGCCTAAATCCATTGTTTTTTGCTCACCATGCCATTCCAGTTTGGACCCAGCCATATGCAAATCAGTCTTGACCCTGCGCCCCATGGGAACAGTCCAACCCGAACTGCCAGGCCAGGTCCTCCCTGGACCAGAAACAAGCATCCTAGGACCGGTTTCGGGGTTTCACCCCTCATCAACCAGGATAGCTTGACTCCAGTGGCATGGAGAGCACGTGACCCACGTCTGGGCATACCTGTCCCACTCGTAGTGACAAGTGCAAAAAGAACAATTGCTGGACAGAATGCAGAACAATGTCAGACATTCACCCCAGTACAGAGATCTGGGCTTAAATCCATAATTTTTTTACTCTCATTGCCATTCCAGTTTGGACCCAGCCATATGCAAATCAGTCTTGACCCTGCGCCCCATGGGAACAGTCTAGCCCGAACTGCCAGGCCACATCCTCCCTGGACCAGAAACAAGCATCCTAGGACCAGTTTCGGGGTTTCACCCCTCAACAGCCAGGATAGATTGACTCCAGTGGCATGGAGAGCACGGGACCCACGTCTGGGCATACCCGTCCCTCTTGGGATGACAAATGCAAAAAGAACAATTGATGGACAGAATGCAGAACATTGTCATACATTCACCCCAGTACAGAGATCGGGGCCTAAATCCATTGTTTTTTTGCTCACCATGCCATTCCAGTTTGGACCCAGCCATATGCAAATCAGTCTTGACCCTGCGCCCCATGGGAACAGTCCAACCCGAACTGCCAGGCCAGGTCCTCCCTGGACCGGAAACAAGCATCCTAGGACCGGTTTCGGGGTTTCACCCCTCATCAGCCAGGTTAGCTTGACTCCAGTGGCATGGCGAGCACAGGACCCACGTCTGGGCATACCTGTCCCACTCAGGTGACAAATGCAAAAAGAACAATTGATGGACAGAATGCAGAACAATGCCCACGACTGAGACATCACGTGCAACATAGAATTCATCCGTCCCGCCCCAGGGGCGGCCGAAGTATAGAGTGAGTGCAAGCCCCCAGGGCTGTCCAAAAGGTGCCTCTCTATCGCGATCCACAGTGGAGGGTCCTGGACCCAGGGATGCATATAAGTCAACTTTGCTAGGTGCAGGGCTAAGCTGTAGTGTTCCACAGAAGGAGGCCTCAGCCTCCCACAGACCAATGAGCAATGAGTTTCCCAATGGGGAGTCGGGCTGTGTGGGTACCCAAATGAAAGATTTAATGCCCTTGACCACCTGCCTGAGCATCCGACGGGCGCTAAGAAGGGGAGCATACGTAGCACATAGGTGAACCGTGGGAGTGTCACCATCTACACTGTCTGGCTTCTGCCCCACAGCGACAGGTTCAGGTAGGACCATTTCTCGAAATCGAGGTGCATCTGGTCTAAAAGCAGGTCTAAGTTGTCTGCTACTATGCCCTCCAGACCCTTGTTCACATAGATGCACAGGTACCATAGATGGGACGGTCTCCACTGGAACGGATACCCCTTGATGGCTGCTCAGGTGGTCACCCTCGAGAGTGGTAGCACCTCACTCTTCCCCCAGTTAACCTTGTAACTAGAGCGGTCAGCCAAAGCTGTAAGCAAGACCTCTGACCTCCTGGTGAGGGAAACTGCTCTCCCCTCGCACAGCTCCGTCGTTGCGCCGCTGCCCCCAGCACCTCTCTGCTTGCAGGTGGGTGTTTGAGGCCCTCTTCCACCAGCAGGCTCCTGCCTGGGCCGCATCCATGGTGGTCCAGTGGGAGAGCCTTGCTCTTCTGCTGGTCCACTCTGCCAGCCTTTTTGTAGTTTCTGCCTCTGTCTGTGCCTCGTTTGTGCAGTCTGTTACTTGTTTGTGCCTGGTTGTCTCCTTGTGCTTTTTTTCTGCCTGTTTGTCTCCTTGTGCCTTTTCTGTGCCTATTTATCTATTTGTGCCTCTTTCCACAGTTTTTTTCACTGTTTGCCGTTTTCTTTTTCTTCCAGCGGCTGCTGTCCCCGCAGCCCCTCCCCCCTGCCAGTTCCCGCTCCCACTTTCCAGCTGCGCTCCCTCCCCGACCCCTACTTAATGGCGGCCATGCGCAGCGGGTACGCCAAAGGCAAGCCCGTCTGCGCCCGTCCGTGACCTGACCGCGTCCAGCGCCAGGGACCCTGGTCCTCCGACCACCCACCGTTAGAACTCAACTGCCCTCCACGCACTCAACCCCAGAAGAATCAACAACTGACAGCTGTCGACGCTGAACACCACTCATGGCCAGTTCTCCTGCCAACACTGCCGCCATACCTTCACCCACCTCCGGACCCCCACGGCTACCGCCCACCCACTGGAAACCATCGCACACAAACCCCTGAACTGCTAACTCCTCAACGTATGCTCCCTGCACAGACACGCAGTCGAAATCTGGGACCTCCTCGACACCCTGTCGCCCGACGTCGCCTTCCTCACAGATACCTGGACCAAAGCCAGCTCTGCACCCAACATCGCAACTGCCATTCCTGACAGATACAAGATCCAGAGGAAGGACCACCTCAGCCACCCTGGAGGAGGGCTCACCCTCGTACACAAAAGCTCCCTCCGACTCACTACAGCCAGCATGAATGACTCCTCATCCCCCACGGAACAGCTCCACTTCCAGATCCAGACCAACCCCAGAACGACCCTCAACCATCACAGACCTCATTGCGCCCCACCTCATCGCCTCCATGGACTACGTACTGCTCGGAGACCTGAATTTCCACCTCGACAACCTCAGCAACCCCAACTACACCGCCCTCCTGGACAACCGTTCCAACATCGGACTGAAACAGATCATCACCACCCCCACCCACAAGGCAGGACACAACCTCTACCCCATCTTTGCAGGAGGAAACAACATCCGCTTCAGCCACACCGTGCAACCCTTCTGGACAGACCACCACTGCATACATTTCTCCTTCTCAAAACCCACCGCACACAAGCCTACTCCATGCCCCAGTGCAGGAACTGGAGCAAGGTCACCGAAGAGCACCTCAACTCTGCCCTCAACCTCGCTCCCTCACCCATCACGACCAACGCCAACTCAGCAGCCAACAAACTCCACAGATGGATCACCGAATGCGCAAAAACGCTTGCCCCCCTCTGAAACTCTGATAGACAATGCCCCACGAAAGCCACCTGGTTCACCACTGACCTTCGAGAATCCAGACGCACATTCAGACATCTCGAGAAAGCATGGAGAAACTGTAAAACCCCGGAAGCACACACCAACTACAATACCACCATGACAGAATACCACCAACGCATCAGATCCATAAAGAGGAACTTCATCCAGGACAGAATCCTCTCCTACTCCCGCAACTCAAAGGAACTCTTCAGCATCATACAAGAATTCACCAAACCCCCCAGCGAAACCTCAGATGCCCCTCCCCTCCCAGGACCTCTGCAACAAACTCATCTCCTATTTCCATCACAAGATCAAGTCCCTCTATGGCAATTTCAATGAACAGCAACAAGGAACCAACACTACACCTATCTCCAGCAATGCTAGCCAGCCTACCATCACCGCCTGGACCCCTGTCACCATAGAAGACACCGCCAAGACCATGAGGAGCATACACTCAGGAGTCCCCATGACCCCTGCACACTGCACATTTTCCACAGAGCTGCTGCCGCTATAGCACCCGAACTACAACGCACCATCAACTCCACCTTTGAAACCGGCACGTTCCCCGATGACTTGAAACATGCAGAAGTCAAGCCCCTCCTCAAGAAGCCCTCCGCAGACCCGACGGACCTCAAAAACTACAGACCCATCTCTCTCCTCCCCTTCACAGCCAAAGTCACTGAGAAGATCGTCAACATCCAGCTCACGAACTTCATAGAAGCTAACTCAATCCTTGACTCCTCCCAATCCGGATTCCGCAGCAACCACAGCACCGAGACCGCCCTCTAGCTGCCACAGACAACACCCATACTCTCCTCGGCCATGGCCACATGGCAGCCCTCATCCTACTAGACCTCTCTGCAGCCTTTGACACCGTCTCCCACCGCACACTCACCGCCAGACTCCACGATGCCGGCATACAGGGAACTGCCCTAGACTGGATCCGCTCATTCCTCACTGGCCGAACCCAAAGAATCAGACTCCCACCCTTCCTCTCCGAACCCACAGAGATCAGCTGTGGATTACCCTAACGATCATCGCTCAGCCCCAGGCTCTTCAACTTCTACATGGCCCTCCTCGCTGCCATCATCAGAAAGCATGGACTCAGCATAGTATACTTCGCTGATGACACCCAACTCATCCTCTCCCTCACCAATCAACCCAACATCACCAGACACAGCTTCCAGGTAGGAATGAAAGACGTCACATCCTGGATGAGCAGCAGCTGCCCGAAGCTCAACTCAGTGAAAACAGAAGTCCTCGTCCTTGGATCTACCCCCTTCTCATGGGACAACACCTGGTGGCCCATCGCCCTCGCAACCCCCCATCCACGGACTATGCTCGCAACCTCGGCATCATACTCGACTCCTCACTCACCATGACCCGACAGATCAACGCCGTCTCCTCCACGTGCTTCAACACCCTCAGCAAGACCTTCAAATGGATCCCCCAAATCCAGAAAGGCCATCACCCACACACTCAACCAGCAGACTGGACTACAGAAAAGCGCTCTACACCGGGATCAACATATCCCTCCTCCGCAAACTCCAGACCATCCAGAACACCTCTGCCAGACTCGTCCTCGGCATCCACGACAAGACCACATCACCCAGCACCTACGAGACCTCCATTGGCTCCCCGTCGAAAAGAGAGTGACCTGCATGCTGCTCACTCACACATACAAATCCCTCCATAACACCGGACCCCAATACCTTAAAGAAAGATTCTCCTTCTACGCACCTAACAGCAGCCTCCGCTCTGCCAACCTCGTCCTGGCCAAAACCCCTCGCATCCGCAGAGCCAGAATGGGAGGAAGAGCCTACTCCTACATCACTGCCAAGACCTGGAGTGAACTCCCCTCAGCATCAGATGATCCCCCACTCTGCAGGCATTCAGGAAGAGCCTCAAGACCTGGCTCTTTGAATGAGACGGAGCTGCATGAGCCCCCCCCCAGCACCTTGAAACCCTCACAGGTGAGTAGCGCGCTTCACTAATCCCTGATGGATTGATTGATTAAGGGTATCTAGCAGTGCCTGGAGGGAGGAGGACAGCTCCAACAATGTGAGGAGGATGTCATCGGCATATAAATAGAGTGTCGAGAGTCCACTGGATGTGAAAATTCCCTTGATCCTGTCCGACAGGCGCATAGATGCCTCTAGAGCAAGGGGAAAGAGCAGAGGGGAGAGCGGACACTTCTGTTGTGTGCCCCGTCGCACCGGAAAGGGGTCAGAGAGAAAGCCGCAATGACTGACTGGGGCTTCTGGGGAGTCATAGAGTCAGCTTACTTTGGAGATGAAATCCACGCCATGACTGAATTCCCGAAGCGCGGCAAACAGGTAAACGCACTCAATCCAGTCACTGTACAATGACACTGCCAGAGCCTCCACCGGCAGATCTGCAACCAGCCAAAGCGACTGGGCCAGTGTGCGCATATGGTTGTGGAACGAGCATCCCTGGATGAACCCCACCTGAGTGTGGTGTATCAGGTTAGGGAGAACACACTTGAGGTGGGCTGCCAGTATGCTTGCCAAGATCCTAACATCGACATTGAGGAGGGAGATAAGGCAACAGTTACCACAAAGGAGGGGTCCTTGCCTGGCTTGGGAAGGACTGTGATAAGGGCCTTGTGAGAAAGAAGGCCCAGAGAGCCAGATTGATCGGCTTCCCCAAAGGCTTTGAATGGGAGGTCCACCGTCTCCGTCTTGGTCCACCTGTAAAACTCGGCCAGAAAGCTGTCTTCCCCAGGGGACTTGTGGTAGGGGAGATGAGAGATGGCTTGCTCAATCTCCTCCTTCATTTTGGTGCCCTGTAGTAGTTCCCTACCCTCATCCTTGAGGCAGGGCAGGCAGACGGAGTCAAGAAAGGAGGTGATCTGGATTTCATCAGGGACAGTTTCAGGGAAGTAGAAGGTTTGGTAATTGGAGGCAAAAGTGTCTGCAATTTCTTGCGCAGAGGTGGTGAGGGCCCTGGAGGCTTTGGTGATGGCAGGAATAGCATCCCTAATTCCCTCTGCTAGAGCTGCGCTGCTAGAAGCCTATCCGCCTTCTCTCCTTGCTCGTAGTGCCTATTTTGCAGTTTCTGGAGTGCGTATTCGGCCTTGGAAGTAAAGAGAAAGTTCAGCTCCATGTGCGCTTTCTCAAGAGTGTGCCGAGCAGCAGCAGAGGGGTGGACCATGTATGCATGCGTGAGGGTAGCTATGGCTTCCTCCAGAGCCCTCTGTTGTTCCTCTGTATGTCTATTGGAGATGGCAGTGTCCCTCATCAGTTGTCCTCTGGTTTTCGCCTTATCTGCAGCCCAGAGTGCCAGGGTCGAATCCACCAACCCCTAATTTGGTCTACATATGTGCAAAAGTGAAATTTGAGTTGTTACTTACCCTTGGGATGGTTATAGGGTGGCATGTTTAGACACCATGGCTTGCGGTGCAGTCGAGTGAGATCAAGGTCAGCCAGTAGGCGGATCGGTGAGTGGTTGGAAAGTGCACCCTCCAAAATAGAGGCATCTCTCACAAGGGGGAGAATGGGCTGGACCACCAGAAAGGAGTCCATCCGTTAGTGTGTGGCGTGCACCCGGGACAAGTAGGTATACTCTCTGTCCATGGGGTGTAAGAGGTGCCACACATCTACGAGGCCGTGATTCATCCTGAGATCCCACAGGAGAACTCAGTTTGCATTGTTGGCCATGTCAACTGGGCCCATGAGTTCCAAGATAGCATCTCAGGCTAGGTTCCAGTCACCCCCAGAAGAAGGTTTGCGGTGCCTATCTCCATTAGGATATCATTGAGCTGGAGCAGAAAGGAGCGTTTGGGTCCCGTTGGAGCGTAGACAGAGTCCACGCTGGGTACTTTGGTGCCAATTTTAAATTTGGTGAATGAATAACAGCCCTCCAGGTCTAACCAAGTCCCGAGCTCCGAATGGGGGATGGTCTTGTAGATCAAGAGTTTCCACGCCACATTTCTGGGACTCTTCCAGTCCATCGGTGTGCCGTGGGGGACAGCAGCTGTGGCACTCCTTACCTACCAATTCACGTTGGAGCTTCTCTGCCTCCGCAGCCGTGAGATGCGTCTCCTGGAATAGGGCTATATTGGTGCGTTTGGAGTTCAGATACATCAATACCTTTTTGCATTTGATAAAAAGTGTGTGCCCATGCACGTTTCAGGAGATGACGGTCAATGCTGCCTGCTGTGTCCTCGCACGTAACAATGACCTGAGAGGGGCAGAAGCTAATAGAGGGTGCCGGGGTACCGCTGTGACACACGGGGCCCGGGGGAGAGATCCTCTCTAGGAAGGTGGGGCCAGAAAAGGGACCACCTGTGGGTCCAGGGAGGTAGGGTAAGGGGTAGGAGGGAGCGGATGGGTGGGGAAACAGACATAGGCTGAGAGAGAGGGGGAGAAATGGGGTAAGACTGGAGGGCCGAAAAGGTAGGAGGGTCAGGAGGGAGTGGGGTGAGAAACTGTCAAAACACCAGTAGGTACTACGTAATAAACCAAGAACACCTGTCCGAACACAAGGGAGGGTGCTCAAATACTATGGTTAGTGGGCCCGAGCCTGCGGAGCTGCTAAGCCCAAGAGGCCCAGGGAGCAAGGGAGAGGAAAGAATAGGTGCTCAGCCAGACACCGGCTCGGGGAGAATAGCAAAACAACCATATAGCAACATAGCAACATAGCAATATAGCAACATAGCAACACAGCAATAGAGCAGCATGGCAATATAGCGGCATGGTGATGTAGTGCGATAGCAACATAGCAGCATGGCAGCGTAACAACATAGTAACTCAGCATGGGGGCCGACACCAGCTGCAGTGGAGGGGCAAACAGAGGGTCAAATGTATGGGAAAGGGAGGAGATGGGTGAATGGACAAGGAGGAGAGAGAGGGTCCATCGGTGTGCCGTGGGGGACAGCAGCTGTGGAACTCCTTACCCACCCATTCACGTTGGAGCTTCTCTGCCTCCGAAGCCATGAGGTGCGTCTCCTGGAATAGGGCTATATCGTGCGTTTCTGACGCAACTGTTAATCCTTGTGCCATGGATCACTGTATTGTAAATACAGCGCATACATGGTGGCGCAAGGACATTTGGTGCTGGCGCAAGGAAACTGACGCATCTATACAGATGCATCAGTTCCTTGTAATATTTGGGCCTGATTTAAAGTTTGGCTGGTGACCAGCCATCCCTCAGTTTTTGAGGACAGTATGTTCGCCACCCGGAGGACTACTGCCCACCATATTTAGAGATCACTGCCGGCCCAGTAGTGATCTCTGTGCCTTTAGTGAACTGCTGTCACAGTTATATCTGAATGCAGGGTTTTTAATAAATCAGGGAGAATGGCGCACGGACAAATACGCGTGGTGTGAATATGCTACAATGTGTACGGTGCTGCCAGGTCGGAGGAACTACCCTATAACCCCCGTTGGTGTATGAGTCAAATAACCCACACTGGAATTTGAGAAAACAGTCCCGGGCACACGTATTGAGGATATAAATGGAAAAAGGAGTCTCTTTAAAGATCAAATTGCTTGGGTCGACACCAGAGTAATTGTTAAAAGATTTTTAATAAGGCAACATCAAAAGAGAGCAACCAGCCGACACGTGTTTCGTCATACGGGAAAGATCCCGTGACTCTTCAGGGCTGTATTGACAGTGACGAGTAAATGCCAGAATGGCTGGGTAAAAGGAATATGGTTCCACAAGGCCAGTAAAAAATGGAATGCCTAGTCGGGGGATCTAGGAGGACAAGTCTGGCCCTGTGTAGAGACGTGACCTGGAGGTCAAACAGCCTGTGGAGGCGAGCAAGGGCGGGTGCGCCCTGAATGACAGAACCAGGTGACCATCCAGTGTCCGTATCGAGGGAGAGTAAAGGCAGGAAAGCCGTGAGATGGCAGGATAAAATTAAAACCTGGGTAAATCACGATGGAAGGAGTCCTGGTGATAGAAGCAAGGTGGCGGGTGCGCCGGACAGATATCAGCGTGGTGTATGCCGAAGGAGACTGGTCTCGTCTGTGTAACCGGATGCGGTTATCCTGCCATCTCACGGCTTTCCTGCCTTTACTCTCCCTCGGCTGTTTGACCTCCAGGTCACGTCTCTACACAGGGCCAGACTTGTCCTCCTAGATCCCCCGACTAGGCATTCCATTTTTTACTGGCCTTGTGGAACCATATTCCTTTTACCCAGCCATTCTGGCATTTACTCGTCACTGTCAATACAGCCCTGAAGAGTCACGGGATCTTTCCCGTATGACGAAACACGTGTCGGCTGGTTGCTCTCTTTGATGTTGCCTTATTAAAATCTTTTAACAATTACTCTGGTGTCGACCCAAGCAATTTGATCTTTAAAGAGACTCCTTTTCCATTTATATCCTCAATACGTGTGCCCGGGACTGTTTTCTCAAACTGCTGTCACAGTGTTTCATCTGAAGTCACTGCAAGTTTGGTGGACAGCCGTCTTTCAGGAAGACATACACTAAATTATTTTGCTTTTCTGAAACAAACTCCCAAAGCAGGGATATGTTTTTGAGAAACAAAAGACAAATGACCCTCAACAACCTGGAAGTCTTCTCCCAGGGTGTGGGGGTAATTTTTCCTTTGTTCTGTCTGGTACCACCAGGTTTTTCCTGGCAATAATGGCCAGAGAACACATCTTTCAGATTGTCCACTCTAAATAGGTTGGGGTGTCTTATGTCCTTACTCCGACTGGTTGACAGCAGCTTTCCAACAGCAGCACCAGTGGGGACACTGCCATTAGAAGGATGAAATTTAACTCAACTCTAAATAGAGTAGGTAGACCGAGAATTTATCAGACACCAAACCCTAAATCGCTATTTCTTTTTTACTGTAAATATGCTTCTATATTTTTGAGGTTTTTATTACTGTGTCTCTACAAAAACCTATTACTGTGTCTCTACACTCAAGTCAACATTACTTTCTTGGAGCTAGTCATGACTATTAGTCTACATCTATCAAGAGAGTCAGAAAGGCTTGGGAAACTTGCGGTCTGAAGAAGAAGAAGAAGAAGATACTTTATTTGGTTTTTTACAACCGTAAAATAAGACACTTAAAATTACTAAAATGTGAAGTTAAAACAAATTCATGATAAAATGCATCATTATGTCAAAATATGTACAAACATTTCCCCTTCTTTCTTTCCATCCAACTCATTATTAGCCCTATTACGACTATGTATCTGCAGAATTTTCCAACTCATTAATAGCCAAGTTCATATGTTCAAGATCCGCTCTTCTTAACAATGTGTCAATCAAAGTTAAAAACTTTACCCCTCGACAAATTAGAATATTTGATGACCCCCCGCCCAGCGAATAATAGTCTGTCTACAAGTACGAATGTTAAGGACTTTTAAAATTGGTTTTAGAAATGTTCTTCTTGCTTCGCTGACAGTGGGACAGACACACATCACGTGGCATAATGATTCGTTGTGATATCCACATAGTCTACAAGTTGTGTTAAGATATTTCCCTTTCCAACTTGGTTGCAAATCCTTGGTTTCATATACTCCAAACCGATACAGCATGTACTTCTTCTTTAAAAATAATCTGAAGTGTGCTGATAGATAATCCTGAGGTTTTAGTTTTACATATGAATTTATTACTGTCCAAGAATGTCGTCTTTTTGCCACTGTGTTTTTGTCGTCTAAGAAAGATAATTTTTTTGCTGCGCCATTACACACTCTATTAAACGCCATCCTCTCCATCTTACTCTCCCATGCCTCTTGAATGTCCAAATCCACCAGGGCTGATCTTAGATGTTCACCCCATGAATCCAGATTTTTTGTTCAAACTGGGCCCTTATTTCAGTCCAACAAAGATTGTTCATGGTGCCGGGTTCCGAGGAGCGAAGTTTCCAACATAGTTTCACAAAAACCGATTGTCTCTGGAATTTCTGATTTTGTAGCCCAAATTCCAGACGGATCTGTGCTGGTGATACTACTCTAGGGAGGTTAAAAACTGCTTTATACACTTTTGTTTGTAAATCATTTAAAATTCCAAATTCCCGACCGTGCCATATTTCCAAACCATATGCCAATGCTGGAAGTAATTGTGCTGCCATTGTTTTTAAAAGATGGCTGTAAGACGGGCAACTTAATTTCATTTGTAGCTGTTTGTATGCAAAAATTAAAGTTTGTGCCTTTGCTCTTATTGCACTTTTTGATCAGTAAAGGACATACGTCGCCCTAAATTAATGCCCAAATACTTGTAGGTGCCAACTTCCTCTATTTCTTTACCCTTGGCTAGCCACTTGAATTTTGTTTTTTTAAAACTTGATCCTACTAGTGGCACCACCTTTGTTTTTTTCATATTTATCTCCAGCCCCTGACAATCAAAATAGTTGGTTAAGTAGTCAATGACTCTTTGTAAGCCAATGGGGGTTTGGCTAAGGACCACTATGTCATCTGCGTATTGCAGATACTGAATGTGGTCCTCTGCCAATTTCGGAGGATGACCGATTACTTTTGTCAAGTGGGTATGCAGATCAGCAAGGTACAAGTTAAAAAGGCTTGGGGCCAAAACACACCCCTGTTTCAGGCCATTTTTTGTATCGATCTTTGATGATGCTATACTACCATCCCCCAGCTTTACCCGGGCCCAGGTTTCACTATGGAGGGCAACTATGGAGTTGATTAGTTGTTGTGGTATACCCCAACCTTTCAATTTTGTCCATAGTCGTTCACGTGGGACTTTGTCAAAAGCCGATTTTAAATCGATATAACATACGAATAAACCTGATTTCTTTAAAATTGCTTTTTCCGTAAGGAGTGCAATTACTGCCAGGTTTGTGCTAGTACCCATTCCTTGTCTAAAACCGGTTTGATATTTGGGAATTATACCTTTCTCTTCCATCCATCCCTGTAAATGTAATAATAAACAGGAAGCATATAATTTTGCATCAACATCCATCAGGGCTATAAGCCTGTAATTTCCAGGCTCCCTGCGATTACCACTTTTATATATTGGATGAAATATGCTCCCTCTCCATGATTTAATTATCTTATTTTGATAATACAGGTAGTTGAAGAGTGGAGTAAGAAATTTTGCCCAAAATTCCACATCATATTTGAAAATTGCGTTCGGAAGCCCATTAGGCCCTGCGGCTCCCTCCGTTTTCAATTTTTTTATTATATCTTTTAATTGGTTTATATTAACTAAGATGGTTGAGGCATTATGATTTGGTTCCTGTAACTTGTCTTTGATTTGAACTTTATCGTGATTGACTATGATTTTTTCAGGTTGCACTATTTTCCATGAAGTGAGGCTGATGTCAGATTTTGTATGCTTATCCTCCTCCAGAATATCCAGATCAGGTTCCAAATTCGTTATCATTTCGTGCTTCGTAATATTAAATACATTTTGGATGTGTTGTTCCCATATCTTCTCACTTATTCCTGCTTTTTGAGACATTCCTATTCCCTTTGTTAACTTATTTATTATGCCCCAAAATTCACAACTATTAGACAATTTGCTGGCCCAGAGTAATTTTTCCCAAAGTTTTTCCATGCGTTCCTTTTTGGCCACTCTACACCTCTCCCTATAGTTCTTCTTCATGTCTCTAATATTGTTGTTTGTTACTGGATTTCTGGATCTTACGGCCAAAACTGCTTTTCTCGATTCCCTAGTGATTTTCCTTTTTAGGTTACGCAACTGTATATTGAACCATGGTTCATAAGTTGTACTTTGTGTACCATGACGTCCCGGGAGAACCGGAAATTTGTTTAGAAGAAACTTTCCCAAATGTTCCCAAATATCTTCTGGTGACTTGATACACTGTGACCCACCATCGATTATGTATTTATGCACAGCAGCCATTATTTTTGAGACATTCGTACCGCGCCATTTTAGTTTCTTCAGATTGTATATTACCGGGATTTCTGTCAATACAGATATTTTCTCTTTCTGAGACAGTTTTGCGTTGATGGTCAAAACTTGCGGCAAATGGTCACTTTCCAGGCGGGATTCTATATAAAACGAGTCGACTGTAATGTATAGTTCATTACTGACCATGGTGTAGTCAATGGTTGATTGTTTCCTCCCACTTAGAAAGGTAATCCTTGCTGGTTGATCTCCCTTTATTTTTCCATTTAGAATATGTAATCCTAAGGTATCCAGATCGTTTATCAATTCATTAACAGCCCGCTCCATTTGACACATTCTCTTAATTATCTTGCTCCCTATTAGGTTGGAATTAAAATCACCGGTGATTATCATCTCACTATTTTGGTAGCTTTTCTGCAAAACCTTGATTAGGTTAATCAGGCATACCAGTTTTTCCTTTTTCAATTTTTTGCTCGGATGGATATATATGTTTAGGATCAGGAGCTGCCAAGGCATATTATTTACTAAGTTGTTACTTTCCAATTTCACAATCTGTATCCAATTTTCACAGGTGTCAAGTTCTTCCGTATGACAGGCTAATTTTTCTGTTAAATAGATAGACAGCCCACCCCTAGGATGCCCATGTTTATAAAATTGTTCTGCCAAAACATGAAATTCCACATATCCACTAATGGATTTAGAAGTCAGATTCCAGGTTTCCTGTAACAATATAATATCAAAGCTTTGTAAAAAGGCTTGCGTCTCAGGGTCTTGCCCCATTTCCTTGAACCCATGGATATTCCATGAGCAGATTCTTATTTTGTCATCCTTAGGCGTGCCTGGGTATATCATTGGTGGCTTTAACCTATTAGAATTGTTAGATTCATCAGGATCGTTTATGACTCAAGAAATGTGGCACCCACGACCAATCGTGAAGTTCTTCTGCCCCTTCGGTTATTCGAGCTCGATTTTGATTTGTTTTCTCCAGTGTCTTATTTGCCAGATATGTATTTTCAGGAGTAGTACTTCTGGCCCCCTTAAACATGTAGTTGCATGAATCACCTTTCCAGATGTAATCGGGCTCATTATGTCCATTAATAATGGGTACGGATATTTTGTTTTTTTGGATAAGATAGAGAAATTCCCCATGCATCAAAATTTGCTCTTTCTGAGAAAATCAGGGCTGTTAGTTCTTTTGAGTACCAAGTTGTAAGAGTAACC
This sequence comes from Calotriton arnoldi, assembly GCA_963921515.1. NCBI lineage: Eukaryota > Metazoa > Chordata > Amphibia > Caudata > Salamandridae > Calotriton > Calotriton arnoldi. Next base: position 636,593 of record CAWUFW010006777.1, on the reverse strand, counting down.
TCTTTACCTGATATATTATCTACTTGCAAGAACTCAACTGTTAAGAGATCTGCTGTTGTAATATTTTGCAGCCTTGGTATCTCCTTAAACAATCTCATTAGGTTTCCCCTGTTTAAAGAATCTGATCTGCCCTTTGTTTGATATTCAGGCTCAAAGATCAGTTTATTCAATGACTTTTTGTGTTCACCACTTTGAATCCCTAATTGGGGGAAATCGTCTGTTCCTGCTGCGTATTATAAACTTTGTTTCCACTTTGCACTATATTGTCAAGAATTTTCTTTTCTTGATGTAGTACCTTTACTTGTCCGTTGCTTGTTGTTGTACTTAGAGGTTTATCTGTTTTTTGACATACTTCCGTGATTATGAGATCATGTGGATTAGATGTATCTATTGGAAACTCGCAGACTCGTCCCTGATTGTCCAAAGAAATTTTTAGTTTATTCCAATTTTTATTTCCTATACTTTCACTTAAAATACCCTGGGATTTTTCTGACATTATTAAAGGCCGCCAGTCTAATTTAGATCTATTTGGATCTTCCTGTACTCTGTCTTTGAAATTTGCCATACTGTGTTCAGTTGAATTACCTTCCCCATTTAAAGTTATAATTTGTAAATTTGGTGAGATTCCATTTCCACCATCTTGTCTGTTGGTTGCTTTTTTGTCACCAAGCCGTGTATTCAGGATAATGGTATCCTCGTTGGCAATTTTTTGTCCATATCCTTCTTTTGGCGAATCTTTGATTATTCCTTGTTTATGTTCCAAAGAATTATCTCTGATAGGAATTTTAAATAGGACTGGAATGTCCTGTTTTTTCACATTTGTTATACACTCTTTGTCACATTTTGTTTGCTTGCCACCTTCCTTTAAGTGTACATTGCTTTCTTGTATACCTAATGATATGTCACGTTGCAAGGAATTGTCAAAATTTACAGCTGGCTCTTTCGAATGAACCTTAGATTCACATAAAACCCCAGAAGGGCTTTTGTTACAATGCTGATTAATTTTATGGCTATACAATTGGGAAAATATTGGATAAACTTGCTTTTTTTCTAGACCACTTTGCTTATTCACATTAAGCCTGGCCTTACGAGCTCTTTTTCGTTGTCTTTTTGTTAGTCCACCATTTGATAGACTAAGTGTAGAAGTTATTTCGTCGACAGTTTGTACTTCCCCTGATTGAGTTGATTCCTTAATTTTGGTTTTAGTCACGTTGTCATCATGTTTAGGGTAATGTATTGAATCTTCAACGCCCGCTTTATCGTTCATTTCCTCATTTCTTTTGGTCATGGCAGAGTGTTCCTTATCGACCTTATTATCTATTGGCTTAACGACATGTAAAATCTCTGTTAATATCTCTGGCAGAGATGCCAGTTTATCTATTATTTGGCTACATCCACAAATTAAGTTTGATTGATGTCCACTGCTGGCGGCCTTAATATGGTTGTCCTTAGTGATCAATACGGATAATGTGTCCAACTTACTGTTAATCCCTGCGATGTATGTCGAGATCAAGTTCATTAAATCAATCTGGACATCAAGTTTATCTGATTGGAAATTTAGAACGTCTATAGCCCGCTGTAAGGATCTTAATAGAGTATCACTCCATTTTATTAAGTGGGAGGATTTCGACGAGGGCTCTGAAATTAGATCAATTCCACTCACTGAGGAGATTGTAATTGGGGGTGACCTAGATGGTTGACTACACATGGGACTGGAATTTAACGTAATATTTTCCCCCTCCTGCTGGTCCGTGCACACTGGATATTTTATTGGGGTCGAGGCTGCCCCTCCTTGCTCCCCAATATGCTGGTCCGGAGGTGTGCCTGAAGCTGGCCTCTTTCCTAGGTCTTGAAAATGTGCATCGTCATTTGGTTGTGTGTTCAAGTCCAGTGCTTGAATGAGGTCAGCATCATCTAATGCGGAGAAAGAACTATTCCAATCCTCAGTTTGTACTTTATTATTTTCTTTGGCTCTAACTACACCGGGGTCTACTTTTTCGTTTGGATATTCTCCATATTTCCCTTCTTTATTTAGATCAAACATGTCCTTAGGCAAGTCCTTAAGCAGATACACCTGCGCTGTGGTAGTTATTCGCCCTTTATTTGAGGAAACTTCAACTCTGGCCGCCTCACAAATTGCTTCTTGATTTACCTTGTTTATGTTAAGCTCACTTTTATTTGATTCATGGCTTGCCATCCATGTAAGTAGGGGACTTTCTCTTACAGAGCAAGATTGTTTTAATTTAGTGTTGGTACTTAAACAACCCGGCGACAGGAGGCTTCTTTTATCCTGTTTTTTAGGTGTAATTGGACTCGGCAGTCCTTGTGTCCCAGCTGTGGCATAGATTGCGGCCATTGGGTCCTTTAGAAAATGGAATTTCTGGTTCTCGTTTTTTCCTCCAAAATTAAAAAATGCACTTGTTGGTGTTAACACCGAAACCAGCTTTTCCTTTTGTAATGAGGAATTTTCTTTCCTTCTCTTAATGTTTGAGACTGTATTCAAATCTGATTTTGACACTCTCTTTTTTGGTTTTCTCTGTGGTGATTGTCGAGTTTTTCCTGATCTCATGATCCTGGATTGCTCACTCAAATAGTATACTATTTTGGGCTTTGTATGTTTTATATATTTTTTTGTATGTATGTTTTATGCCTGTTTATGACCGTTTATGACCTATTCAGCAGTCTCAATGCAGACTCAATGCTGGTCTCTTAACAGTACTAGGCTAGTTAACTAGCAGGCGGGCAGGTTGGCCATGCAGAATAGACGCTGCTCGGGAGGAGGGAACGGGGGGGAGTGGAATGCTGGCCAACGGGGTGCTACCGGCTGCGGCTCGGCTCACCTCACACTTCTCCGTCTGTTAAGCCAATGTCACCCGCGTCCACCCAGTTTCACCCACTTCGCCTCGTCTGGTTCACTGTTCCTCCTCGTGTCCACGTCCAGGTCCACAAAACAGTGGTGCGGCGATAAACGGTGCAACGGGACGCGCTGATTTTTGCCGCTGATTCTGGCCTCAGTCAGTCCCGGTCCCAATCTCAGCTTAAGCCTGCCCGTAACCAGCCTGCCTGCTGCTCCGCTGCTCTCTGAGTTGCCTGCCTTCTTGCGAGCCGAGAGCTGCCTGACTTCCTGCTTCCTACTTAAAAGTGTCCTTCACAATCCGTACGGAGTGGAGTCTCTCATTCAAATGGAGTTGAGTGGGAAAGGTATAGAAAGCAGGGCGCACTGGAAGCACCGCAAGCCGCACCCAACCTAGTTGGGCCGCTTCCGCGGGCTTACCTGGGCTCTTCACTCTGCGGTCACTGCTAAAGGTGACCGCGCTCTCGTTCCACTCTCCTTCCTCGCTTTCTCTCAGCCTCCGCTTAACTCCGCTCAGCTGACGAGACTCCGCACCTCTGCCTCCCCTCGTCTTCGGTGCCTCGAAGCCTGCGAGCAGCTCCTCACTCGCTGGTGAACGGACGGACTATCGTCCTGTCATTAAGCCCCCAGTATGCTGGATCAACGGGGTAATCAGGCCGGGGCCGTAAGCAGTTTGGCAGCGGTTTTCGGCGGTTTTCGGCGTCCTCCGGCGTCCTCCCGCTCCCAGCTCCTGCTCCCACGCTGCTGCTGCCCCCAATCTGCACCCCTGGGGGGGCAAAAAGCCCACTAGTCGCCAGGGATTATTTTTGGGCAAATTTGAATTAGGGTGGGGGCTGCCCAAAACGGGCATGCCCATGCCCCCACCCACTCCCCCGCAACAATTAAGGCCTTCCTGCCCCCCCTGGGGGCATATGGGTCAGTAGCCCCCAATCTGCCCCCCCGGGGGGCAAAAAGCCCACTAGACGCCAGGGATTTTTTTGGGCAAATTTTAATCAGGGTGGGGGCTGCCCAAAACGGGCATGCCAATGCCCCCACCTCCCACCCGCAAAAATTACAGCTTTTCTGCCCCCCCCTGGGGGGAAGATGGGGGCAGTAGCCCCCAATCTGCCCCCCCGGGGGGGGCAAAAAGCCCACTAGACCCCAACGATTACGCTGGCTTTTTTTATGCGTGGGGGTGGGAGCTGCCCAGAATAGGCATATCAATGCCCCCACCCCCCAAAAAAATAGCCACAGTGTTTCTGCCCCCTTGGGGGCATGTCAGGGCAGCCCCACCCCCCAATACCCCCCCAGGGCGGCATAAAGCCGACTCGGCACGGATTTGTTTTTAGCAATATGTCTACCTGTGGATTTTGGGCCCTAGCGCAGCCGGTACATAGGGAAACCTAGAAAACCTGTACATTTTTTAAAACTAGACACACAGGGGAATCCAGGATGGGGTGACTTGACTGGCTCTCACCAGGTTCTGTTACCCAGAATCCCTTGCAAACCTAAAACTGTGTCCAAAAAAACACATTTTCCTCACATTTCTGTGGTGGAAAGTTCTGGAATCTGCATGGATCCACAAAATTCCACCCACTCCACGTTCCCCAAAGTCTTCTGAGAAAAATGGTACCTCACTTGTGTGGGTGGGTCAAGTACCTGTGACAGGCAAGGGCCCAAAACCTAGTGAGGCGACATCAAAATTACCTATCACAAACAAACCTGGTTTTGCACGGGGGGTCACCTGGGATTTTGGCCCCGGGCTCGGCGGCCATCTAGGGAAACCTACCAAACCCACACATTTCTAAAAAGTAGACACCCGGGGGATTCCAGGGAGGTATGGCTTGCATGGATCCCCCAACATTTTCTTACCCGGAATCCCCTGCAAACCTCAAATTTAGCTGAAAGAATCACTTTTTCCGCACATTTTTGTGTGGGAAAGTTGTGGCATCACTGGGCTGGCACAAATTTCCTACCACCCAGCGTTCCCCCAGGTCTCCCGATAAAAATGGTGCCTCACTCGTGCGGAAGGCACAAGTACCGCAACAGGCAAGGGCCCAAAACGTATTGAGGTGACATCAAAATTGCCTATCACAAAACGACCTGGTTTTGCAAGGGGGCTCCCATGACTTTTTGGCCTGGGGCTCGGCGGCCACCAAGGGAAATCTACCAAACCCACACATCTCTGAAAACTAGACATCCGAAGGATTCCAGGGAGGTATGGCTTGCATGGATCCCTCAACGTTTTCTTACCCAGAATCCCCTGCAAACCTCAAATTTAGCTGAAAAAAATCACTTTTTCCACACATTTTTGTGTGGGAAAGTTGAGGCATCACCTGGCTGACACAAATTTCCTTCCACCCAGTGTTCCCCCAGGTCTCCCGATAACAAGGGTGCCTCATTTGTGTGGGAGGCCCAAGTACCCGCGACAGGCAAGGGCCCAAAACGTATTGAGGCGACATCAAAATTGCCTATCACAAAACGACCTGGTTTTGCAAGAGGGGTCACCTGGGTTTTTGGCCCCGTGCTCGGCGGCCACCTAGGGAAACCTACCAAACCCACACATTTCTGAAAACTAGACACCCAGGGGATTCAAGGGAAGTATGGCGTGCGTGGATCCCCCAACGTTTTCTTACCCAGAATCCCCTGCAAACCTGAACTTTAGCTGAAAAAAGCACTTTTTTCGCACAATTCTGTGTGGGAAAGTTGTGGCATCACGGGGCTGACACAAATTCCCTACCACCCAGCGTTTCCGCAGGGCTCCCGATAAAAAATGGTGCCTCACTTGTGTGGGAGGCCCAAGTACCCGCGAAAGGCAAGGGCCCAAAACGTATTGAGGCGACATCAAAATTGCCTATCACAAAATGACCTGGTTTTGCAAGGGGGGTTCCATGACTTTTTGGCCCGGGGCTCAGCGTCCACCTAGGGAAACCTACCAAACCCACACATTTCTGAAAACTAGACACCCGGGGGATTCCAGAGAGGTATGGCTTGTGTGGATCCCCCAACATTTTCTTACCCAGAATCCCCTGCAAACCTGAAATTTAGCTGAAAAAATCACTTTTTTCACACATTTTTGTGTGGGAATGTTGTGGCATCACTGGGCTGACACAAATTTCCTACCACCCAGCGTTCCCCCAGGTCTCCCGATAAAAATGGAGCCTCACTCGTGTGGGAGGCCCAAGTACCCGCGACAGGCAAGGGCCCAAAAACGTATTGAGGCAACATCAAAATTGCCTATCAAAAAATGTTTTGGGCCTTTGCCTGTCAGCGGGTACTTGGGCCTCCCACTGCAGTGAGGCACTCATTTTATCAGGAGACCTGGTGGAACGCTGGGTGGTAGGAAATTTGTGTCAGCCCGGTGATGCCACAACTTTCCCACACAAAAATGTGTGAAAAAAGTGATTTTATCAGCTAAATTTCAGGTTTGCAGGGGATTCTGGGTAAGAAAATTTTGGGGATCCGCACAAGCCATACCTCCCTGGAATCCTCGAGTGTCTAGTTTTCAGATATGTGTGGGTTTGTAGGTTACCCTAGGTGGCCGCCGAGCCACGGGCCAAAAAGTCATGGGACCCCTTGCAAAACCAGGTCGATTTTGTTATGAGCAATTTTGATGTCGCCTCAATACGTTTTGGGCCCTTGCCTGTCACGGATACTTGGGCCTCCCACACGAGTGAGACACCATTTTATCGAGGTGACCTGGGGGACGCTGGGTGTATGAAATTGTGTCAGCCCGGTGATGCCACAACTTTCCCACACAAAAATGTGTGAAAAAGTGATTTTTCAGCTAAATTTCAGGTTTGCAGGGGATTCTGGGTAGAAAATGTTGGGGGATCCGCACAAGCTGTACCTCCCTGGAATCCCCCAGGTGTCTAGTTTTCAGAAATGTATGGGTTTGGTAGGTTTCCCTAGGTAGCCGCCGAGCCCCGGGCCAAAACGTCATGGGACCCCCCGTGCAAAACCAGGTCGTTTTGTGATAGGCAATTTTGATGTCGCTCAATACGTTTTAGGCCCTTGCCACGCAGGTACTGGGCCTCCCACACGCAGTGAGCACCATTTTTATTGGGAGACCTGGGGAGTACGCTGGGTGGTATGAAATTTGTGTCAGCCCGGTGATGCTGCAACTTTCCACACAAAATGTGTGAAAAAGTGATTTTTCCAGCTAAATTTCAGGTTTGCTGGGGATTCTGGGTAAGCAGAACTTTGGGGATCCACACAAGCTATACCTTCCATGGAATCCCCTGGGTGTCTAGTTTTCAGAAATGTGTGGTTTGGAGGTTTCCCTAGGTGGCTGCCGAGCCCCGAGCCAAAGTCATGGGACCCCCTGCAAAACCAGGTCGTTTTGTGATATGCAATTTTGATGTCAAGCCTCAATACGTTTTGGGCCCTTGCCTGCCGCGGAACTTGGGCCTCCCACACGAGTGAGGCACCATTTTATAGGAGACCTGAGGAACGCTGGGTGATGGAAATCTGTGTCACCGGTGATGCTACAACTTTCCCACACAGAAATGTGTGAAAAAGTGATTTTTTCAGCTAAATTTCAGGTATGCAGGGATTCTGGGTAAGAAAACGTTGGGGATTCACGCAAGCCATGCCTCCCTGGAATCCCGGGTGTCTAGTTTTCAGAAATGTGTGGGTTTGGTAGGTTTCCCTAGGTGGCCGACGAGCCCCGGGCCAAAAATTCATGGGACCCCCCTTGCAAAATCAGGTTGGTTTGTGATAGGTAATTTTGATGTCGCCTCAATAGGTTTGGGCCCTTGCCTGTCGCGAGTACTTGACCCACCCATGCAAGTAAGGTACCATTTTTCTCGAAAGACTTTGGGGAACTCGAGGTGGTGGAGATTTGTGGATCCACGCAGATTCAGAACTTCCACCACAGAAATGTGAGGAAAATGTGTTTTTTACAATGTTTTAGGTTTGCAAGGGATTCTGGGTAACAGAGACCTGGTGAGAACCAGTCAAGTCACCCCATCCTGGATTCCCACGGGTGTCTAGTTTTCAGAAATGTATAGGTTTGCTAGGTTTCCTAGGTGCCGGCAGAGCTAGGGTTCAAAAACTACAGCTAGGCACTTTGCCAAAAAGGGTCATTTTTCACTGTGAAATTGTGGTGTGTCCACGTTGTGTTTTGCGCCGTTTCCTGTTGCGGGCACTAGGCCTACCCACACAAGTGAGGTACCATTTTTCTTGGAAGACTTTGGGGAACGCGGGGTGTGTGGAAATTTGTGGATCCACGCAGATTCCAGAACTTTCCACCACAGAAATGTGAGGAAAATTTGGTTTTTTTGACATTTTTTAGGTTTGCAAGGGATTCTGGGTAACAGAACCTGGTGAGAGCCAGTCAAGTCACCCCATCCTGGATTCCCCTGGGTGTCTAGTTTTCAAAAATGTATAGGTTTGCTAGGTTTCCCTAGGTGCCGGCAGAGCTAGGGTTAAAAACTACAGCTAGGCACTTTGCAAAAAAAGGGTCATTTTTCACTGTGAAATTGTGGTGTGTCCACGTTGCGTTTTGAGCCGTTTCCTGTCGTGGGCACTATGCCTACCCACACAAGTGAGGTACCATTTTTATCGGGAGACTTAGGGTAATTCAGATTTGTATAGCAAATGTTATTACCTATTGACTTTCAATGCATTTCTGCCTTCCAAATGAAAGACAATGTGTAAAAAAGAAGTCCTTTTGAAAAATGACCGATAATTCTCATGCTAGTATGAGTATTCCCAATTTCGGAAATGTGCAAATATCTACTGTTTCTAAACTCTATATTTTGTTCCCATTTCAGAAATACATAGGTGTCTTTCATACCGATTTTTCCATGTATACATTTTCCCAGAATAATTGCTATATACCCGGTACATAATAAAAAACCATTGCAAGTCGCTGCTCAGTTTTTGGCTCTGGGTTCGTCGGGTTCTTGGTGAACCTACAAGTCCTATATATCCCCACAACTAGTAATGTCCCGCAGATGTAACGGTTTATTGCTTTCAAAGAGCTGTCATAATTAGAAGAAGTTACAGGTGAAAACGTTGACACAAAAGGCTGTTTTCTTCAACTAATTTTCAATTTTTCCTATATTTAACTGTTAGTTTCTATAAAGACACCTTGAAGGATCTACACAAATGACCCCTTGCTGAATTCAGAATTTTGTATATTTTACTAAATTGTATAGCTTTCCAGGATCCATTATTGATTTCATACCCATTTCTACCATTAACTGGAAGGAGGTTGAAAGCACAAAAAATAGCAAAAATAGGCTATGTCCCAGAAAAATGCCAAAACTGTGTAAAAAATGTTGGTTTTCTGACAAAAGTCTGTCATTCCCTAAAAGCTGGGAAAATGGTGATTTCAGCCCCACAAACCCTTTTTGATACCATTTGCAGGGAAAACCCAGACGCTTTCATTTGCAGCACTTTTTTCCATTTTCCCCCAAAAACAGAATTTAGCTGTATTTTGGCTAATTTCTGGGTCGCCTCAGGGAATCCACAAACCCTGGGTACCTTTAGAATCCCCATGATGTTGGAAGAAAAGGACGCAAATTTGGCGTGGATACCTAATGTGGTCAAAAGGTTACAGGGGCCTAAGCGCGAACTACCCCAAATAGCCAAAAAAAGGCTTAGCACAGGGGGGGAAAAGGCCTAGCAGCGAAGGGGTTAACAGGGTTTTTGTCTAAATAACACAGCATTTCAGAGCAATTTCAGCAATCATCATATAAGAAAATATGCGAACATGCATCTCTTGACAATTCTGTATGTCTATGGGTTAAACCATACTTTGGAAACAAATAACCTAAAAACCTACCAAACCTCATGAAATATCACAAAGGTCATGTATGTTTATAAGCAATTACACAATCCTTTTCCTCACTAAGAATTACTGCATTCAAGACTTTAAGAATTACTTAGAGCATCAGAGATACTACATAATTTTTACATAAAAAACTTTGACTATCGATGACAATTCACACACCTTTTAGATAGATGTGACATTCAGCAGATTTTTAATTTGTTTTCGTTGCCTGTTTATTACCCTTGTAACCTTGACATTTTCCAGACCATATTGAATTTGATGCCCTTCTAGCTGAACATTCGGCTCTAAAAACCGATGATGCACCCACAGTGTATCACACGAAATTGCTTACAGTGGCTTTGGATCCTCATGTAAGATAGATGGTTGGAGACAGTTGCTATGTACATGAACACAAGTCTTTCAACCTCAGGTAAGGCTTCTACCGATCCTCTTCTTGGCAATCTATTCAGTCAGTCTTTACTGTGAATTTTTACCTCCATGTAACTTTGTGCTGTGTGGGTTTTCTTACCAGTGGCATACTTGATGGTATATTCATTATCAATAGTGCTTGTGGCAAGTACATATTTCATGTAATACTAGAAAGCTGGCCTCTGCATTAGGGTCTTGGAGATTCTGGCCACCCTATTCTTGAAGCTCTCCTTGAGGACTGCAATCTCTAGACCTAATAGAAATTTCAACCATACCTGGTTTCAGGGTTACAATCCATATGCAAAGACCAGCCCACTAACAGCACATGGACGTCGCTAGTTTCAGTGCTCTGATCTTGTGAGCAATAATCCATATTCACCTGGAAACTTTGGCCTCTGCCCTCTCCTATACAAGGCATTGATCATTTGTTTCTTTCGTCCCCCACAGATGTAAGAAAGTCAAGCAACAAAGATATGAAGATGCGTCTTCCTCTGGGGAGTTGAATTTTTATGGTTGTTCATCTTCTGATTGTGTCCTGACCTGCTACCAATGTCATAGTTTCCCAGAAGTACTGTCCCTCATGAGTAATTGTTCCTTTTATTCTCCTCTTGAAACCATTGCACTTTTACATCTGTCCCCAGCATCTTTCCTGTCTCTACTGTATCAGATCTCTTACACTATCCCCCATGCAACAATCCTATTTAGCCTTCACAGTAGCTCTAGCTATCTGCCTTCTTTAGAAATGGCATTTCAGCCACATTTAAAACCACAATCAGCATTTACTCTCACACGTTCACTTATGAGCAACTGGAAACCTAGGGATCACCTCACTTGCATATTTTGAGTATCTCTATAATGAGAAGGTTGTATGGGTTCGCCAGAATTCTACATCAGGCTCTTCATCAATTCCATGCTAGCCCCACATTATGACACTAGCTGCTGAAATCCTAGGATCAGCTCGCAGTGACTTTTGTGATCTATCTGTCAGCACCACATCGATGGCAGATGTCTGGAAGCATGCCCATATAATATCTCTTCTTAAAAAATCAAGCTACTTAGAGACCAATCATGTTCTAGAGCCTTCTCAGTCGGAGTACTGAGACTGTCTTAATAGCAGTAATAGACTATTGGACAAAGAAAACTCACCTGCTTTAATTTTATTTGACATGTCAGCAGCGTCCGACACTGTCACAGATGATATCCTGATGCAGAGACCTTTCCATTTGGGACTATGTAAAAATGCCTCGATGGCAGATCATAATCGATTTTTCATGCCCCATTTTAAATCTAATGTGCTTTCTGTACCATGTGGCTTTTCCCACGCCTCCACTTTGAGCACCACTCCCTTTAATTTGTTGATTTCTCCTCTGGCATTTCTGGTTCCATCCTTTGCTTTGAATTGGTCTCATACACCAATGACACTTATGTCACTATTTCCATCTCCAATAAGCTGGATCAGAAGCAATCCAATATTTGTTCATGTATGAGAGCAGTTGCTTGGTGGATGCGGGACAATTTCCTTAAGCTCAACGGTAACGAGACCAAGATACTAATATGGGCAACTCCTGGTCCACATCTTGGTGGCAATATGAATTAGAGACATTAAATGTTCATGCTGTAGGAAGCTGGCTCTGTATATACAATACCAAAGTAAGGTATAGTGTGCACAGAGTTCAGTGGAACCCCAGAGGTAGGCAGAGGTAAAAGTAGTTAATACCTTACTCTCTATTTGTGGTGTTGTGGGCGAGCAGTAAGGCTTTATTAGAGGGTAGTGTTAAGCATTTATTGTACACACTCAGGCAAGAAATGATGTCACACACTCAAAGACTGAACTCAGACCAATTTGTTTGTATAAAAATATTATTTAGTTATATTTTATTTTCTAGAAACAAGCCAGGCCTGGTACAGGTAAGTATAATAATACTTTGCAAGAATTATACAGTTTAAATGCAGTTGGATGCAATTGGATTGGTTACAGGTAAGTCATTTGGTTATAAAGCAGTTTGATTTACTTTTCAGTTACTTTTCAGATTACTTTTCAAATTACTTTTCAGATTACTTTTTAAGTTACTTTTTCTACTCAGTGTGATGTGCCTAGATATCACACTGGGACATTTCCTAGAGAAAAGGTAAGTAAATCAGTTTTGTATATTTGCAGTTTCTTAGAGTTTCATACAAACCAACTCCACACTTTGAACAATTTTCACAAGAAAGCAGTTAAATGCAGCCCTATGGGAGAAAACAATTTTATCAACTTAACGGTAAGTAAGGTTTTGGAGTTGATTTTCTGGGGTTAGAACCAGGGTTCTCCCAGGGTCGAGGATGTACTCTCAAAGCACCCTCAGTGACACTAGGGCGGCCGGGTGCAGAGTGCTGAGGCCCAATGGTATCCAACGGGGGATAGGGGGCCTCCGGTTGGTGGCTGCTCACGAGCAGGCCACAAGGTTGTGGGAGAAAAGCTCCTGGACTTAGGCTCAGGGCAAAAGGGGATCCGATTTAGCAAACAATGTGCACTCACAGCTGCACATGGGTGGCCAGGTGCAGGGTGCTGGTTTGGCATCGGGTGCCCTGTTGTTTCCAAAGGGGATTCTCCAGTTGCAACAAACACTGCAGGGTCGGGATGAAGATCTTCTGCAGGCGACCACCGGTTGGAGAGATAAGTTGGGTTGCCTTGGGATGCCGGGACACCGTTGGCTGGGCCACCCAAGGCCGTGGGACGTCGGTGTAGGGGTGTCTTTTGGCGTTAGGTTTTTCTTACCTGCTCCAGTCGCGGTCGGGGGATCCTCCAGAAAGGGGCTACAGGCATCAGTTGAAGACTTGAGGTAGGTCGGGGATCACCAGATCCCAAATCAGGATCGCCGGGGAGATCTCCTCGTGGTGTTGGGCCACTTGAACTCGGGCCGTGGGCATCAGGTGCAGAGTGGTGCAGACTTGAGGATTTGGCCGGAGCCAGAGCCTGTGGGTGAGCAAATCCGGTGCTCACGGGAGACAAGGTCTGGTTTGGGAAGGCAGGGCACGTCCTCTGGGTTCTTGGGGGCTGCTAGCTGCAGGACACGCTGGGATTTTGCTGTAGTCGGTCGAGGTTGGGACAGGCCAGTAGGGCTGGGGCCAAGTCAGTTGGTGCCCTCCTCTTCTTCTTCAGCACGACTCTTCGGTCCTTCTTCTTCTTGTTTCTTCTTGTCTGAGGAGGCAAGGTTCAGGGTTGCCCCTAAATACTAAATTATGGGGTATTACAGGTAGGCACAGGTTGGGATCAATGGGTCCCTTCTTTGGGGTGGGTACACCCCCTATTATGCCACCCTCCAGTTGGAGGGGGGCATAAGACTCACTCTGGTTGGCTGGGTCCCCCCATCTTCAAGATGGCGGGGACTGAGAGTTGTGCTTCACCTCGCCTCCACCACCCGAGGGATGGGGTTGGCCAAGGTGGGCACACCTCTCCTCCTAACTTGGTTTTCCAGCCGATTCTCCTGCCCTAAGTGGTGGTCAGAACCGGTGGGGGCCAGTTGCTGGGTGCAGCAAATCACTGGGGTAGCTCACAAAGACGGCAAGCCTTTGAAGCTCCTTCTTCGTGGACCCTGCCCATCCTGGGGTGGAGGCTTGGCACCTCGTCCAGGATGTGCTTTGTTTCAGGACCCCGAGAGCGGCAGGCTCTTGACCCAGGGGTCCAGAAATATGTCTGGTGGTGGCAGCTGGTGAGCAGCCACTCAGCCAGGACACTAGTTAGGTCGTTCTTCAAGGGGCATCTCTAAGATGCCCTCTAAGTGCATTTATAAGTAAATCCCACACTGGCATCAGTGTGGGTTTAATGTGCTGAGAAGTCTGATACCAAACTTCCCGGTTTTCAATAAAGCCATTATGGTGCTGTGGAGTTTGTAATGACAAACTCCCATACCATATACTCTTTATGGCATTACTGCACTTACAATGTCTAAGAACTGGCTTGGACACTGTAGGGGTATACGGCTCATGCACCTGTACCCTCACCACTGTAAAGTGCACCCAGCTAGAGGGGTGGCTTACCTATGCCAGGGCAGTGGATTGTAGGCATGGCACATAGGGATGTGTGCCATGTTGACGCTTCACTTTGCTCTGCACCAAAACAGGCAGCCTGCAATGGCAGTGTGTGTGTGTGTGTAAAGGTACAGGGGCTTTAAGGGTGGCACTATAAGTGCAGCAGCCCTTAGCCTTCCCTGGTCACCGTGCATTGGTACCTATGGTACCTTTTGCAAGGGACTTACATGTGGCCAGAGAGTTGCCAATTGGGTTTTGCAACAGTACAGTTTGGGGAAAGAACATAGGCCCTGGGTACCGGTTGGCAGAAACCCAGGGCACACTCAGTCAAAGTACATCAACAGTAGGCAAAACATGGGGGGCAACCATGCAAAAAGGGTCACTTTCCGACACATGCTACTCAAGCAAAACATTTAAGCATTATCTTTGACTTTAAACTCACCTTTTCCAAACAATGAATCTTAACTCCCACTCTGTTTTATTCTGCTACAAGTGCTCAGGAAAATTCCCCTCTTCTTCCTACATATATCATAAAACAGTAATGCATTCTCTTATTACTTCCTGCCTAGAGTATAGCAACGCTATCTGCCTGGGTTTATCAGACTACCTGACCTCTTGGATGCAAGTGATCCAAAACTCTACCAACTGATTGATTCTCAAACTTCCTCCTACTGTGTCTGTCTCAGCGCTCCTCAATATTCTTAATAGGCCCCTCTGAAAAAGTATTGTCAATTCAAGGGTTTATGCCTCACCCGCTGTGCCATCTACAACACAGGCAATGCTCATCTTATCTTTTGTTGAATCCATTAATTTGCTGGAATCACCCCTGTTTGCTCATTAGTATCCATTACAAGGTTTTTGTTTGAGGGTATTGTTCCTACTCATAATCGATTTGCTCCTTAAGTTCCCTAGGTGATAATAATTAACTGTTGACTGCTGTCAACAGGACAGTGATCCCAAGCCCAGGTTTCATTCGACAGTGCCAGGAGAACATTGATACACTCAACGTTCTTAGTTGGAACATTGCAGGTATTTCTAATAAGAAGGGAAACAAGATTTTTTATAATTTCTTATCTAAATTTAATACTGTGTGTCTTCAAGAGACTTGGGATATCACCTTGAATCTTTATCTTAGCGGTTATCTTTCCTTTATTGTTGCAGTTATTCTCTCATCTCATGGGAGGGCAAGTGGTGAACTTATTTTGGTTTCACTAAAGCCAATCTTCCATGAATCTCACTAAATCGCCTAATCTAGCAGCATTTTTCCTGGAGTTTTCTAACTCTTCCAGCCTGCTTGTAGAAAATTTTGATAATGATTTTATGTATCTGGATCCCACAGCCAAGTACAGACACTCAGGTGTTTTCTAGACTCTTTGTCAAACCCCAGGTCGGATAAATGGTTTGTTATTTTAGCTGAAGACTTTAATCTGCACTCTTTTTTTCTCAAGGCTGCTTTACCCAGCCTGATGACATAGTTAGCCCTTTTTTAGAGTCTAAGCATTTTTTACATACCCCTATGGGGGAGTCTATGAACTCCATTTTGACTGAGTTTAATTTAATTTCCACTTTTTCCCTTAAATTTGCAACCAGTTTGGAAGAATACACATCTACTTTTACTGGCAGAGGTGCTGATAGTGTGATTGATTATCTTGTTATGTCTTCACCTTCGGTTGATTCTGTTTTAAGTTTTGAGGTTATTTGAAATTCTTTAAGTGATCATAATCCACTAACAGTTTTTTCATTGTGCTCCTAGTAAAGTTTGTCATGTGCATTTTGCTGCAGATACTGGAAGACTTTTTTCCCAAAGGCGGCACCTTAGATGGAGCACTGTGCTTCCAGACGTTTTTAGGATGTGCCAATCTGAGTTTGATTCCTGTTTGAATCCCAACTCTCCTGACACTGCTATGGTAAACTCATTTATTATCAGTAGTCTTAAAATACTCTCCATGCTAACAAGAAATCATAATCCGACAAGACCTAGGCTTACCAAATTGTTTGAGGCCAAATGTTCCAGGGTTCATTGTGTTCTGCTGGAGGCCGTGAAGGCTGTTTCCAGGGACCATAAGTGGGTTGCCTCCTGTCATGCCTCTTGCAAGGGCATCCGGGTGGAGCGCAAGGGGTTGCTGCAACAGTACGCCTGGGAGCAGCTGCTAGCTGCTAGTAGTTTATGAGATAGTGCTAAATTCTGGGAAAGTGTTTATCGCCTGATCTTCAAGCCAGCTGTGGAACCTGCCTTATTATCACTATTTCTCCAGAGGTCTGCGTAAAACATTTTGAATCCATTTACAATGTACCTAATCTTACATTGGTTATTTGTGATTCTCCAGGGGCTGATATTTCTAATGAATTTATTAATTTCTCTTACAGGGAGGTTTGTAATGCTATTCAAGTGTTACCATTAAGCAAGGACCTCGGCCCTGATGGTGTTCTGCTAGATGTTCCAACTTAGAGCTCACGGTTCCCCTGATAACCTTATTCCTTAATGCAGTTGTGAAATCGTCTATCCCAAAAGCCTGGTCCACTACCGTGATCGTTCCCATTTTCAAACAAAGTAACCGCTCTGATATTAAGTGTTACTGCACCATTTCTCTGATCAGTTCTATGGCCAATGTTCTAGGCCAGATTGCCTTGAATAGGCTATTGCATTGGACTATTGATCACAACGTACTGTCCGAAATTCAATATGGTTTCCGGTCTGGTTTAGGAACGGTTGACCAGTGTCTCAATCTTTATATTATCATTAACAAATACACACTTGCAAAACAAGGGGCCTTATACCTGAATTTTATGGATTTGAATACCACATTTGATAGGGTTAACAGGGAGAAGTCATGTAATATCATGCTGGGTATGGGGTGGATACAAATTGAGTTTTATTACTCAGGGATCTCCATTTTAAATTGTCTGCCTCAGTCTGATTTGGAGCATTGGAGGAATGCACTGAGCACTTTAAGCTAAATTAGGAGACTCCGCCAAAGTTGCATCCTGGCCCTGTTTTTATTTACATTATATATTCACAGTCTTGAAAAGTAATTGATTGAAGGTGGTAAGGATATGCCCAAGATCAGACTTCATCTGATCCCGGTGCTGCTTTACGCAGACAATGCTGTTCTAACTCCTAGAAAAGCATTGAGACTAGATTGTTTGCTTAATTCCTTTGTGGAATTTACGGATAACCTTGATTTAAGCACTAACTATTCTAAATCACATGTTATGGTGGTTGGCTCCCAGGTCTACTAAAATCAGAACTTATCAAATTAAGGGTAATGTTATCAGTCGAGTCGCTACATTCCCCTAGCTAGGAGTCTTATTCAACTCTTCTATGTCCTGGTCTCCCTTATTATCTGCCAGGTGTCAAATGCTTACCAGGAGCATTGCTTCTGTATTTGATCTTTCGACCAGGTTGGGGCATAAATCGATCAGGCCTTTGCTTGAAATCTATAAAGCGAAATGTGTTCCTATCGCTGATTATGGTAGTGATATATGGGGGTTTGCAAACTCGACTTCATCAACTGTTATACAGTTTTTAAGGAGACTTTTATGTCTACCTCAGAGCTCACCCTCAATTATCATTCTTGAAAAACGTGGACTAGAATAATTGGCTGATACACTGCAGATATGGCCCTTACTTCATTGGTTATTGGCTTGGCTACGCCCGCTAAAAGCTTTAATCGCTTAGCATTAAAGGATTGCTTGGCCCTTGATCAAGTGTCCACTATTACTTGGCTAAGCTATGTAAAGGATAGTTTTTCTAAGAAGGGCCAATCTGAGGCTTTTAAGGCTTTGCGAGAAAATTAGAGATCCCTATCTGCATCTCAAACATCTACTGTAAGAGCTTACTTTCACTTCAGACAACTCTTTTAATCGAACTGTATCTAATTTATGAAATGCTAGAACATCATTGTTTCCTTTTGATAAGTTTTAGATTAAATTTAATGCATCATTTTTTAGCTGTCCCTAGAGGTAGTTAATTTGAACCAGCTTTTATCCCATGCAGTTGGGATAAGATTTGAATGCAGGACGCCTAGCACTTTATTCCGTTTTGCACTCTCTACAAAAAATGATGTACATGTTTTATTGTACCTCCAGTCGCGGTCTGTGTAGGAGTGCCGGCCGGGCGGTGACGTGGGGCGGGGAGGGGCAGGGTGGGGGTAGTAAAGTACGGATTACGGACCAATACAGGTAAGTAAACATTTAAATCAATGAAACGAATTTCGTTGCGTGCACTGCATCGCATTTGGCGATGCAGCGCTCTAACGAAATTCGTTTTATTGATTTAAATGTTTACTTACCGGTATTAGGCCGTAATCCGTACTTTACTACCGCCCACCCTGCCCCTCCCCCGCCCCACGTCACCGCCCGGCTGGCACTCCTACACGGACCGCGACTGTGTACCTCTAGTAGTTGATAAGCACTTTGATGAAGTACGACCTGCCCTGTTCTCTTTAATGTTATTACCCAATGTATTTACCTATTTAACCTGGCTTCTTTCTCATCTAGTTCTGTCCAATTACACAAGATTTTATCCAATGTATGATGTGGTTTGCTTTTTACTGGGTGTTGCTCGATTGTATAATCTTTTCATCCATTTTATATAATGTATTTATTGCTTTTATTTCTGTTGTCTTTTATGGGTTTTTTGCATAAACCGAAAAAAGATATTGATTGATTGAGTGATTGATTGATTGATACTGGAAATAAATTGGTACCCATTTTCTGAGTCATCCAAGGATAGGGGTCTGAACTGAAAAACACCACAGCTTATTAACAATGTACAGAGTGTAATTATTCACCTAAGAGAGAATTTGAATCACTGCATTGCAAACTGGCCAATGGGTTTAGAAGCAATGTACAGCCATGTTGGAATAATAAACAATATTAAAATATGTCAAACCATTCCAAGATGGCCGCCCATATGAGTGTAGGCTCCAGGGGCCATCTTAAGATAGTTACCCGTGAGGGCAGATAAATGCATGGACACACATGAGCAAGCATGTGTGGCAGTAGCGGTCGGTGGTGGGAGTGCCGCCGGGTGCTGAAGTGGGGCGGGGGAGGGGCAGGGTGGGGGGTAGTAAACTACGGATTACGGGCAATTACAGGTAAGTACACATATAAATAAATAAAACAAATTTCTTTCTCGCGCTGCATCACATTTGGCGATGCAGCGCTAGAAACGAAATTCGTTTTATTTATTTATATGTGTACTTACCTGTAATCGCCCGTAATCCGTAGTTTAATACCCCCCCCGCCCTGCCCCTCCCCCGCCCCACGTCAGCGCCCGGCGGCACTCCCACCACCGACCGCTACTGATGTGTGGACACCTTTCCATGGTGTTTGTGCATTTTATGACAAAAATCTTTCAACGATGCTCACCCTGCATGTGCAAGCATATACACGCATATGCAAGCACGAGTGGACATTTTAGAATGTTCATTAATGTTAACAAAGAAGAGGAAAGACCAATTTCAAGTTGATCAATTCTAGCAGTGCCAGGGTAGTATACAATTCACTGCAAATGGAAGGGATGGTACAGTGACAGTGTCTGAGAAGCTGTCAGTTCTTGAAAAAAAAATGGATTTTTTTACAAAGCTCCAACAGCCCTGGAACTGGCGGCACAATTTTATGGTGAATGTGCACATTGTGCTGCATCAAAATGACATTGCTCACACAGAGGAGAACCATTGGCTGAAGTGGGAAGACCCATTGTCCATGCCTTTTGCACTAATAGATGGAAGCAAAATCTTGAAAGACAATTAAAAAAAATTAAACAATGGATGAAGACTGATGATTAAAAGCGCTTACGTGTTTTCAATATTATATATACATTTTTTTAAAGTTATCTCAAAAGCCACTCCTAAAAGTATGCATGCATACATTTTGTTAAAGAACATATATAGAATAAAGTACCCCCTGATGTACATTATAAGGATTTACAAATCACGAAGGACTTCTGTGACCATACATAGGAACAAGGTTGAAGGCTGAGTTCCTTTATAAGTTCATGGAACTCCAAGGTAACTTTCAATATCCTTATAGCGTACAGCAGGAGGTAATTCATTACTGATAATATATAGTCACACCAATGTCATTTCCACAAACCGCTTAGATCCTTTATGTGTTGCTCTTTCATAGGGAAAAGATAGGATGTTTCCAGGCATGATGAATAACAGTAGAATCTGTACTACAAAATAAAACACACCAAAGAGAATTACATTTGTAGCAAACCCATGCTAGATTCGCTTTAATGTAAATCAGAATTAAATAAAAAAAGGCAATCGCTCAGAATGTGCAGAGAAATAGAGAGATACTGTCATTGCTACAATTACCTAAAGTGCTAAAAAATAAACATGTAGCCTTAAATATCTAAATTACGTTTATGGGAGTGACAGTATCGTTTACTCCTAGATTTTAGAAACCTCGTCATTTACAGTATGAAATTTCACTCCCAAGCTGGAGAAATAAATGCTGTTGCCGTCTTCCCATGTATATTTTCCATGTATTTATATAATTTGTGTTAACATACATTTTATAGCGTTTATTAGTTCTGTTTTACAGTTTAGTAGGAATGTTCCTATAAGTTTCAGGAGCGTGTAGAGCAGACCATGTGAAATGTAAGGTCCTCCGAGTTTATTCTGCGCTGCCTCGTTCGTAAGCACTTGAGACCCCCAAAAAATTAAAACCAGCTTCTCAACTGATGGACGCTGGTTTACATCGTATGTTCTGGCAATGGCGCGCTCCGGAGATAGTTGGATATCAAGGCGATTGATTGAAAAAAGTGCTGCGGAGAGAAAATTTAATTTATTGAGAGATATGAAAGTTGACAGAATTAAGTTCCTTTTTCGACCCTGTGCGGATTATGTAACGTTACAAACGACTGGAAGTGAGGCAGGCTAAGTGCACCTCGCGCTGCCTCCGTGCCAACAGAGATATGATTCGAAATTTACCGTAAAATAAAAAAATGCAGATCTAATTTCAGTGAGAGACCGCACATACTGGGTAGATTTTGTGTCGTGTATGACGATGATTAATGATGCTGTCGTTCTGAATCACCGACTGCTTGTGTCTCGCCTTTCTGTTGCCTTTTTGGAGGCATTCAGTCTGAGTGTTCAGAACCGTGGAACGCTCTTTCCGAAATCAATTGACTTAACATATTTAGTTTTAATCTGAGTATAAATGGTGGAAACAAGCTGTTCAAAGACAAGTGATTTTTTTAATGGTCAGCGGCTTCAAGAGTGCTGCTTACTGTTAAATATACTGAGGTAAAGGGGCGTGAGGTCAAGGTACTCGCGAGATCGTGTGTCTTTCTGTTGGAAAATGGAATATATTGCCTTTACACTCAGTGAATTTATTTCAGATGTGAGGATGGAGATGAGCGTCCATCAACACACTGTAACTAGTTTACTGCAGCTATTATGCAGCTGGATAGAAACATACATTTTGAAATATTTAGCAAAAGACCGCCTTTACATCTACAGTGCAGTCATCATATAATACTGCACATTTATTAAGGAAATTAAACAAGTGGCATGTAATATTGTGGATAAATAACGTAATATATACCTCAAATAGAGCAAACGTTCCCTTTTGAACCAATTCATACAATGTTTTATTTAATTATATGTACATTAATGTACATCAATAAAAAACCATTGCACAAACAAAAATTAAAATAGAAATATATATATACACACATACAATAACAAAACTCATAAGAATGAGTTAACGTAATTACACTTAAATATACAACATACACAAACGGTAACAGAAATGTATTTACATTTATCTTAGATGCAGCCTCAGTTATTCGAGGGATAAAGTAATCTCTGCAGTACATTATAAGGATATTGCCGAGCCACCAACAAGTTCCTTTATAAGGTTATTGAACTTCGAGGTGACTTCAATATCTTTATAATATATGGCAAGGGGTACTTTATCCCATATAATACATGTGCACACCACCACCTTTCCCTCAAACCACATAAACCTTTGTGGGTAGCTCTTTCATATGAAAGACAGACCATGTTTGCAAACATGAAGAATAAAAGTATAACCTCTAGTGCAAAATTAAACACATCATAAACATGTTGCAAATATTTGTTGCAAATAGATATTAGAAACAGTTCAATACAAGTCAGTAAAAAAAAAAAAGCTGCAGTAGCTCGGTCTGTGTAGAAAAATGCAGAAAGATTCTAACTTTTCCATAAACATCCAAGGAGTGCAAAAAAATAAACATGTTCTTTCTGCTTATCACTGTTAGCTAGAAAAATAGCGGTGATAAAAGAAAAGCAGCATTACATTTTCATTGGTTTAAACATCTGCTCCGTGACCTGACCTGTCTTTCCCCTCACTGTTGGCTCTGGCAGCAGGCATTGTAAAGCCAAAACTCAACTGCAATAACTTATTACAGATGAGTTCTGACGACTTTTCTTTATAATCGGCGACTGTATGAGTAACAAAGTCGCCGATTATAAAGAAGTTAGAGACAGGCATTTATGCAGGGATTGCAGAATTCCATGTATTATACAATTAATAAATAATTGACAGAATCATACCCACCTCTTTTGATTTAATCTACTGCTTCACAGAACAGCACCTCTCAATTGGACATAAGACAACAACCTTGTTATATATCCAGATTGGACAATGTCTTAAATAATACATTCCAAGCATCTTTAAAAGTGACCTCCACTGTGCTAATAGTGGTACAACAAGATTATGGCAGTGGTGTAATGCAAAAAGATGGCCCCCTCCCTGCAGAATGTGATGAGTACCGGCCTGAGTCAACCATATCTCACAGATATTCTTTGACCTTAGGCTGATTGGGGCCCCCTTTGAAGGGTTGGGGGGTTCCCCTGAGTCACAGTGGCTGCAGAGGCCTGTTTTATTCACCTGGATTATGGCTAATCGTTTTGGTGCATATTTATGAGACTTTGCGTCATTCTTGCACCATGCAATGTGGTAAATGCACGACACAAACCTCTAAGTCATATTTATGAAGCCACTTTCTGTGGCTTTGAATGGACTAAAAAATGTGGAGTAAGTCAACACAGAGCAAATTGCTGCGTTGCATTACTCTGTGCAAGGAAGGTGTTCTATGAGCATTGCGGTGTGTGTTCCCACGCAAACCCCATGGCTTTTGACGCATTCCCAGATTTACCAAACCTGGTAAACCAGAGAATGCGCCAAGAAGATATGCCTCCCCAGGTGAGGCGTAATGAGGAGAAATATCTTTCTTTCTCCTTGTTCCTTCCTCTTTCTACGTGTGCTGCATTCTCCAACACACATAGAAAGAGGAAAAATCCTGTCAGGATTGTTTTTGTGCAGGAAGGTCTTCCTTCCTGCACAAAAGCTAATCCTGTCTACAACACAGAGCACCCTTGCATCATTGTGCCAGGGTGCCTGCATTGGCGCCAGGCTGCCAAACCGGTGCTAGCCTAGGAGGATAGGACAAGAATGTGCTGTATTAGATAAATATGTCTCATTCCTGCCCTTTCCCTGGGACACAGGGCAGCACAGCAAAGTAACTTGCTACGCTGCCCTGGTCCACAAATCTCGGAAATATCCCCCTTAGTGACAATATGATTTGCTGTCATAATTATATCCCTACGAAACCACTAGAGCTTTGCCTCATTTGCAATAACATACCAAGAAACCCATCGTAACCATCACAGCCAGGTGGGTGAGTCAGTAAGTTTAGTTCTTACTGCTGATGACTTTGGAGATCTGAAGTTACCTGTTCGAACCTTGGTCAGTAGCGTTCATCTTTTGGATGCAGGTTAAATCTAGCACTATAAAGCTAATAATAAAAACATCTATTTTTCCGGGCTCTCCTGGTGCCGTGTTAAGCGCTATATAGGAAGCCACTTTTTAATATTATATCATGTTTTTCTTACCTAAGTAAGCATGAATTACCACATCCGATGGTCAGTTTTAAATATGGCACTCAAGCAAATTCATTTATAGACAATGACATTGCGCTTTACACAGTACAGTAAATTGCTGAAAGGAAATAGCAAAAGAGATGTGCTATTAAATCGTCATCATTATTTTTAAACAAAAAGTTAAAAGTAAGCTGCGCAAATTTCTGAAAAAAGAGTTTCAGCTGTTCTGCTTCATGCCTTCTAAATTAATCACTTTTTCCTAAGATCGTTTCCCTAAAAACTTTTGTGTTGCACAGCCCTTCACTGAATTACACGCTTTTGCTATTTAGCACACAAGGGGCAGATTTACCACTTTTGAATGCAGCGCAGTGCAGCAGCCGCAAATGCTGCGCTGCATGAAAAGGAGAGAGGAGGAGAGCGCCAAATTTACTAAAATATGACACTCTCCTCCCCTTTCTCTAGCGCAGGTGCAGAAATCAGCTGCTGTCCGCCACGGAGACAACTTTGCGCCATGCAAGGATGCCTCTGCGAGTCTAGTATAGGTTTTGTATGTGAACTGTACAGTGCAGCACACGTACAAGGTCAGAAAAGGAAGGAGAAATGAAAGCATACTTCAAAGGGGCGCTGCTTTCTGATGCTAATCCCTGTCTACTTTAATTAGTAAATTGGGTTTAACATCAGAAACCTTGGGTGGTTGCATGGGAATGCCAATGCTCCACCCATGGTACGCCCACTTGGCGCTAAGTAATGCAAAGCAGCGCTATGCACTGCTTTGCGTTACTTTCACGTTATTTCCAGCCCTAAACAAGTTTAGCGCTGGAAAGTAAATCAGAAAAAAATATTTTGTGTCAATTTGCAATCTGGTCTTTTCCAAGACATCATTGGGTCAAAAATCATAAAGGACTATGCATAGTATTTTCTTTGATATTTAATTGATACGTCTCATTGATTTACGCATCAACAAGCCTTATTGTTTGAGCAAATGGAAAAAAAGAATGTCTTCCTTCGAGTTTTATTCCTTGCCCAGATCTTCTGCCCAGTGTCATAACTTTATTTTAGTTATGAAACACATACTCGCATTTTATGCTGCTACTGAAAAATAATGGTTAAGCCAGAATTTCAAAAGAACGATTGATGGACAGAATGCTGAACAATGTCATACATTCACCCCAGTACAGGGATCTAGGCCTAAATCCATACTTTTTTTGCTCACCATGCCATTCCAGTTTAGACCCAGCCATATGCAAATCAGTCTTGACCCTGTTCCTCATGGAAACAGTCCAGCCCGAACTTCCAAGTCAGGTCCTTCCTGGACTGGAAACAAGCATCCTGGAACCGGTTTTGGGGTTTCACCCCACATCAGCCAGGCTCCCTTGAATCCAGTGGCACAGTGAGCCCGGGACCCACGTCTGGACATACCCAGCGCACTTAGGGGGAGAAAGCAAAAGACACACAATTGATGGATGGAATGACGAACAAATCAAAACATTCATCCCCAGTCAAGAGATCTGGGTTAACTCAATCGTCTTTTTGCTCACCATGCCACCCCAGTTTAGACCTAGCCAAATGCAAATCAGTCTTGACCCTGTTCCTCATGGAAACAGTCCAGCCCTTGACTGGGGGTGAATGTTTTGATTTGTTCAGTCTTCCGTCCATCAATTGTGTGTCTTTTGCTTTCTTGCCCTAAGCCAGAGTTTCATGCAACTACACATCTACACATCTACATGCATTTTGACCAAGTTAAGACCAAGCAAAAATGGATAGTGATAATGAAAATGAAATGTGACCTTTAGCAGTGTAATTGCTAACAATCCTGCTAGTATTCAAGCTATGCCACAGACAGAAAGTTTGAGAAATTGCATATTATGTTTTTTTCCTGTAGGTACCATCCCCCCAATGTGGGTTCAAGATAGTTTGTGGTAATCCTGCGAATCAGGGACATTTTTTAAATGTAAATATAATTAATTGAGGCATGATTTTTCTCTTTTATTTTATCACAAATGGATTAATTTTTCTGTATTTCAGGCATTCAAGATAAGCATGGCAGTAACAGCAAAAGGATAGCTGTCATCACATACACAGCACAGGTGCACTCACCCATACAGTCACTGACACACCCACTCACTCACCAAAACAGCCACTCAGACAGCATCTCACTCACCCACAAAGCTACTCACACACCTACTTATACACCCATACAGCAGCTTAAACACCCATACACACAAGGATATAATCACATAGCTACTCAGATAATATATCTTAGAAAGAAGTAGCATCACTGAGTAGTAGTGCACCTAGTAAACTAATTTAACTTTGTAGTAGGTTAATATATATATTTAACACTCATAAACACTTAAAAACACACTCACTTGAGGTCAGCAGTGATGCCATTTGAGATGTCATAAGTGATGTCATCAGTGATGTCACTGACCATGTCAAAGGTTGCTGGATGTTGAAATTCCTTGAATCCTGGTATAGCCAATGGAGCGAACAGACAGGTTTCCTGGAGACACAGCAGGTCCCCAGTCTGTAAGAATTCAAAGGCAGCTCTGTTCTGTTGCATGGTTTTCAGTCCATACACGTTCCATGAAATTACTTATATGATCTTGTTTGTTCTACTCGCAGGCCAGTTGAGTCTCTTTGTGCTAGGAGCAGTTTAATTGCCAACCTGATCAAGTCGTTGCTGCTCCATCCTGGACATATATGTGTGGCTCAACTTTTTCCTCTTTCAGTGATTTTACACCCTGTTGCAACAGAATTAGGTGAGAAATGTATTCTTAAATTAGGGAATGATTTTGGACAAGCAGCTTGGCTTGTCCCTCTTAAGATGGACTTTCTCTGCGACTGTGTATTTCTGTTGCAGAGTCTGCCTATTAACATGTGTGGGTATTTTTCATCTTTGGGTTCATGTACATTAATCCCCCATTTTACGAATTGATCCCTTTCTGTCTTGGTCATTTGGGCTATCATGCTGGTTTTCCATGTTACTATTGTAGATTCTCTTGTTGTATTGCTACTCAGGGCCTTGAATTTTTCTTGGATTAGATCTTCTGTTGTAAGATGTGATAACTCTGGAATATATTGGAGGATTAGTAAGATGTTAGCCCTATTTAATATATCTGAACTTCCACCGGATGTATATTCAGGTGTAAGCACTATGATGTTGTTCTCCAATTACCTTCGGGCGTGGACCCTTAACCTTGTAGTGGCGGCATATGTTTTCCGGGCAGTGTCTATTTGTTGTATTTGCTCTGGTGTCGTTTTGAGCTGCGTTGTTCTCCTATAGCCCAGTACTCTTTGTTTGGGGGGGAGGCGACCTTACCCTGTCCGTGTTGGGTGGCGGAACATCTTGCCCCTGCCTGTTTAGGTGCCGTGCAGTGTGATTGCTCCCTCTACTATCAGTTTGTGGGGGGAGATCAATCTCCTGTGGGTGATGCTTTCGCCCTTCATCAGCCGGGCCGTCCCCGCAATGTGATTTTATGAGTAGTTGTGGTATTGGTGCTGTGATCGACTGATCATTCCCTGTACTGACAGTGGGCCTCGCCTTTTGAAAAATTGGGTAGAGTTTCTGTGGCCTAAGTGGTTTTAGTCGTTGGTCCGCCTTTGGATTCGTTTTGTGACCCGGATTACCATCTGCTACATCCAGGCGCAGTTGTTGTTCCTTTGCACAGCACCAATGTTTGATGTTTTTTGTTTGCTTCTTTAGGCATTGTTTTGATCTTCTGGATAGCAGTTTGCAAGGTTCTGCAGTCTCTTCAAGGTTGTCCATAGGGCTGTGTTTCCGGACGCAGCTTTACCAGTTACTGACTCATCGTAGTGGGTTTTGTTTTGACTCATCGCTGTTGCCAGCTGCGAAGACGTAAAAAAAAAGGGTGGGGTGTCTGTTCCTGTGCTATGATTACTGGCTTGATACTTAACTTGGATAGGGGATTTGACTTCTAGACATGGATTCTGTGAGGCTTGGCTAGGGCTCTTCGTTGCTGTCGACTGTAACAAGGCTGGGGAGATTTCTGCTCCAGCTATCTTGTTACTTCCATTATTTTTTGCTTTAGTTAGGGCCCTGTCTTCTGCGTGTTGGTAAAAATGGTCTATGGCCTATGGTCATTATTTGTTTTTGTTTTCATTCTGTGACTATTGATGTTAAAACTTCTGGGAGAGAGCCGAGTGCTGCGTCTTCAGCATTTCCAAATTTCCTTCTAAGTTATCAATTTTGTCTGCTATGTTAGTTATAGCTATTGCCTGCATGGTATCTATTTGAATTTGGAGTTTTTGCGTTTGCCATGTGAGGGCATTGATAGCGGTTGACAGTGTTGAGTTTATTGAACATAACAGAGAGTTTTGGTGGGAGCAACTGGATTGAGTTGTAAGCTTCGTCTCAGCGAGTAAATGGCAAGGGTTCTGTTCCCCCAAGGGACTATTGTCTCCCAGTCCCAACAAACATGAACTTTAATTGAAAGTGTAAGGCTTCATTGCTGACAAGCTCCATGATAGGGACAGATCGTTTTGAGGGCCACTGCCTCCCGCCTGAAGTGTCGCCATACTTTTCCCTAACGGTTTTTGCGTGTTGCCTTTCGAGGAGTCCAGTGCTGATGATATTTCTAAAACTTCAGGTTTACCTTGCCCTATCTCACCCTGCAGGGATTCCTGGGTCAAAGAGCGATCAGCTCCACTGTCCAAGGGCCAGAGGAAACTCCCATTAACCATTTTCTCACTGCAATGTGAATTTAGTTCCTGGCTCCGGCCATCGTTTGCTTGTTGCTTCACCTGGTTTTCTGAGGATAATTTGTGTAGTGTAGCATTGCTGCACGGCACCCCTTTCGCCAGTGTTCTCATCGCGGTTGGCATTGGCGTGAAGTACTTGCAGATTGTCTTGGCATTGGACTTTGAGTGTACAATGGGGGTGGACTCCAGCCGAGCTTGAGTATCCGTGGATGGCGTTCTCATGGTGCAAGTTTTGCTAGTTTTACTAGTTTCAGTGCCTGGCCTCATCTTTGTCATTTTCCGCCCCTGTAGCACGCTGGCCTGTTTGTGTTTTTTTAGTAGGGTGCTATCCCCCAGCTTAAAGGGTAGTTTGTAGACCAATTTCCAGATGTTTACGTTCTTTGTCAATGGTTACTCCTCTCCAGGTTGCTCTATTTTCCGGGATTTTCTGGGGAGTACTTGATATCATTTGATGCGGTTGGGCTGGGCCTTTTTATTAATTTATTTTTTTGGTCCCTGAGGTCTGGTTGCTTTTGATTGCTTTCACTATCCCGCTGAGTGTCTTAGACTTGTCCGTAGTTATTCACCTTTATTCGTCCTCCGGCTGACTCTGACTGTGGCGAGGACTCCTAACAAGGTGGAGCCTCTTGGTAGGCCATCTAACGGAGCTGGGAGGAGCAGGCAGAGGGAGTATTGGGAGCAGCTGTAGAAAAATGACAGTGGGGGAAGGCGGCTGTGGAGGGGTGATGTTAAAAATGATTAAGGTGGTTGAGGAGGTGACCCTAGAACGACCCTAGAACAGGAGGTCCCCTTGTCCCCCCTTGCTTGCAGATAGGGGGGCCCCCTTGTCTCCCTGTGGTCTCCCCTTGCCACAGATGGAGAAACCATGAGGCCACAACAGCCAGAGGCAGGAATATATGGGGTGGGACCCCCTAGGAGGCAAGCTACACCAGCCTATTGTCAGCCGCTTCTGCCTCTTACGGGGGCCTCCGCCAGCCTAGCCTCCCCGGTGTTTACCTGTCGATCCTGCTGATAGCGCTGCCGGCCGCCGCCTCCTTACTGCTTTGCAATAGTCCCCCGAGGCAGCTCCTCCTCCCGCTCCTCTGCCCGCTTCACACGGCTTCCTTTATTTAGCTTTCTTGGCCTGCTGTGCAGCCGTGGTAAAACCGGTGCTGATGCGGTGCTAGTGCAAGAGCGGTGGGGAGGCGGATGCAGCACAGCTCAGTGCAGTTTGGACTCAGACTCCAGCTCCGGCTCAGGGTTGAGCAGACGATCGCTGAGCAGCCGAGCACATCACGTCGGATGGAGAGAAAGAGGAGAAATGAGTCAGAGGTGCTTGCCAGGGTCAGGGGACTCTAAGCGGTGACAAGGTATGTGAGTGGGTGTGTGAGTGGGTGTATGAGAGGTTGTATAGGGATGTGAATGGGTGTGTGTGAGTGGGTCTGTGGATGATATCATCAGTGATATCATTTGAGATGTCATCAATGATGTTATCAGTGATGTCACTGACCATGTCATGAGTGATGTAATATGTGAGGTCATAAGCAGTGCATTGTGGGGGCGCACATTATAGTTAGCTCAGGCAACTATAACTGCTGAATTTCAATGCTTTTGTACGAGTGAAATCTGAGCCTAACTACAACGTCCCTGCAACTTTTGACAAGGTCAGTGACATCACTGATGACATCACTTATGAAATCTCAAATGGCATCACTGATGACATCAAGTGAGTGTGTTTTTAAGTGTTTATGAGTGTTAAATATATATATTAACCTACTACAAAGGTAAATTAGTATACTAGGTGCACTACTAATCAGTGATGCTACTTCTTTCTAAGATATATTATCTGAGTAACTATGTGATTATATCCTTGTGTGTTTGGGTGTATAAGTAGGTATGTGAGTAGCTTTGTGGGTGAGTGAGATGCTGTCTGAGTGGCTGTTTTGGTGAGTGAGTGAGTGTGTCAGTGGCTGTATCGGTGAGTGAGTAGCGGTGTGAGTGGCTCCATGGGTGGGTAAGTGGATGTGTATCAACTGTATGGGTGAGTGAATTTGTGTCTGAATGGTTGAATGAGTGAGTGACTCTGTAAGTGGCTTCATGGGTGAGTGAACGGCTGTTTGAGTGGGTGATTGGTTAAGTGAGTTGGTGTGTGAGTGGCTGTATTGGAGAGTGTCTGTGTGAATGGCTGTTTGGGTGACTGAGCGGACGTATGAGAACTTGTGTGGATGTGTGAATGGGTATGTATGTGGTTGTGTGCATGTGTGAGTGAGTGTGTGAGTATTTGTATAGAGTGAGTGGCTGTGTTGAGAGGTTATATGGGTGTGTGAGTCGTTGTGTGAGTGACTGTGTAGGTAGATAAGTGGGCGTGTAAGCAGCTGTATGGCTACATGAGTGGCTGTACGGGTGAGTGACTGGTTGTATGAGTGGCTGTATGGGTGAGTAAATAGTTGTGTGAGTGGCTGTACAAGTGAGTGAGTGGGTGTGCAAATGCCTCTATGGAGGAGTGAGTGGGTATATGAGTACTGGCATGGGTCTGTGAATGGGTATGTCAGTGGTTTTGTGGGTGTGTGAATGGGTGTACAAGAGGTTGTATGGGATATGAGTGGGTGTGTGAGTGGTTCTGTGGATGATGTCATCTGTGATGTCATTTGAGATGTCATCAGTGATGTAATATGTGAGGTCACAAGCAATACATTGGGGGCGTAAGTTATAGTTAGCTCAGGTAACTATAACTGCTGAATTTCACTGGTTTTGTACAAGTGAAATCTGACCCTAACTATAACGTCCCTGTAACCTTTAGTTTTTTCAGTGAATTTCTGAGGTTTTTTAAATTCTATTTCCTAACTATAACGTCTCTGTAACCATAGGCTTTTTTAGTGAATTTCTATGTTTTTTTTTAACTAATAGTCACATTTGCAGAGTGGTGGAGAATGGGGGTGGGGCCTCCAACCAGCTCTCAGGAATCCTGCTGTGTCGGACTTACTGGAGGTAACATGAGGGCTTCTGGCCCCCAAGAAGTGCATCCAAAAAGACTTAAATCCCCAACCAGCAGTGCGCCAGAAAGGGCATTTGCAGAGTGGTGGAGAAAAGGGGCGTGGCCTATGAACTCCTCTCAGCAGTTCCGCTGTGTGGGACTTACTGCAGGTATTAGGAGGCCTTGTTGGCCCTCAAGGACACTCTTGAGCCAAGGGGACTTCATCCCCCAACCAGCAGTGCACCAGGAGGTGCGTTTGCACAGTGGTGGAGAAAGGGGGCATGGCCTCCGAAGTCCTATCAGCAATTGCATTCTGTGGGACGTATTGGAGGTAACAGGAGGGCTCGTTGGCCCCCAGAGAACCTTTGGAGTCAGGGGACTTCATCCCCCAACCAGAAGTGCTCCAGGAGGCAAGTTTGCACAGTGGTGGAGAAAGGGTGCATTGCCTCCAAATTCCTCTTAGCATTTGCACTCTGTGGGACTTACTGGAGGTAACAGGAGGGCTTGTTGGCCCCCAAGGACTCTCAGCATCCAAGAGGACTTCATTCCCCCACCAGCAGTGCACCAGGAGGCACATTTTCAGAGTGCTGGGGAAAGGGGGCGTAGCCTCTGAAGACCTCTCAGCAATCCAGCTGTGTGGGACTTACTGGAGGTAACCGGAGGGGTTGTTGGCCCCCAAGGACCCACAACATCCAAGGGGACATCATCCCCCAACCAACAGTGTGCCAGGTAGCGCATTTGCAGAGTGATAGAGAAAAGGAGCATGGCCCCAAAGTCTTCTCAGCAATCGCGCTCTGTCGGACGTACTGGAGGTAACAGGAGGGCTTGTTGGCCCCCAAGGACCTTCAGCATCCAAGGGGATTTTATCCCTCCACCAGCAGTGCGCAGAGAGGCGCGTTTACAGAGTAGTGGAGGAAGGGGCCGTGGCCTCCGACCACCTCTCATCAATCCCGCTGTGTGGGACTTACTGGCGGTAACAGAAGGTCTTATTGCCCCCCCAAAGGCCCTCTGCAGCCAAGGGGACTTCATCCCTCAACCAGCAGTGCGTCAGGAGGCTCAGTTGCAGATTGCTGCAGAAAGAAGGTGGGGCCTCCGGCTTCATTTAGGTAGCTTTTTTATTTTTATAAAGGAAGGGGGACGCTGGGCGGCCCCCCTCTGAGGGCCAATTACAGCCCCTGGGACCCCAAACCCCGCGGCCAGGCTTTTTATTTTTTTACAATTTTTTGTAATGAGCAAAGGGGGCCACAGGGCTGGGGGGTCCAAGAGGCCCCCCATTTAAAAAGACATAAACCTCGGGAGTGGTGATCCCCTGGTCAGCGGGGGAGGCCATACAGGCCTCCCCGTATCAATATTTGAATAAGCCCCGGGGAGGTGGTGGTTCCCGGGGCATAATAAGCCCCAGGAGGGGGGCCCTTGACCCCTCTCCTTTTTTGCATAGCCTCGTTTTTAACTTTTAAAAAAAATCACAATAGGTTCACGTATCCAGCGCGGATCAGCGTGGTTTGGACTCAGACTCCGGCTCTGGCTCAGGGTTGAGCAGACGCTCTAAGCGGTGACAAGGTTTGTTAGTGGGTGTGTGAGTGGGTGTATGAGAGGTTGTATGGGGATGTGAATGGGAGTGTGTGAGTGGGTCTGTGGATGATATCATCAGTGATGTCATCAGTGATATCAGAGCGGGCGGATCCAGGAAAGCACATTTAGTAACTACGCTTTACATTTTGTAATGTTGACCGAGTGTCACTTGACATGCCCCCTCTTCTCTTTCCTGGATCCGCCTGCTCTGATATGGCATTTTGTGGCAGAACGAGGGTAACCAAATAATTGGAAGTGGAACTGCTCCTGTTCACAGTAAGCTCTATCTCGCCAGCATGGATTAAGTAAGGTGAAATGCATTATGGACTTTGTGCCCAATGAGGCGGTATACATCTACTAAAGACTTCCTAAGTTCATAACATTGTGTTTGACTTTACGTGATTGGTGAAATGTCAATGCTGACAGAGCTTTGTTTGAATTGTAGTGGACAGCATTCCAACTAATGGGAGCGGAAGAAGCCCTACAAGAATTAGGGCTTCAAGTGAATCCACACTAAGGGCATTGAGAAAGACATATTGTTGTCGAAACACATCTGCCATTTCAACTGAATAAAATGGATTATTGGGAACCCATTGAGTGCTTCTATTTGATGGACAATTTTAATTTCGTGCAGCCACTTGCACGCAAGAAAGGCACCCGTTCGTTAGTGTTCAGCAGTTTCAATGTGGCTTTGGTGTAAACAGAATTCTTACCGCCATGTGCCGAGAAGAGGGGGCATGTCAGGTGACACTCAGTCAACATTACAAAATGTAAAGCATAGTTACTAAATGTGCTTTCCTGGATCGGCCTGTTCTGATATGGCATTTTGTGGCAGAACGAGGGTAACCAAATAATTGTAAGTGGAACTGCTCCTGTTCACTGTAAGCTCTATCTTGCCAGCATGGATTAAGTAAGGTGAAATGCATTATGGACTTTGTGCCCAATGAGGCAGTATACATCTACTAAAGACTTACTAAGTTCATAACATTGTGTTTGACTTTACGTGATTGGTGAAATGTCCATGGGGACAGAGCTTTGTTTGATTTGTAGTGGACAGCATTCCAACTAATGGGAGCGGAAGAAGCCCTACAAGAATGAGGGCTTTAAGTGAATCCATGCTAAGGGCATTGAGAAAGACAGATTGTTGTTGAAAGGCGTCTGCCATTTCAACTGAATAAAATGGATTATTGGGAACCCGTTGAGTGCTTCTATTTGATGGACAATTTTAATTTCGTTCAGCCACCTGCACGCAAGAAAGGCACCCGTTCGTTAGTGTTCGGCAGTTTCAATGTGGCTTTGGTGTAAACAATATATATATATATAGCTGACCAAGACCACAGACGTGGTCGAAACGCGTCTTTTTGTCATGCACAAATAAACTTCAAATACCTGATCAGTGGGCTCGTGAGGTGTTGTTCGTTCACTTCGTTTCGTTTGGAATATATATATATATATAATTATATATGATCCAAACAAAAAACTGACGAAGAGGACGGCCAGCCTGACGGGTCGGGGCTCTACAACGGAGTCACCGCTATACATTTCAAACAAAACCTCACATGTATATTGCCATGTGAGAAGCAAGCCCTCCAAACAGGAGTGAATGAAGATGAGTTCTTTATTTCAACAGGTATCCCACAAGTGAAGCATTACGTGTTTCGACCCAGCCGCGTCTTAATCATATGCAAATTGAGAGGTTTAATTGCTGGTCAAATATTCAAGTTAAGTTTTGCAGTTCTTAATTATCGGGGGATCGGTCTTCTTCTATCAAAATCCATACTCTGAAATCATATATTGCTAATGCATTTATAATAAAAATGTTCGAGTAGGTTCATACCGATCATAGTGCCCCTATAGTCACAAAACCCCAAAGTCCATAATGCCTTGCAAATGTTTCTAAGCATTCGTATGTCCTTCCAATCGTACCAAGTCCATAGATGCCTTTAATCTAATTCACTGAAAAAACAACAGGTTACAAGAACGATATAGTTAGGCTGACATTTCCCTCGTACAAAACCAGAGAAATTCAGCCATTATAGTGAGCTGAGCTAACTATAACTCACGCCCCCGCAATGCACTGCTGATGACATCACATATTACATCACTCATATATATATATGATGCAGGCCATGCCCCCTCTCTACATCACTCTGCAA
This sequence comes from Calotriton arnoldi, assembly GCA_963921515.1. Taxonomy (NCBI): domain Eukaryota; kingdom Metazoa; phylum Chordata; class Amphibia; order Caudata; family Salamandridae; genus Calotriton; species Calotriton arnoldi. The sequence goes on along the minus strand of CAWUFW010006777.1, from coordinate 601,255 downwards.
ACGCGCCTCCTGGCGCATTTCTACTTGGGGGATGAAGTCTACTTCAATCCTGAGGTCCTCAGGACACAAGGGGATCTCATCGCCCCACCAGCAATGCACCAAAAGGTGCGTTTGCAGAGTGGTATAAAAAGGGGCATTGTCTCCTACCACCTCTCAGCAATCCCACTTTGTGGGGCTTACTGGAGGTACCTGGTGGGGTAGTTGGCACCTAAGGACCATCAGCAGGGACGGGGACTTCATCCCCCAACCAAGATCACGACAGGAGGCACCTTTTGCAGAGTAGTGGAGAAAGGGGGCGGGGCCTCCGGCGAGTTGCCGGCTTCCTTTTATTTTTTTATTTTAGGAAGGTGGGCAGTGTGGCCCCCCTTCCCTTGACACTTTTGGGTCCCGGGGACCCCATCCCCCGGGGCCTGAGCCATTTCTTTGTGAATAAAAAAAATAAAAAGGGAGGAGGGCGCGCGGCCCCCTCCCAAAGCCGATTTCGGCCCTGGGGACCCCATCCCCCGGGGCTAGGCCTTTCCTCTTTTTTTTAAAGGGGAGGGGGCCATGCGCCGCCCTTCCCAAGCCAATTTGATCCCCAGGGACCCCATCGCCTGGGGCCCGGCCATTCCATTTTTTTTTTCAAAGGGAGGGGGGCCAAGAGGCCCCCCTCTTAGGCCATTATCGGCCCCGGGGACTCCATCCACCAGGGCATTGCCACAACGTTGGAGACTGCGGGGGGAGCCCCAAGGCCCCCGCAGTCCCTGCCGGCTCCCCGCCTCCTGCAGGAGCCAGCATTGCTTTTGGGCAGAGGGAGCTGCTAACATGCAGCCCCCTCTGCCCAAAAGCAACTTTGCCTCACTTACATCGCATCCTACCTTCGAAACAGAACTAATGTCATCCATACCCCACCTTTCTCGTCCAAACCATACTCCACAAAAGCAGGGGTCCCTCAAGGCTCTATCATCTCGCCCATGCTTTTCAACATCTACATGAAGTCATCACCGGAACTCATCAATCAATTTCACCTCACGTGCTATAACTATGCAGATGACACGCAAATACTCCTTCAACTGGAATGCCCCAAAGACATTGAAAAATGCCCAATTTTCAGTTGTCTCAGAGCCGTGGATCAGTGGATGACTTGGAGCCATCTCAAATTGAATGCTTCAAAAACGGAAATACTCACGTGTGGTGATTGGAAACATTACGACCCGCTTCCCGCCTGGCCTGATGAACTGGGATCACCACCTAAATTATCGAAGGAAGTAAGAAA